>CAKJVC010000208.1:0-365661 GCA_918026815.1 Chalara sp. BL73
TTGTCTTGGGTTAATGGTGTGGTGATGGAGATATGGCCGGTGATCTTTATGCACACAGCATCTAACATTATGATGTGTGTCCTGGCACGCAATGCATTGACAATCATCTAGGCAATGCTGACATATACCAACTGTGCCTGGGTTACTGGCTGGGCTACTATGACGAGCATGCCCAGTTCTAGGATATCCACGACATTCCACAGTTTCATGTTCTGATTCTCCTCCGCGGGGTCGACGCGGTATTCGCTCGAATAGAACATCATTGCTCTCCTCCTCTTTCCCGATTGGGCCGCGTTGCCTTTGAGAATATATGGGCGGCGACCGAGTATTTGATTTCCCTTCAGCATGTGGCGAACAACATCCTGTGCTAGCATCGCAGTCGTCAGAAGAGTAGTGGCTCTTATGGTGTTGACGATGATTTTCGCGGTGGTGATGATGGCGAATTCTATAGTAGTGGTTCGTACTCTTGGGAGACGGCTGCAATCGGACACCTGAGCATACATTCGTAAATAAAAAAGGAGAAGTTGCGTAAGCTGTATGAATATTAGGTAGGAGATGACTAAATTTTAGCTTTTCTGTGGATTTCATTCTTGTAAAGCCGGGTGGTGTTGATTTGGTGATCCTCCGCAGGGGAGGCTTGCAAAGCGTCTCATGTGTATGCGAATATTGGGATGTGTTTCCTAGACCGGATTGTCTCTCTAACTGCGGATCAGAGCTTCGACATCGATACAAAGGCGTTGACATTGCTCCATCTAGCTCTACAGTAGTATTCTGATCTTCTTGATACGGTACAGGGTCAGGTATATATCTGGTAGCACGGCTGTCAAAAGTTGTATTGATACCATTGGCTTGTGGAAGAGCTCCTGAATCGCAGTCTTTACACAACCGATGTCCACACCTCCGGCACCTTTTATCAAGTTCGCCATTCATCCATTTGCAGACGTGACAACCCACACGAACTCGAGGAGGCTTTGGAGTATCTTCTAGATCTCGAGATGGTTCCCTATCAGGAACAAGCCCTTCTGGTCGTTCAATACCGTAAACATCAAACAAGTCTCGAACACTTTGACGACGTACGCTTGAAGTGGTACAAATTGAGATTTCTGAGCTTGGACTGCCTAACCCTTGTATACCAACATCTAGATCATGTGTATTAGCGTTAGTCACTGCATCAGTTGGGCTTGACAAGCTCGTTGCTTTGGTTGAAGAGAAACTGGTGTTGTTAACGTCCTGTAGAGTACTTTTATCCGCAAGATTAGAAGCAGGATCCCAGTGACCAAAAGGCTGCTTTACTGGCCACTCAGTGGAGATGACATTGTCGGCTCTAGCTTCAGAAATATGTCGTTCGAATAGAGTTTGTTGACTAACACTTCGCGTTCTGAGGTATGAGATCGCATGGTCCTGATCGTGGTTGGACCGGGAAGTATATTGACCAAGGTATGAATGGTGCACATCAACTTCTGGCTCTTGGTAAGGATTGCTGCTGAGGCTTGATGATGCGGGTTTGCCCAAGCGTCTGACTAGACCTCGTCCGAAGGTAGCGCTTCGATGCTGACGAGAATGCGCTGCAACTGGTGACGGAGGCCGGGGAACTGCTGATGGAATATCTGTAGTTGTGCTTTCCAAGCCTTGAAGAAATGTAATGCGCGACGCCACTGTTCCGGCATGGATGGGACCCTCAGGGTCATTGGCAGCAGACATTCGCGGATCATTCAAATCAGAGCTGCAACGTCTCATCTGAACATCTCGCGACAGCCGTTCGTCGTTCATGGCAAGCGTTGAACCATTCTAATTGGACCGCTGCGCGCGATTTACAGGGACTTGTAAATTGTAAAGAATAGACCAGATGATTCAGGGAACGTGGCTAAGAAATGACTACCAGGCAGCTTTGCCCGTGATTCAAAAATATGATGATATAGTGGTAGTTATGAAGATAGACTTGTGAGAAAATCAAGGGCTTGGGATAAGCGCAGGACTCAACTGGAAGGCGCGAGCTGCCAACCACTATTCTGTCTTAGGATCTAGACTTCAGTGCTCTCTCCGCTTAATGATCACAAGTGTAATTTTTAAAGAGATTGATATACACAGGCTCCACGTCTATACCTCCGCTATGCTAAGTTGGATCCTCTACTTAAGGGCCGCTTGCAGGCTCTCCAATACCTATGAGAACAATTAGCTAAAATCAAAACTCAGTAATCTCATCAAAACTGACCTCAAGCTCAATCTTTGCCTCAGCAATGTCCTGTTCACTTCCACTTCCACTAGCAATCTTCTGCGCCTCTGCGATTTGCGACCGGACTGCCTCAATGCTGAAGTCCTCCAAGGCGTATCCCTCAACTGCGTTGATGCTCAATTCCGAGTTAGGCTGTACTGTAGCAAATCCTCCTGACACTAAACAAACTCATATTAGATGAGAAGCCTGGTGAAATCATGGGCCGCTTACAGAAGAATTGCTTGCTGCCACCGCTCTCCTCAATGACCTCAACAAGACCAGGTCGTAGTTGCTCAATGGATGGAACGTGGTTTGCGAGGATACCCATATCTCCGGACTCTGCAGCAATGTTGACCTGGACGACATCTGTGGACTTATAGACAGACTGTTGACAGGTTAGTCTTGAACAACCAACCTTCATGATCCCCTGTCGCGCCATCCCTCCCATTCAATGAGATACGATGCCAGCAATCCCAATCCGCTTGGTTCTTTATTTGTATCATACCTGATGTGGCAGAGCCAAGCTCAACTTGATCTGAGGAAAGTTAGCCATGGTCGTAAAATCTGTTCCGAGGTACCGACCTTGTCCGAAACAGCATCAGCATAACCTCTGCGCTGAACTGGCACCCTGATGGCTGCAGAGCGCGCTCGCAGAGCTGTGCGAGCAATACGGAAAGAGTTCATGGTGTGTTGCGGTATCATTGGATCTGGTGTTGTTGACCTAAGGGTGAGCTTTCTCTTGAGGTTCAAATCATGGTTTCGCTAAATGGGTTAGACCGATGATCACGTGTATATTTCTCTTGGCAGGAGCCATATCTATTCACACAATGAACTCCAAGTCCATATCTGGGACTTTCAGACCCATTGAGACTCGAATTTTCATCGTAGTAGAGCCTCAAGTGTCATCTAAGAGGTGATTTATATTGTTATAAAGTTACTACCTATCTTTCTAATTAAGCGTGAGCTTCTTTCTTTGGATGTGTCTCCTGTTGCTGCGGCTCCATCACTCATCCTCAATGTTATCAATTCTCACTTCACCCTTTTATGTAGTAGCAAATGTTATTTCTCTAGTTAATTTCTGGCGAGCAAAATACTCAAGACCACCGATTCAAGGTTACCTTCTTGAACTCCGAAAACCAATTGCGTTGATGTTTCGAGAAGATGCTATGAAGATATTGGATATGGATAATCCGTTCTGTTGTGTGCTTCTACTTTCCTACTCTCTAAACACTGAAGTCATCAGTTTTCTTTGGCGCCGAGAACTATGCTACATTTATCATATATTCTACCACATTGTGGAGAATGTTCTTTTTCAAATTTTAAATCGTTAGGAAGGGTATTAAGAAGTAACTCCCAATGGTATGCCACGGCAGTGAACGAGAAAAAGATGCGACTGATTGGGAATCTTTAACCTATTGTTGCTTCGAGAAGCTCCCTGGAGGTGAAGCACAACTGCCGTCAATATGTTGTTGTCGAATAGAGTCTTCATATGCCGTACCATTTCCAAAGCACATACGTATTATTTCTTTGTCACCTTCATGTCATAACCATGTTCGAAAATTTGGGATTCTTGACGATTGGCATTCTGAAAAAATGCGTGGATATGGGACTAAGAGATGTAACATACGCTTGCTGGAATTACTAAGGTCGACAACAATATTTTCGACAAATCCGCTTGTGCCTTGATGGAAACTGAAGTGATATGACAGCTCGCTTCTCCGCTTTCATTCCAGAGCCTTGCATTAAAACAACAGTAATCAGTCTGGGATTTAGTGTGATCCATGCTCCACACCGAATTAGAGATATCGTTCAAAAGCTAAGGTCTTTAATTGTGCCTTCTATCCGTGATTCTCGCCCAGTGCTTAGTCATATTGCAACTAAGAATATGAGAATATTAAGTTGGTCGCCCGACACCACCAGTATTCTATCTCTCCACGTTCACAAGCTCGCGGGAGCAGCTATATGATAAGAGGAATCGCGCGGGTTGAAATGCAAGACGGGCTCCGTACGACCTCCAACCTGGGAAATGGCCCATCACAGCGAGTAGCATTCTCACGTGGGTCCTCTTCCATAGCGATGCACACATTGGGGGATGCGTTTTGGCTTTGAACTAGATATTTCATCGGTAACGGCAAGTTGTCGCGAAACCGCCATTCCTTTCATCCTTAGTTCATGTGAGTGGAGGAAATAAATCCCTCATGTTAAAGAAGCATGGCATGCAGATAGAGTACTTAGACTGCATCTGCGGGCATCTAATGTGTGCATGCAGATCTAAGGTGAGAGGACGATTTAGGAAACTCTTGCCGTCAAGCACATGAACATCCTATGATACAAGATGGCTGTGGTCACACCTGGGAATATTTTCTAAAGGGAAAGTCAACCGGCTGCTCTCCAGTTTCAGCGGTTTCAGCGCAGTCAACGCGCTGATATAATATATTGAAAAGATATCATATTTCAGCTTGAAACTGTCCACCCACGCTTACGAACCGACTCAGCTCACCGTTCTTCAGCCCGTACACCGCTGTCTGCGCTGCCATCGTATGGATGATTGTTATTCAGCATCACGAGGTGTTACCACAACACCATTTTCTGGAATGAATTGCACGATATTATTAGTTGACGGCTGCGGGATAGAGGGGCGAGACGTGCTTGATGCGCCATGGCTTGACCCTTATAGAAGTTCGAAATCATACACATGCAAGAAATCGACACGTCGCTAGCGAAAAGAGGGGTCATGTTGTTGAAATGCTCGAGAGAATGTGGGGTGCACTGGTACATTTTTCATTTTTGTGGTCAGAGCCCTCGAACGGTGTTATGGCAGCACTTCTATTGGTTGGGGTGCCATTTACGGGCTAATAGTGGTACATGAGCCCATTGTATGTACCTTATCATCTTCATGTACCTCTGACGGAGATGTGATACAGCTTTGAGATCAAGGAGGGGCATTCCAGCAACACACAGCAGCAGCTGTCATCAATATGCCAGCTTCCGAACGGCGGTGTTACATGACTCTCATGGTATCACGAGTCTCGACTGCTCATCGTCATCACCAAAACGAGTACGCATGTGGCTGGCGCAAAGTCCTATCATCTCTCAGATGTCATGACTTTTAGTAGTCCCTTTCAGATGTGCTTCTGAACAAATTTGAGCCCCCACGCTGAAGAAACATGCTTCAGCGGTGAATGTCCACACTTAGCACACAGCAAATAGCAAATACTGGCACGGCATTGCAAAGAGTCACACATAGTATAATAACGTTAATGCCCGTCCGGCATAATCTATAATAGGATGCTTACTTTTTAGTCGGAATGGAGTCTCATGGATGTATTGCTCAACCCACTGGAATTCATTGGGTTCAAGAACCGCCATACCATAGTTGTAAAGCCGAAATAAACCTCTCCCGGCTGGTGTCTCATGTCGGGCATCAAGCCTTCATGGGAGGTATAGCAACAACTCAAGCTGAAAAGCTAACAACATGGGCCATTCTTGTTCTTTTTTAATGACTTGATTCCTTGGAAACCCTCCCGCCTTCACTAGAACCCAGTGACTATGTTGTCACCAAAACGTTAATCCTCCATCATACAAAGATTAAACGAATGCTATGTCCCTTTGGTGCCTACGTCACGTGTGTAGTACATACAGTTGAATCATCAGGTGGATCCCTGTCGTCAATGAGGGGCAACTACCAAAACTTCATGTTTAAACCATAATCTGAATACCAAAACAGATCATAACAGTTACTGTGCAAAAGTTCTTTCCTGAAATATTTTACCGCTGTGCATATACTTCAGGTCTCCCCACAAATCGCAATCATGGCAGGCAAGAAAGCTGCTGGAGAAAATTCTAAAAAGGCAGCAGGGAATGCAAGGAAAGCTGAATCTGCTGCACAGAAGACTGCAGTTGAAAATGCGAAGAAAGCTGCCGCCGAAGACGAAGAATGGGGCAAAGGTGCAAAGTCAAACGCAAAGAAGTGGGCTCATCATTCTCTCCCTAGTCATTTACTCCTATACACCTCTACCCGCCGCAGACTCAACCCACAGTGCTTCTACTGACAAGATGTCTATCGCAGAGAGGCAGAAGCAGCTAAAAAGGCGGAGCAGGCAAGGAAGAAGGCAGAGAAAGATGCCTTACTAGCTGAAGAAGAAAAGTCACTCAAGTCTGCCCCAAAGAGCTCCAAACAGGCAGTCAAGAAGGCGAACAAAGGGCTCGACCTGTCACAACTTGACAGCCTGGAAGGCGGTTCTGCATCTTCATTAAATGCAACCGGTATTGATAACGCCCTGGATGCTCTGTCGTTGGCGGCAGGCGCGGATTCGACAAAGATTGATAAACATCCTGAGCGGCGGTTCAAGGCAGCTTATACGGCATTCGAGGAGCGGCGTCTGAAGGAGATGGATGCGGATGGAAGCGGTCAGGGTCTCCGACAAAACCAGAAAAAGGATAAGATTCGTAAGGAGTTTGATAAGAGTGAAGAGAATCCATTCAACCAAGTTCGAGCGGCGTATGATGCTACAAAGGAGGATATCAAGTTGCTGAAGGACCAAGAGAAGAACAAGATTGAGCAACGCTTAGGTGGAAAGGATTGAGGTGACAACTGGGTTCATGAAGCCAATAAACCACGTGGGGAAGTCCTGGTATTGATACCATGGGCCGGCTCAGACGTACGCAATAGTCTATGAAGTCATTATCAAGAGACGAGGAGTGTAACACAACACTTGTTGTGAGGAAGAATAGATCATAGATCTGATGCTTAGCGTCATGAATAGCGTTGTATATCTCTTCAAACGTATTTGAGAACTTGCTGCTTGGATAGCTTCTCATGAGTCTTTTGTCTATAGAAAAGACTACCTCACGTCTACAAAGCCAGAGACTCTAGAGGTTCCTCATGCTTATTGTTTATTCCTCTGTTCAAGCAAGCTTCAAGTGTTTCAAGAACCAACAGAATTATTTTGTCCTTCACAATACTTTTCTAAGACGTGATATGCTAAGTGTGCCTTTATTAAACTAAGCCCTGCTCTATTCGAGGCGGTCTAGCATTGCCAAGAAATTTCTGCCAGCATCCTGCCCATCAACTTCATGCAACGCGACATTACACTCATAGCTCTATATAATCATGGTCCCTAGCCCTCTAGCCTCTCTTTCCGCTGTTCGGAAGCAGAATCTACTTGTTGAGTTGTAAGCCTCAGGAGATATGAACGGTATGTGCTCAGAAGCGCTAATCTTTATAGTTCGAGTCTCAAGTATGCTTGCCCATATGGGGTGTTCGTGAGTCTCACTCCCGGAGATCCTTCTTTATGGTCAGGTGTTCTATTCATTAGAAAGGGTGAGTTCATAGTCGTATTTAAAGTGCATATTCTGATCCTGGTTTGAATTTATAGGACCTTATGCACCATCAATTCTTCGGTTCCAAATATCATTTCCTCCAAGTTATCCTTCTCTTCCGCCATTGGTGAGTGCAATTTGGTTCTTGCTTTCTAGATACAGCAACAACTTCATTATAAATCGTGTTCAACCATGTCGATTTATTATCAGAATTGCTGATTGAAGAACTTTCCAGGTAACATTCAGTACCGATATGTTCCATCCACTAATTACTCCACTGACGACGTACATGTATACAACGGACATTCAAGATGGAGGAACAGTCTCGGCGACGGATGAAGAACGATTACCTCCTGGTGGCTTCTCGTTACGAAATGGATTTCCTGATTGGTTTGGACGTACTAAGGCAAGGGGACTACAATCAAAGAGTTTACGTCTGACACCAACCTCTACCCCAATGGCAGTGAAGAATAGTCCAGGAACAACGGGAAGCTCTGCTAGTGGTGTTACGGGAAATCAATCAAAAATTACAATATATGAGGTCCTTAGATATATCAGGGGCGCATTTGACGAGGAAGAGATACTTGATCAGATACCGTTGGAAGCTGCAGGGAACCCAGGAGCATGGCATGCATGGCGATCACATCGAATCAAATCCGGCATATTACTTCCAGATTTTCACGAAAACTCTAACCTTAACGATGGTCTGATTGATGATGGCAATGACACTGGCAGTAACTCAAGTATACCGGAGGGGTATCAGGTATTGGCTGGTGGCACAAGTGCCCCGTTTGCTGCTCGAAGACCTGGAGAATGGAATTGGGAAGGAGTCTGGGAAGTAAGGGTGAAGAAAGGCATAGATGCTAGCATGAGCGACGCGGCATTATTTGGTAAAGAGTCTGGCGACGACTTGATTCGATTCTTAAAGCTAGACGGTGAAGAGCTCAATGTCCTAAAAGAAAGGATTAGTACATTTATGGAGACTTCGGAACTACAGAGAAAAGAGCTTGTCTGAATGAGCATGATCCCTTCGCATTTGGGAGTAGCATTGTTCCTTCTGAATCTACAGTGGAAGCATTTAATTGAATTCGAAGAACTGGTACCTGCCTGTTTGAGTCCAGCTTTTCGCGGCACCGAAAACGTCAACATACTGCTATTATGTCGCTCTTTCCGCCCTACTGTTTCTATACTACGAGCGATGTTTCGACTTGTGCGTGGATCTTGGGTATACAACCTCCGCATCACCAACGTATTAGCACTTCAACATACCTCGAAATTTGGCTATGAGTACTTCTAACTCCGCAGTGGGTGCACTTATTCTTGTACCAATTTTCATCGCGGCCTCAGCTGCAATTATCGCCTTGAACTCAGTAGTAGGTTCATGCCATTTATTCATCTATCTGTGCCAAACCTCCCATTCAGGACAAAATAGTGTCCAGATGTAAATGGCTTCCGTGTTGTCGAGAGAAATACTGTGGCTTTTTAGAATCTATTTACTGACTGAACAAGGGATTTTTCAAAGCACTCACCTATTTCTTTCACAGGACTTGGGTCAGATTCAAATTCAAGAAATCTAGCTTTGCCACAGTGACAGGACGGAACTTTCGTAAATCAAGCCTCAGTTCTTCTGGTAGCTGGCTTGAAATCACGAGTAACGACGAACAAGAGCATATTTCTTCCTTTATTGGCCAAACAACAGAAGGAGCTCGGTACGACTCCTTACCTTTAGTTCATAATCTGCCTGGCCATCTAGCACAATGGAATCCAGATCGTTACTCCCGCCTCACATGGAGCTTTTCGAAAGCCAGTCCAGCAAGCCCCAGCCACTTCGCATCATTAAACGTAGCCAGACCATCACGGGCGGTTCTTGCCCGACAGAAATATATGGAAGAGGGACATCTGGAGCCTTTGATGAGAGTTTCAACGTCGGGAGTCCTCCATTCGGAGCGGATCGTCCATTAACCGTCCATAAGTTGCGTAAAAAGCGGCCAAGCATATTATATGGAAGCTTCGACGACGTCCAAGGCTTGTCCTCAGCCAATGCTCTCAGCCACCATTCCCAAACCCCGACCAGTGAGGATGACTTAGATCTAACTCCCAAAGCATCAAAACCTGTACCTAGAACACTAAGCGCAGGCGCTTTCCTCCGTTCAGAACTCCATCGCGGTGGCTCCGATATAGTAGACAATCCTTTCTTATATCAAGATGTTCCAGAGAGGCGGCCTGTCAAATCCAAAAACTTCATATTAAAGGCTATTGGAGGCCGTGGCAGCGCTCGTGTGAAGAACTCTTCACGCTGTGCGACTGGAAGCGCAGGCCGTAGAGTTTCAGGCCATTCGGTCACTTCCACATGCTTTTATGAGGACAGCACATCAGAGACTCGAACACAACCTGCCCATGTGCTGTGTCCAGAAATCGAGATCACCCCTGAGGTCCCAAGCGTTGAAAGCGCTTGTTGTATTCTATGGGTTGCTGTTTCCATCACTGGTAAATTGCGGAGGGCAGACGGAAAAGAAACGAATGAGCCAGTCTCAGCCTTCCGTAAGTCTCTTCTGTTAACCTTACGCTGCAGGGTGCAGGCTTAGGTTTATATAAATTTGGAAATACTCAACATAAAATGTAGACTCTAATTGATCGGCGTTTTATCACTATCATTTTTATTTTCTCGAAAGCTGATGTATGCAGAAACCAGTCACGGAATTTTGCATTCGATGCATATTGAACTATTTCCCGGACGAGATTGCTCAATTCCTGAAATCATTGGTAACCTGCACGAGCTCAAAATTGTCGGTGTTGGTCAAACTATACTAGTTCTGGTAGGTCGAAAGAATTTACTCCTCAATATTAACACCAAATCTAAAGCCTTTCGGCACCGTCTGATCGCTAAATTAGGTCAAAGTACGTCTTGGGAATATGAACATTCCAACTCCAACAGGCTCAGATGGCCTCATTGCCGACCTTGAGAGCCAACTTGGAGATGCAGAGACGCCTTATATCAATGTCCGAATCACATATAGGCATTGTGGATTTAGCAATACCATTATGCAGACCGATGCTACTGGCACGATCAAGCGGCGAAAACCACAATCCGTGTGGTCAGCTGCAGATCCTCGAATACTGAAAGGTCCAGCGAACCCAGTCATCACCCTCATTGAATCACATTTTCCTGTTGACCAAGCCCGGCATGCAATTCATAAATTAGCTGACGACAGGATTCATATCCCGGCTGCAAAAAGACAGCGTGCCAGCCAGCGAGAGGCCATATACTCAAGTGTGAACACAGCCAAAGCTACTCAGGCAACACCACTAGCTGTTAATAATATTCCTAGTATAGGAGAGACCCGTCAAGGCAGTCATGACTTGGGGGGATGGTCAGGAACTCCATCCTTTGTGGGCAACACTCGAAATTCGGGCCCTGAAATAGATCCAGCACGAAAGATATGGACTGAGATGCGCCGAAACAGCCAGGGTCGCCATCACCGCGCCACTCTTGGGCTTAGCACCTTTCAGCCATTAGATACCAATATCGATGGTTTTGATAATATTTCTGAGTGGATCAAACACGCGGGGCTGTCGCCGGAGCGCGAACGAGAGCGCATTCGAGAGATAGCCTTGAAGAACAAAAGGAGTGTTGGACAAGACACGCTCAGGAGTATGGCACCAAGCCTGAAGAAAGGCAGTGCTGGAACTTTGGGCTTCGGCGGAGCATGGGGATGGACTGGATGGTGGTGACTGAATGTTGTATTATTCCTTCTTTACAAAGTTCTAAAATACGGATCGCGAGTATTGATCGTTCGACTAGAGATAGGGCTTCTTTATAATTGCATGAATGAGGCATAAGACTCAATCGTTTTCTTCAATTTCGACCCAGGTTTCCACGTGCTTCCAATACCAGATCTCAAGGTTGACCATGCGGCCAAGCCCGCTTTTGACCTTCTTGAAACAACTTCAAATACATGGTGATGGCCAATCATATCCCATTGCTAGACCACGTCCCTGTGCTCCCCGCAATTTCACAAGGGGATCTTCATGCTTTTGTTTCTCTACTCCGTAATTTGGCTGCATTGCAACCTTTCCAAGGATCCATACGCAAGTACGGAACAACTTCTCAGGATGTCCCCCTTGCTCTTTTTTAGCCGTCGTCGGGCACATCTTTCATTTCTTCTGTCCACTGCACGTCGAGATAGGACAAGATGAGGTGGACTCTATTTCCAATCGCCGTTCTTGTTTGCTCAACAGCAGCCTCCTCATCAAGGAATTCAGTCAAGCGTGCTGCACCTCCTGTGTCGTTACCCATTCTCGCATCCACGACCACCGTTGAATCAGACAAGGTCTTCTTCTACTATGCCTCTCAGCCTCAATTGATCGGCAACGATGGGTCGGCGGAGAAAGGTGGCTTCCACGTTTATGATATCAACAGTGCCGGGAATGGAACCTCTTTGCCTGAAGCATATGCAACGGTTACGGGGCGCACCAAGGTGGTTTCCGCTGTTTATGATGTGAATGGGACGGATCCCCTGGTTACCTTCTCTACCCCGGAGCATACGCTCCGTTTCTATGATCTGGCAACGAGGGAGGAGGTTGCGAGCAAGTTCATTCTTGCGGAATTCTCGGCGCTGTGTGGTTGGCGAAGTCCGGCGACGGGTGAGCAGTATATCTACCTTTTTGGCAAGAAGCAGGTGAAGATGTACCTTCTGCAAACGAACAAGAATGGTTTTGAACCAGTGGAGGTAGGCCACCTGAATAGAATGTGGTAATAAAGTTGCTCATATCTTTAGGTCGTATCATTTGTGGTGCCGATTGAGGCGGAAACTTGTGCTATTCCAGTTGGCCATTCTGAAGTTTTGTTTGGTGGCAACGACAAGAATCTGTACACTTTTCCTGCTTCAGATGTCCCAACCACGCCTGCTGTTACGGTGTCCGCCACGACAGAAGAGGAAATTGTCGGTGCAGCTGTTTATCACCTCGCAGGGGATGGCTTCCTTTACCTGGTTGCTTTTGAAGAGTCAATCTCGGTCTATTCCAGCAACCTCACGGAGATAGGAACTATTACCATTGAGGGAGAAGGCTTTGAGCTTAGCGATATTGCCATTTTCCAGAATAGTATAGGTGGTGCACCATCTGGCTCTATCGGCTACGCTTTTGAATCCGACGACTTGGGAAAGGCGTTCGGCATCAGCTCCTTGGACCAAGTGTTCACGACTCTAAACATCAATCGGAATACCGAGTGGTCACCTCGAACCAACGCTACAGAGGTCGGACTTCCAACATGCCCAACAGTCAATAATTGCGGCGTTGGAGGTATATGTAGTTCACAAACGAGCTGTACATGCTATAGCGGATTTACAGGCGCTGATTGCTCTCAAATCACTTGTCTAAATGATTGTTCCGGAAACGGGCAGTGCACAGGTGCCAATAACTGTGAATGTAATGCACCATTTACAGGCGATGACTGCAGCGTCTTCTCCGTTACCGCTGTCTACGAGACAGACGCTTCTGGAGCAGATGGCGATGATCCCGCCATCTGGCTCGCTGCTGATCCTACCGTATCTCGCATCATCACAACTACAAAGAGCGAGGACAATCCTGGACTTACTCTCTTCGATCTTGAAGGCAACAAATTGCAATCCATTTCTGCATCTGAGCCAAACAATGTAGACATCATCTACTCCTTCCCGCTGTCTCCAAATAAGACCACAGATCTGGCATACGCCGGCTGCAGGGGCGATAATACGCTCTGCCTCTTCGCCATCTCTGCAAACGGGACCCTGTCGAACATCCCTGGTGGTTCGCAGCCCCTACCAGAAGACTTCGAGGTCTATGGCTCCTGCGTCTACCACCGTGCGCGCGACTCGCGTTTCTTTCTTTTCGCCAATTCAAAGGAAGCAGTCTACTTGCAATACGAACTCACCTCCTCCAACGGGTCACTCTCCACCACGCTCGTTCGAACTCTGATGATCGGAACTGGCACGCAGCCGGAAGGATGCGTGGTCGATAATGCGAACGAGGTGATTTTCATTGGCGAGGAAAGCTTTGGCTTATGGAAATACTCTGCTAATCCTGAAGATGTTGCTGGTAATGGGACGCTTGTAGACTCCGTGGATAAGGCTGCTGGAGGAAAGATGGATGCTGATGTTGAAGGCATGGCGCTTGTTACTGGTGCTACAAGTGGCGAAGGATATCTGATTGTGAGCATGCAAGGCGTGAGCGCGTATAATGTGTATGAGCGTGCGGCTCCACATGCGTTCGTCAAGCGATTCAGCATTGCGGGTAATGTTGAGGCTGGCGTAGATCATGTCACAAACACGGATGGCGTTGCGGCTGTAGGTGACAATCTTGGGGGCGTCTTTTCAGGCGGCTTGATCGTGGTGCATGATGATGCGAATGAGAGGCCAGATGGAACTACGGATGCTGCAGCGAGCTTTAAGTTGGTGAGCTTGGGGGATGTCATGAATGTCTAAATCGGTGGAAATATAGCAAATGTTAGATTAGACTAGGACATGTACAGATTTCACAATGTAGCACCTTGCTGCTCTACTCACGGTCACACCCGTTTCAGGACGACACCAATAGCCTGAAAATGCAAGCCAATAACTCGAGTTTCCAGCAAACGGGCTGCTGGAATCATAAACCATCAAGAAATTCCAGGGACGCTCCGACATTGATGTCGTGTAGGTGTGGCTTGCCACAAAGCATAAGTGTGTTGCATCGTACGCAGAGAAATATTGACTTGACTTGAGATAAAATTCAATTTTGCTATATACTGCTCAAGCACGAGAACATAGGGTGACATTAACAAGAGGTTTAGCAAGCTCAGGCTAAGGACAGGTAAAAGATATGTTGGCTTTAGAAATAAATATACGCTAGTCGTCTTAGCATAGTGGCCTCAAGCCAAGCTATAAAACACATCTCACTACATCAAGAAAAATAAGCCTTCCCGTCTAAAAACTCCAGATATGTGCACTGTAGCAAAACTCCCTAGCTATGCAAAAGAGATGTCATCATACAGAAGCTATGCTCGTTTTATCAACGGAAATCCCTTGTAGGTAATACGGACCAGGTCCATCCCCAAACCATGTCCAAGTACAGGTGATCATCTTGAAAGCAATTTCGCATTGTCGTGGCCAAAACTTTGGCATGTGAGCGAATAGGACGGCGCATTGTGCATGGAAAATGACTTACACGTTAGCGTTATACCTCTATCGTAACAGCTTTATCCCTCTAACGTAATAATGATTTCTTTTATCGTAAACTCATACCATGCCGTCTTTATATTATCTGGCACAACTAAGCGCTGCCAGGAAGCAATCTCTTGATGCCGAAAGATCAAATCATGGTACTACTGATGATATGCCTACGTCCTCTTGAATGCTTAGAGTGAGAGACCCTGCTCGAATCATGGCCTATGTTGTCTTTGCTATCATATCCATCATCGTTGTCCAATGCCTCGCTATGTTGCGTATTTGCTATAGTACCATCAGGAAAGGACAAGTTGTTTCCAGCATAGCCATTCTGGACAAGTTGAGATCCTGAACTAGCAGTATAGTGATTGTTTGCGGACGCGGCCTGTGGGTAGCCTTGGGTACTAGGAAAGTAAGTATTCCCCGTGAATGCGCTCCCGGAATATTGGGATCCTGGATTAGCAGGATAGTAATTGTTTGCGGGCGAGGCTTGTGGGAAGCCTTGGGCATCAGTAATGTAAATGTTCCCAGTCGATGCACTGCTAGCATATTGGGAACCTGGATGAGCAGGAAAGAAAGCGTTTCCAATGTATGGGCCTGAGGCCGATTGTGGGTTTTGGCTACCATAATCCTGCAGATACACTGCTCTATGACCTGCTTCCGACAACTGCCCAGGCGTCATTGTAGGCATAGTGCTCTGAGAAAAGACACCACTCATTTCATCACTGCCGGTAACAGATTCCGCAAAATACTTAGTCAGACTCGGTAAATCGTTCTGATGGATTCTACCAACTTTACAGACTTTCACATTGTGCTCCACTGTATAAATCTTACCAAAGTTGATGCGGGACATTGGATCGATCTTTTCTTGAGGATTCTCAACCACGATTGAAAACTCTTTCTTGTCCAATCTCTCTCCTTCTCGCAAAGTCGCACGCTTCTTGGTTGATGGAAATACAGCGGCATGGTCGATTGGGTGGATTCCATGTTTCATTGTCCCTTGCCCACCATATGTGTTCAGCGCAACGCAGATTGAGTGACCGGGTTTTTCTTTAACGACAATGAAGTGCCGTACTTTATGGAAGACTTGGCCCGCCTTTGTTGGAAAAGTATAAGATGTCGGCTCTATGTGTTCATCTTCAGTACCTGTACCGGCCGGCTCGAACCACATGCATTTAAACACTCGCCCAACCTTGAAGAATCGTCTGCCATCCTTAATAATGACAAAGTCTAGCTCTGTTAGTAAGCCAATATATAACAGCAACCAGTACTGCCTTACGCTTGAAAAAACCAGCGCTCAGCCTCTTAGAATCAAATGAGACTGCGGCGCTAGAATCCGACTCATCATTAATACTTAGGCTGCCAAGTAATCGCGCGGGGTAATCATTTGTCGTTTCGTAGGCGTCAGCTACATGGTAGCTAGAATGTCGCGCAGTGAATGTACCATGCTCATTAGATTGGTGCACACTAAACGGACCAGCCTGGTAATCAGTCGTCGATGATGTCCCGCCGTCACCGTCCTCGTTCTGTATGAAACCGCCGGTATTGTATGTTTGGTAATCTTGCGCCAATATATCCTGCACTAACTCATTTCCATCATCAAAGGGCACCGAGGTGTTTGTGTCTGAATCCCAGTATTCTGACAATTTCTGACCTTCAGCATTTATTCGACTCCTGATGTGTTTCTTCTGCTCCTCATTCCATGTCCAGCCTGACCATGTGCTTTCAACATCGTAGCCCTTCGCTCTTTGTTGACGGTGCGATGCGGCAGGCTTATGCCCGTACTTACGCATTTCTGTATTATGCTGAGAGTGTTGGCAAGCTATCTAAAAAGCGATGCTAGGTCCAACACTGGCGGGACGACCCATCTGTACCCGAGCTAGAGGCCAGACGGATTGAGGTCCAAAATGAAGAGTCGTAGAGCAGCAGCAGATACGCATTTCTAGGAGGTTTTTATGGTGACTGAAAAAGACGCTTCTCAGAAAGGGAACGATTTGGAGGTGTTGCGATAACATGACGTCCGATTAGCGAGGGGTCGTGGATGGATCAATGCCTGAGGACACACAAGTTTTTGACTGTTACACCAAATCTGAACATACTGGATGCCTGAGATGACTAGCTAACTTATCCTTGCCCCATGCTTCATACTACGCTGTGAATTAGACTGTCCAACTCGCCCCACCAACGATATATACTTCAGCGTTTGAATGGTATCGGGCTTGTTCATCCATCGGGTAGCAGGTAAGGGCTTGAATACAACCTTACATGGGGCTGCCCAATATCTTAAGAATCGATCCATCGTCAATCTCAGCTCAGATGATAAATAAAAAAGAAGGCTCAGCCTGCCACATGGGAACCTGATCGCTTGAAGAGGCCGAGCGGACCAATCTGCAACCTACAATGCAAAGGAGCGCTGTTGACGTGGTGAGTGTCTGACTGGCTTGCCCGCGCTCGGGTGCATGAGGGAATGCCGCACGCAAAATATAGCTGTGGGCATATCCGCTCATCTACCACCAGACTAAACTTCTATATAGAATTCCATTCTCCAGGTTGCTGTAGGTCCTCGTGTTGATGTTCCCCCCCAGATCTTCGAAACGAATCCTAAATTTTCGAATTTTAGAAAAACCTCTAGTCCATCCTGTTAGGTATCAACGGCCGTTACAGTAGCTGCAATTGCAAGCAACTACCTTGACTCCCGATATATTTTGCCCACTCAGCCTGCACCTTTAATTATTGTGTTTTTCTCACACCGAGTATCCACCTGGCCACATGAACCCAAATAATTCAACAAAACGACAGGCCTGTACTTCATGTTGGGCAGGTCACCATGAGGTAAGGCTATCCAATATATATTGCGAAGAACTGGCTGAAGATGCGTAGTGTTTAGGGATTGGTAATAGCCAATGTAAAAGGTGCAGAGGTACGCCTTTCGACATGAATGCACCCAATCCATTTCCACTTGAAGGTACCAGCCCCTAAACATGAGTCAATATCCATCGCTCATTTCATTGCAGCAGTTAATGCCCAATTTGGAGCCTTCAATATTCCGGGGCCGTCCTTCAAAGAAGAATCCCAACAAATCAAGAGCATGACGCTTGATGTCGATATCCATACTTCAAATGGATCTAAATTCCAGCTAGAAACAATCCAATTGGATGGTCAACTCTCGCCACCAACTCCCGCTTTGGTCAAGAGTCTCGATCCAGCTATTGAACACCATTTTTCGCCAAAGCTCATTCTAAGAGTCGGAAACTCGGCGCTCTTAGGGCCAGTATCCCGTTGCATTGGGTATTTACACGTTCTGGGTTCTACCGAGACCATCCACGAAATGGTCCGAGCGAAAATGAAGCATGTACCTTCATCGAATGAATCTCCGGAATACTATCTGGGCGTACAGCTCAGATACTGCTTTATATACCGGGCGGTGGATCTGATTCAGTCTGTTATGAATAATGTTTGGTTCGGCGATCCCTCGCATCGCTTCCAAAATATCACACAGGCAGACTTAGTAGCTCTCTGTGCGCTTCAACTCGGGACCGTAGGTTATAGGGACACACGCTGTAGTACTCAATTTCCCGGAGCAGTAAGTTTCTTCATCGTTTGTCCAATAATATACCTTATTAATTAATTCGTCTAGGCTCCACAAGGGGAACTGGCTAGCTGGCTTATCAGGTTGAATAAAACCTTTTATGACTGGCTCGGGCATATAGTTGACAAACTGAAACAGATTCAACATGGTGCTTGTGGTCGATATCCATCTTGGAGCAACATAATCGAAGGCCGTTTGAAGTCGCTCGAAGCTGCTCGACGAAGGGATGATACACTCACGATCAACTTATATCTTGTACGAAAGGTCTCCTTTCCATATGACCTCATGCGAATGTCAGCACAAGACAACCACAGTTATAAGACAGGAACATGGGGCCATATAGCACGACCACCCGTGTCTATGGCTAGAAACATGAACCCTCTGCTGCGACATGACTTTGAGTCGCACTACAAAGGAAAATTTCGCCATCCTTCTGTGTCAATTACATTGCCAGACTTTCCAGCTCCAACGGGCTGTTCTTCGACAATTGCACCTAGCGTACAACAGACTTACAATCAGGCAATAGTTCCACAGTCGCCATTGGTTACGGACTATTCTTTAGCGGTTACACCGAGGGTGTACCAACGCCTAGTCCCATCTCAACAACAAGTTCCAGACTCTCAAAGCCATTCCAGTGTGCCTAGCACAAATCTATGGAACGATTCTGCCTTGGCACAATCCCTCTATGGTCAACCTTCCCTTGACAATGAGGATGTTGATTTTGGCAAGTATCTCAACCCTGATTTTAACGTCCCCTTTCCCCAAAACGGCCCATCCAACCACCAAATTGAAATATTCCTGGATCCATAACAACCTCTTTGACGTGTGCTCTAGACTGAGCCATTTTACCGACATTATCTTACGACCTGATACCAATCGATGCGATTTGGACAGGATGTTCACGAAGCTTTTTTCTCATTTTTCTAATAATCGGAATATTGGACCTATAATCACGACAGATGCAAGGGGGAACTTCGTACGTAGCGGGTAGAAGTACCGCTTAGAATCCCCTTTTATTAAAGTATATGGACTTGAAATTGTTGTCTTTTTAAGGCTCGTGTTAGTGGCGGTGCTGTTTACTCCTATAACAATGTAATTACTAGCACTGCTTTCGTTATGGAATTGGAATCCTTTCCTTCAATATTTCATCTCTATTATATTAGTTCAACAATACTATTTACTGCTCAAATGATCTAGAAACGCCGCTGCCTTTACTCACAGGATCAACATTACTTCCTGATGTTACAAATACTAATTTAATAGACCCTCGCTTAACATGGGGGCAATAAGCATGTTAAACTTAGGCAATCTTCCCAGACTTCTTCAGGTACTGTTGGACAGAACATTCCCTTGAATACTACTTAGACTCAAATAAATTTTCAACTTAAACCTTTGCCATCTCCATTTGGCAAGCAGAGAATATGTCGTAACTGAAATTATGGATTTCATACTCCTTGGGGTTCGCTATGTAGAGAATACGTCAGACCGTATTGTATTTCTCAAGCTTTTCACTGAATGATACTTACTCGGGATCTTGCTTGTGTCTGACATGTATGGCAGTACAGCTTCTCTGACCTTTTCGGCCTCATCCTGTCCCGCGTTTGACAGCATCTGAATCACAGAAGCTCTATTCCTTCTGATGCGCTCAAAACTTTCAAGTTGCTCAGATATTATGTTTGTCTCTGTTGGGTCGACACCAGAGAATACCACACCGAGTGCTGCGCCATCTTCGATTGCTTGAGCTCCCGCTTGTCCCTGAACTTGAAGGCACAGTTGTTAACGCTCGAGTTTTCTACAAGTGGAGAAATGGACATACATGGAAGCATTGGATGAGCTGCATCTCCAATGACCACGAGGCGATCTTTATGCCACCTCGGAAGCGGTGCTCTGAAGCCCAAACTATACAACTTCACTTCTCTTGCTCTCCTATTACTGAATGTGAGCTAAGGTACAATGATCCACCGTATAAAGGATGAACATACCGCGCTATTGATTTCAAAGAAGGATGAAAATGTTCCATCTGATCAAGCACATCTTTTGCATCCACCGAAAAGTCCCACACCTCTTCAGATTTCAACCCCAGCCCTGCGTCAGGGACAAGAAGCGCCATATTTTGGACTTTGTTTCTAATATCTAAACTTAGACATGGTCTTTCCTGGGTATGGATAATAATACTCGCGGCACGGATACCACACTAGTCTCCTTTTTCCTGGCCCGTCAACATAGTAACGAGCTAATCCCTCATGGTCATTCATAAGCGCAGCGATTTCGGGGTCATCTAGAAAGTCAGTTGTAGGCGCTAACCATCGAAAGGCCGACATCCCAGTGGACACGGCTGGGTTATCAAATCCGGCAACGACTTTTACAGCAAGCGAATGTAATCCATCAGCAGCAACTACCAAGTCCGCGCTTTCCACCGACCCGTCCGCAAATTCCACCCATCCCTTCTCCGCTACCTGAATTCGTCAGCCATTGGTAGTTCGCTTCTGCGGCTTGTCAGAAATACCCACATAATTCGCAGCCCTTCTCCCGCTTTCAATCCTCGCTGGCTTCCCATCACCCTCCTCTTGTGTCGCCAAAAGCTTCAGCTCAGCATGTAAATCCACTCGATGTGCATAATAAAACTTCGCTCCATATCTCTTCTCCAGATCCTCATAACCCAGCTCGCTAAACGTCGTAAGAGTATCTCCCTTTGCGAAGATTCCTCTCCTGGCCTCTACCAACCTCGCACGCTCAACGTTAAACTCCCATCTCCGGAGCACGCGGGAAGCGTTGGGTTGGATGTGGATCGCGGCACCAACCTCGCTTTTCATCGCCGATTTTTCGTAGATCTGTTGGGTAGACTCAGTGCCCCATTTGAAGTCCGGGTTGGGGTAAGAAGAGAGGACTTACGATTACTTCGTGGCCCGCTCTTCGTAGCCCAATTGCTGCGCTTAGGCCAGCGATACCTGCTCCCACGATGATGACTTTCATGTTTGGTTTCTCAGGTCTAGATGTCTAGATTCACTGCTGAACATGGAGGATACAGACATAAAAAGGGTTCGCCGGACCTCCGTAAAATAAGGGCGGAGAACTGTTTGACCTATGCATACATGAGCTGCAGCTGGAGAAATATTATTGGTTGCGACGCATCTGTACAGAAGAAATGGCAGCCTAGCTTGGCAGCTTCATGTTGCACAAGAAAGTCGGATACTGATTTCCCCAGATAAATTGATAATTAAAGGTACATTCTACCTTTCTCACTCAGCTATATGCACAATGTCTATGAAAACTATCACTGATATGGACTAAAAGTGATGGCAAGTACCCCATTTTAGCGATATCCGCTATCTAGACTCGCTTAGGCCCCTTTATCCATTTGCCGTTCAAGTGACTATAGACCTCGTGAATCCAACCATTTCCATGATGATGACAAGCCATGCTTCTTTCCTTAAAGAGCCCCATGTTTGGTAATGAAAACCCGGCTACGCCGGTAATAGCATCTGTAGCTGAATTTCTTCTGGCGAAGACCCACGGAGTCAGCAAAACGTGGCTCATCCGGACCAGCTTGGAAGCAAGATGCCATGCTCATGAAGGTGTGATGCTGCATGCACAAACCCACAGGCGCCGTGGCTATATTATTGAGGCAGCCGCGGTATATTTCGGGTTGTACGACTCGCGGTCCTGGTCCATATAGATCGTTAATGACTAGCACAAAACCGTTGAGGGCATAAATAACTAACCACGTCAATACCGCACTACCGAGGCTTCGGGGGATGGTAAATGATGCTTGCTAAGAGGGAATACTATATGTTTCTTGGTCTGCTGGGTGACCCTTCTTTCAATGAAAAGTCTCAAGGTCATAATACCTAGGAAGACTCGTTCACTCGACTGCTAATGGACAAGCAAATCTTATTCACGATCAGCCTTCAAAGCAAGTTTCTCTTAGATATACATGTATTTTTCGTATCCCTTATGAAAATGTGAGCACTTTCCCTCCAGCTCTAGGCTAGAGGGTTAACTATCAAATTAACCGCATTTGACATTGGAAGTTTGGGCACAAATTTTCATCACTTGTTGCTAAATTCATTCATGTCGTAGGCAACTTGCCAATAAATTTTGATAAGTTTTCTTGGAATAAGATACCAGAAGCGCTGGGTCATAACAAGTTCATTGGCATCTTGCTATACATTATGATACATACTGTACTATGCTAATTTTCTATGTCGCCGTTATCAGCCATTGTTCATATACGGAAGAATAAAATGCCCGAAGATGGATATATAAACAAACCAAACAACTCCGTTAACCCCTCCCATCAAGCATTTAAGCAACAGTCATATGTATTCACCCTCCAGTCGAGCCTGTTTCCCGATATCCTCAGAGCCGCAATCGCTCAAACCAGAAACTCCGCCCAACCCCAACCAGTCCCTCTCCAGCTGCCCTAGTCTCATTCACGAAGAGAATTCCTAATGCCCATCCTCGGTCTACCGCCGACTACCGCTGCCTCTTCTGCCGCCCACTACTCCACCATACGCATGCGGGTCAACAGATCGATAACCACTATCTCTATCCTTCTTACTTTTACTCCTTCGAGGTGGGCTATACTCCTCAATAACCACAACTTCTGCGCTTCCTCCTCGGCTCCTCTCTCGTCTCGTCTGCCTGCTCTCCTCCACAATTACACGCTCTACGCGGGGTTCTTCTCGCACAACGCGCACTGGCGGTGTGTCGCGGCGAATCTCGACAGTCTCGGACATGCGGCGCGAGCGTGCGCCAGTAGATCTAGATCTGGCGCTTCAATTAGTCTACATTCCTTAAACCAACAAGGAGATTTCACTGGCCAGGAATGCGCTATGTACAGGAGACTTACCCGCTCTTCCTTCTCACTACAACCTCCTCCGTGTACGCACTCCCACCAGTGATTCCTCCCATAGTCACGCAGGTATATATCAGCCAAAGTACCAGGAGAAAACCTGCGACGCTTCCTAACACTATTCCCGCAACTGTTCCTGGAGCGAGACTGCTGTTTTGGGAGCCATATGTGGTAGGCATAATTGAAGGATCGGCCAGGGTCTGACGACGCAATATTCGACTTGTTTGTCGCTTCATCAGGCTCAGGATATTCTTAGGAAGGGCTTGCGTGGTTGTTTGTGGACTGCGCAGGGCGAGGCTAGCGATGACTTCATTTGCGACTGCGGGCAGATTTCCCAAAGGATTCGGAATAGGCGCCATGGTGACGGTATCACAATCGCGGACCTGTACTTCTTACCAGCGCCGGTTTCTGATTTGCGATTGATATGCTCTGCGGAAGTTCGTTCCCTGGTGGTGATCGCGCTTATGATTGATTGTCTTGGTCGTGCTTTCTCAGCGCCGGAAAGCGGGAATCGGCAATGCGACAATGAGTTATAAAGGTATTGGTGTTGTATCGCGCATAGTGTTGCGTGGAACAAAGATCGAATAGGCTGAACGAGTGACACGAAGTGGTAGAAGGGAGAGTTGGAGGATCCAATTCTTGGTCAAGTGGGCTGGATGCAAGTTGATTTCGATGCAGGAGAGCTTGGTGATAATCCCTGTTGTCCAACTGCGTAATCAGCAATCCTCGGATTCGAATAACATATCCCCCTCTGTTTACACAGATATCGCTTTGTTGTGTCTTAGATGTCGCGGGGTAATTTTTGAATCAATAAGCTGAATTCTCCGGAGAGGAGGCTGGTGTATAAGTACGCAAGCAAATTAGGAAAGTTGATGATATTTGGGAGGCTGGTTCGCAAGGTAATGGCTATAATGAAAGTGCTATGACTTGCTGCTGAAAATGACGATGACTTGCAGAAGTTCCGAAAGCCGATAGACAACTATTTTCAGACTCAATAAAACCCTAAGAGTACCTACGACTTTTCTAAATCGATTTTCTTCAACTGGGAGAAGCAAAACCCATAGAGTTCGCAACTTAATTGCTACTCAATTATTAGTCAAAAGCTTTGAGTGAGGTGGGCAGCCTCATTAGATAAGCAAGTGCGGGGCAATCTGCTAAGCCACAGCAGTGATGCGACAACTTTTGTCTAGAACCACCAATCCAAATTCAAAAGAACTCTCTTTCATATCTCAGTTCCTTCGTTTCTTTCCGCATTCCATCCTCACTGTTTAATTTGAACCTCAGATAATTGCTCTCTTGAATCGGCTCTAGTACAGTACAATTTCTATTCTGCGAGTTCGTGGATCCAGACGGTCAAGACCAGACGGAGTTGACGGCAAGCTAAATAAGCCTGTGACAACAAGAGCTTGGAAAGTCTTGGGGCAAATTCGTACAGCAGACACATCATCTCCTTAAAAGTATTCAACATCCATCGTTCAAAGGACAGAATAATCAACGTCGAAAAGTTTGAGGTTGAATCAGACGCTATCGGCGATATCTATTCCCTCAAATCCGAAACGCCCTTGTAACCTCGACCAGTATCTTCACCTGAACAACACAATAACCTTTCCATTCATCAACCACGACGATGTCGAACCAAAAATATGAGGTGCCGGGCTCGCCGCCTCCTCCACCAGCATATGGCAACGTGCAGTCTCCTCAGCCTGCTCACACCTCACCCTCTAACTACGACGCCTCTCCCTACCAGAACAACGCAGTTGCATACCAAGGTGGCAATGGCTACCCACCCAACGTTGGTCAATCGCCAGGACCCGGAGGATACTATCAGCAGGGCAATATGAACTATGGTCAGCAAGAAGGATATCCACAACAAGGCTATGGTGGTCCACCTCAGGGGGGATATTATGGGCCAGGACAGCAGGGCTACCCGCAACAGGGCTACTATCCACCACAAGGACAGTATCGCGAGGATAGGGGCCATGGCGCAGCGACGGGTTTCTTGGGTGCCTGTGCTGGATGTTTAGCTCTCTGCTGCTGTCTGGACTTTCTCTTCTAAGTCTGGGGTGTCTTGGAGCCTGGAAGGAAGGAGACAGGCTAGGTTGGAGCATATATGGCGGTGGGAGTTGGCGGAAGATAAGAGATGTGGTTGTAATCGGAAGACGCAGTTGTAACATACACCTGGGTGGCGTTCGGGACGTGTTATTTCAGCGTGGCTCTGTCATTTGCATTTTCGAGCCCATGGCACTTTTTGGTCCCGCAGGATGGCACGGTTATATATGCAATTGTAATGAATATTTTGCTTCACCATAAATTGATGAATTCGTTCCTGATGGTTCTACTACATAAGTGCTCTGTGATTCGGCCAGGTGGCTATGGTACATGTGCCAAAGAATGCTATATGTATCAGCAAAAAGTGGCTCCGCTATCGCTCTCCCAAGTATTCCATCTTCTTGTTGGGTCTATATTGTAAGTCAGGCTCTATATCAAAGCAGTGTGTATACGCCAAGTCCCTTTCTCCCTCAAGTCGGGCACATTTTCTGTGATCATCATTTGAGGCATCTTAAATAGTTCAGAGCTTTTAAGGACAAGAGTTAAAGGTATTTTGAATGCTTATCAATCTTCAAGCAAATAAACTCCATGAAAAGTGGTTATTTCACGCCAAAAGACGTGGATGAGCGTAATCGGCTCTGAGCTTGTTCCACTTCAAATTCAGCATTGCATAACGGTCCTGAAATGGTTATAGAGGATGGGAGAGTGGGGCCTGGCCAATTGCATTCCTCAATCTGGGGGCATTCCAGCCAATGGAAGCCTTCAGAATGGGGGAGAGCGGCTTTGATGCGTGTCTGTCTTGTAAATCACCGCATCTGGCCAGAAATAGAAAGGTGCCATTGCCGAAACCGTTACACAGGCAAATTCACGATTTAGAGGATGGCCATTTGCTTTTCCGCATTTGAGCAAGTGGAATTCACATGTGATCGAAGTACGCGTAGTAGGATGGTGAGACCAATGGAATCGTCGTCTTGACAAGATCTCGCCTTGCCAAAGGCCGTGCCAAAGGGGTTTTCGTTGCACGTCGCATGTGGTCAGCCGGATGCCCGAATCGAGTTGTCCCTGCGGCGACGAGGGTGGGAAGTCGGTGTTACCCATCAGATTATCAGCTACCCAAAGAAAGAACCATCACGATCCAATCATTATGCGTCAAATGAGAAAGGCAAACGTTTTGTTGCAGGTCAGAGAACATTCTCGGTTGTCCGAATCGGATTCTGGATGCTTGTGGTGGTGTATGAATCGTTTAGCCGACGAACATCTGGGGCGTGCGACAAGGTTGCAAGATTTGGTCAGCAAGCATAAAATAAGTCGCTTCCTATGCACTCATATATTGTATTCTCCGGCCCCCAGTTTTGGATGAATTATGAAAGGATGAGATATATGACTGAGTCCTCGCTGAAGTCGGATCCCTATTTTAATTGTGCCTAGTGGCCTTGTATGGAAGATTCGTCAAGGCCCAGACAACCAATGGGAAAAGGTGGCGAATCGACCAGAATATGAGGTCATTGAGAGTTTGTGGTGAATCGCTGGAGTTTGTATGAATTGCTTGAAGCAAGAGGGCTTTCATGCTCTCACTCATATCTGGATTTAAGTCGCCATCCTCCACACTACCTCCATAGTCTGGTCCCGTACACGATCACTCTGATGTAGTTGAGATGAGACCCTCCGATTCCGGAAATAAAGTACTCTACTTTACGAGTAATGAAAAGGTTATATATATGTATATATATACCTTAGATCCAAGGCCTCTCAGACACCCAACCGGCTCACGTGTTCGGATACGGAATACAAACACCACTCCATATCCCAAGCCCCTCGAGGCCGTTCGTTCAGGGCTGATTCCTTCAGGACATCTCCGGCACGGTGTTGAAAACAGATAGGTGGCGGTGGATCAGAGAGAAGGCGGTGGAAGCTCTCTGGGTCGGTCAAGCATTTCGCGGGGGAAATCTAAAGCCTAAATCCAATCAATGGAAAGAAGCTGACAAGAGTGGGCTTCTTGGTTCACGTAAGCGGGTCATGGAAGGGCGCGCTCGTCAATCTGTGTGCATGGGGCTGATGGTGCTAGTCCGCATACCTACAGTACTAGCAAGTATGACTGTTATCCAAATTGCTGGAAAACATGATCAAGCGATCGTTGCTATAGACTATACTTAGCCTATCTCTCCTCTCCTCGTACGCCTTTGCTTTGATTCTTTCCATCAAACATTTCTCGTATCCTTTGCTTTCTTAGCCACAACTTTGAAGGGCATCAGCCGAGGGTCGGAGCGCCCTTTGCATGACAACCATAGAAGAGATGGATGAATTCTTCAATTTCGAGGATGCGGCTCAATCCTTGGACCACCATGACTTCAATTTCAATGATGCTTATGATATCGATCTAGCTCTCGAGCAATTGAGAAATGGTGACCTTTCTCATGTTGCGGAAACAGCTCCTACCGCGGAACATCCCCCGCGAGACATCACCATGAACAGCCCGCACGGTGCCATGGATGCGAGTGACTATATGGATTTTCCAAGATGGATCGAGGGAATGAATGTTCCTGATAAGCCATGTACAGCCTGCTTGGAGAAGAGGATGCATTGCAAGGCCATCAAGGAAAGTAAATGGCAAGGTTCCTGCACAAACTGTGTTGCTCGAGCCCTTGGCAAAAGCTGCAGCTTGAGGTTTCGTAATGATGTGCGGAATTCTCAATATGATAGAATCAAGAATATGCTTGGAGATATATGCATACCGGCGCCTGCAAACGAGTCGGCAGAGCAAACCGATTTTCAGAACTGGACCGTCATCCACCAGGGTTCTAGCAGCACCCAGGCTCAAAGCGACCTCAGCTTAGATGATCTGACTAAAGCAAAGCGAAGTTCGTCAACTCCCGATCTGAAGACAAGGAACTCATCGAGTGAAAACCTGGCTGAAGCAAATCCTAAAAAAGGGGCACGATTGTCACGAGAGTCCATTCGTATCCTCAAAGCATGGCTGAATAGTCATGCTACTCATCCTTATCCTACAGATGAAGAGAAGGACAGTCTGAAACAGCAAACTGGTCTTAATAAGACGCAAATCACCAACTGGCTGGCGAATGCTCGTCGGAGGGGCAAAGTTAGACCACCACGATCCACGTCTCCTGCTCCTCAACATTATGCAAACGGAATCGATATCCCAAGAAGACCAAATACTCCAAGATTACAAGAGATGAACCCCCTTGAAAGATGGAAAAATTCTCCACCTGAAAACGAACCTGCTTCTGTTACTGCTATTGCTAAAGCAGTTTCTTCTTCAACCTTTTCATCTGGACGAGATAGCCCCTATTTGAGCAACGGCCACACAGACGATGGATCTGCTCGGTCATTATTCAATGCTTCCTCGGCAAGTAGTTTAGGCACCTCTCATTCTAGTGGTGGCTCATTTGCCTCCGCTTTCTCTCAAAAGTCTCGAGGCTCCTTTGGCTCGTTCAATTCCTTTAACAACAGGGGCCGCCGCCGCCGTCGCCGTCAGGCTCCTAAGCCAGTCAAAAATACCAATACGTTTGTTATGGCACCACGCACTTTCCAGTGCACCTTCTGCACAGAGTCATTTAAGACAAAACATGATTGGCAAAGGCACGAGAAGTCATTGCATCTTTCTTTGGAGCGGTGGATATGCTCACCAAAAGGCCCTGTTCAGTTCAGCGCCGAACACCATGCCCCTACATGTGTTTATTGTGGTATATCGAATCCACCAGAGGGCCATGCTGAGCAGCATAACCATTCAAGTTGCGCAGAGCGATCGCTTGAAGAGCGAACATTCTACCGGAAAGATCATCTACGACAGCACTTAAACCTTGTGCACGATGCCAAATTTCAGGCCTGGTCTATGGACGACTGGAGGGTGGCAACGCCTGAGATTAGATCAAGATGCGGCTTCTGTGGCATTGTCATGGATTCGTGGAGCAAACGTGTGGATCACTTGGCCGAACATTTCAAGGGGGGTAAATCTATGGCGGACTGGAAAGGTGATTGGGGCTTTGAACATAAAGTATTGGAGCTTGTGGAGAATGGAATGCCACCTTGTAAGTTTAGAAGTTACGATATATCATCTCAGGCTGACCTTCGTAGATCTGATTCATGAGGAACGAAATACCATGGCTCCCTTCGAAGCATCCAACCAAGGGGCAATAAATGCTGGGAAAACACTTGAAGACAAAGTTAAATTAGACCTGGTAAATTACATCAATGAACAGGTTCTTGCCGGTGGCGTACCTACAGATGAGGATTTACTTGCAGAAGCACGCAAGACTGTTCTCAAGGAAGAAGCACTGATAGACTTCCCATCCGATGTCGAAATGTCATGGTTTCGCGATCTGATCATGTATTCTGGTGAAACGCCACAACGACGAGCATCTGGCATAGATCTCCTTAAAAGTTCTGATGTGCCCGAGGTATTATGGGCAACCAAAATGGAGAGGCTGAACTCCACCAAGAAGACCATGACGGACTTGAGTAACATTAGTTGCTTGAAAGAAAAACGGCTTGTCGAGTATGTCAAAGCTCGACAAGCATTAGGTCTAACGCCAGTCGATTCCGAGCTCCAGGTCCAGGCTTGTAAGATTCTCGATGAAATTGAGGTGACCTCAAATTATAAATGCAAAGGGGCAGTACAATGGTTCAAATATCTTATCACAACCTCTCCCACTTGGCTGACCGATTTTCGACGACGGGCTGTTCTTCCACGAAGTGATCAGATGGCCAATGAGCTTGTCCGCTCCTCTGATAGTACCACGATCGACTACGGCATACATAACTATCACAGACTTGAACGGGAACTGATTCAATTCGTTGAAGAACAGCGCAAGGCTGGATATACCCCAACTGATGAAGACCTTCAACGTACCGCAAGGATGATTATATTCGAAAGTGACGATCCGTGGAACCAAACGGCTGCCGATGATCCTGCTTTCTTGCACGTCTTCAAGAGTCAAAACGGATTGGCTCCTATAATGGAGGAGGACGAGCACCTGCCAGAGCCAACAGTCGTCGGTGCCCTTGGTCTAAGTCTGTTGTCGTACGCAAAATCAAGTCCTCCCTCACAGCCACACTCGTCACCTTCGCCACCCTCTCTGCACTGGGATCTCGAAAATACTGGAATTGGATTTCCGTCTCCAGTGTCTGGTAGCTGCAACTCCACCGACCGCAATATCAAACAGAATTCTACACCGGTTATAACACCAATTCCCGAAGATTTGATTCAGACATCCTCAATAAACCAACCATCCACAAACACCAATCCGACACAACCACTACGCTATTTCCTTAATGATGCGAACTGCTACGGACGCCTTGTGCGTGAGCTTACTCGCTTCGTTACCGCCTGCATGTCACCCAATAATCCTACTCAACACGTTCCCTCCGATGCTGAAATGCAAAACCAAGCCCGCTGGGTGATCTACGACGACGATGACCCTTGGAATCAAACAGCAGCGGATAATGCCGAATGGTTAACTCGCTTTAAGCGTGATGTTGGTATTCTCCCCGCAACATCTGGCCCTGGACTGCCTTTCCATGCTCCCTCATGGCAAGTTTCAAGTGGTGGTTCTGGGTATAGCCCTCCCTACATCATGCCCAAGCAGGATGCGAAACTTCAGGAATATGACGAGGACTTAGATGTACGGATGAACGGTACCGTCTTCTACAAAGTCAGCAAAGAGACTGCAGCAAAGTACGTCAAGGGTATCTCTCAGCGATATCAACCACCTGCACAGGTCTTTTGTTCCCGCGAGCTAGAGAGAAGCCTTGCGCAAATGGTGGCCCAAGGTATGGCAACGGGTGTCTTGCCTACAGATGATGAGCTGCGTGCAAAAGCAAGAGAGGTTCTTGGGGTAGAGCATACTGCCGCAGATGACGTTCAGCTTCTTGAAAAATTCAAGGCCTTGCAAGGGATCTCGTCTCAGAACCCCACAGGACCAGTGGAAGATTACACGCTGCCAAATTTCACGAACGACATCAATATGCTTAATGCGTTCGACGAGAATCTCGGCACTATAGACATCTCATCATTCCCCCTCGGCAACATGTCGGCCACCGAAACTGCTAGCTGTGCACCAGACTTTCAAAGCTTTGAGTTTGGAAATATGTCAACATCCATATCCCCCATCACACCAATCAACATGGAGCTTGAGGCGGCAGATAATTTTTCATCTGCAAAAGCACCGTGTCCTCAAATAGGAGATGCCCATAGTACGGGTGTGGGTCGCTCGATGGAAATTGATGACGCTGAACTGTCGTACGCAGATTTCCATCGTGTTCATTCGGCAACTGCTTCTCCACTGCGACGGCGCGCCAGCCAGCGACTCGCCTCGGGCACGTGGAATGGGTCACCGTGGTAAATTTTTGTTTAACTTATTGTTTGATGCCTTCGAGAGGCATGTTTTATGACGATTTCTACCTATGAATTTCCCTGATTAAGTTGTTTTATATAGGCAGGGATGGGCGGGGAATACAGGAGTTCATTGTGGCACCAAAAACAAGCATCAAAGCTAACCTCACCTCCAAATGATAGATTTAAATCAGATCTATCGAATGACATATAATTAATCAACTCTAGTATCCAGCGGTCAAAGTGAGGCAGCCTAGTTTGAAGTGGACTTTGCCCACAATGTGACATGCACTAATTATTTATATCATTAGCTTCCATCGGTATGATTTTGCACGGCTTCTTCTACAATATACCCGTTCAATAGCTATCCAGAACTATCCTTCCCATGCCTCAGACACCGTACATATACTCTATTGATATTCGCACCTGCCTCTACATAAGGCTGAGGTTAGCTCCTTGATACCCCTGGCTCATTTCCACACCTCATGTCACTACATCGTCTCAACACCTTGATGAGTATATATATATACTCACATGTGTGTATAAATGTATGTATGTATATACGTATCGCAGTGCCACCCGCACCGCAAATAGTTTAACCGCTGTTTATCCTTCTCAATCCCTTTGCTGGCTGTTTCAAGATACCTTCAGCCCTGGCATAAAAGTGTGTTTTTTTTAGCGCCAGGTTGGATTTCATGTTGGCTACCTTGTCCTCTCCACGGCTTATAACGGGGAATACTTGCCGATGCCGAATCTGTGTTGTACGTAGCTGCAATCATGAGGCCCCTGAGGACCTCCACATCTATTTGATACTTTGGCTGGCTCTATGATTGTATCGGTAGAAAGGTAGCGGCTCTGGTGGAGATAGGCTGCGGACTCGGTCGCCCCTTATTTTTGGCGCGATGGCGTATGAGAATTGCATCTAAGAAGCAGGATCATATTTCACCGTCTTTGGTACTCTAAAGAGTGTTTACAACCGTTGAAATATTCTCTGCTGCTAGGGTTTAACCCTCCTATGGCCAGGCCAAAGTGGCAGAGGGTATCTAGGGTTGTGTAGAAGCATTTTCCTCCTCAATAAAATACTTGGGGTTTCTCATGAACTACAGGTAAAGTAATAACCTTCTTTCCATCCGGTTTACGTAGACCATTTATTTGGTTCCTCCCTGGCGTTTTTGCATCAAGATCTGACGCTCACACATCCATCTACTCGTATCCTCTGCATGCCTTGTCCTATCCAGCATCTTTCTTTCCCTCCTCCCAATCAAGGGGCTCGGCCATGACCATCGTTCCAAATTCATTACCATTACATCCACCTCATCTCACCTATGGCGTAATCAAGCCCATACATCCTCCTCGTCGTCGTCGTCATCGTCATCATCATCTCTGCTTCCATCGCTCTCCCGCCCCCTCGCAAATCTCACCATCCCCCCACCCAAACCACCGCTTAAGCCACCACGCAAGCCAGGCGTGGGATGCCGTTCTTGTCCCGGGTGCGGAAAGAGATCCAGCAGGAAATCCTGCGTGCTTTTACGGGGACTTATGGGCCGCCATGCTGGTGCCCCTGGAGATCGCGGCGGCCGCATGGGATGCGATGTCAGGGACGCGGACGGCGATACCGGTTGTTTTTGGGAAGAGAATGGAGCTTCTTGGCCGAGGAAAATGGGAGGTGAGATTATGAGGGTGGGCCGGGAGATGTTGCGGGTGTGGACGCAGGGTTTGTGGGGGTGTGTAAGTTTGGGGTGGCTGGGTAAGAGGCGCTGGAGTTTTCCTGTGTAGTTATTGGAGAACATGGATGGTAGCTTGAGTTTCATAGGAGGAGCACGCGGTGGTTTGTGGTCGGGTTTGGTGATGGTAATGGTGTTGGTTGAGGGGAGAGATACTGTAGAGGATGATACGAGGTTGGAACGGTGGAGTGATGGCGAGAGCGTGAAGAGATTGTTTGTGATGAGGAGGAGGTGGAGATGCATTATTGACCAGAGGGTTGGGAAGGCGGGGAGGAAAGTCCGGTCTTGGGATCGAGTTGGAGAAAGAGTAATGGCTGGCAAGATGGAGATACTTGCTGTGCTGTGTTCTGTGAGTAATGGTCATAGGTCTGAAAAGCGAGACTTACAATAAACCGACAAGTAGAAGGATAAGAACTGCAGAGTGGGTCCTTTTGGAATGCGAAGCTATCTGCGGTTCTAGAGGTGAGCCTGCTTCCACCTCAGATCCTTTCTTGCGCAGATGTGAGATGGAACATGCATGGACCAGAGTGATGGCTAAGAGGAGGAGTAAAAACGAGGTTAGGCTCCCAATCACTGCCCTCCATCAGCAAAGCCACAAAAGTCACAGAGAAATCAGACACATACCATTCTCACATACATTGCAAATGAATATGGTAAATGGAGACCAACAGTTTTTGTTCAGGTTCTGCTTGACATCCCATTGAACAGATAGAGGAGAACATTGCGCAAACGCAACCACATTACCAAAGATCCAGTTCGCAGTCGAAAGCCCGATCGTGGTGCAGATAATAGCAGATGAATTCGCGCTCCGCGGGAGGCGGAAGAAAAGCACTGCTATGGAAATCTTGGCAAGAAATAGAGCTGTGATACTGATGGTATGTGCAGCGAAGTAGATTTTAAGCACATGGATAATCTCGTTAGCCTTGAAGAAGGCAATGTGTTGTCCTAGCCCAGCTGTAATGGAAGGTACAAGGGTTCCTGCTGAGGCAATGGAGATTATCTGGGAGCTGTTAGATATACCGTTTAGATGGGAAGAGTGGTTGAGCTCACAGTCGCAGATATGATTAGATAGTCATCTACTTTGATTTCTCTTGACAGAAAAGCGCTTGTATATATGCGCAAAGAGACGGTGATGATGCTAAGGGCTGGGAAAACAACGTTGATGGCTAAGAGACTCGGACCTAGATTGTTGGCGGAGGGCATGAACATCTTCAAGATGTGGTTGCTTGAAAAGCAAATATTATTACAATTAACTACGGCCTGCACAAAGGAACGGATGGCGCAGCCGTCTTGCAGAGAGCTCTATCTTATATCAACGAGTCTAGAGAGGCTTTGACTACCAAGAGCCAGATTCCCGAGATTGATCTTCCCGTCTAGCTGCCGGTATGCAAAATGCCCGTGAGCAGTTCGTTCATGCGGTAAGCTAATTTGCACCACAAGCTCTCAATAGACTACGCAAACTCAAGGCTGAAACGATGACCTGCAGAAAGATTTGATTGCGATTAAAAGTATATTTAAAGCTAAAGGCGATCAATGAACATCACATTATCAGACGACACCTGTCTGGTTTCAACTATTGCTTCACTCTCTAGTTAGCTGAACCACAAGCTTATGCTATCTGCCAGGAAACAATGCTTAGAACATCAAATCATGATATAGGTGTCGGGCTTTTGAGCATCTTGCAGAGCTTTGCGACGACTTGCACGCGACCCAACTGAATCAGCAAAACACTTGCCAGCACAAATTCGCCTCAAGCATTCATCGATTTCAATGCCATCAACCAGCCTTCAGTCCGTAATCAAATTCAGAAGTACGAGAGAGTGGATAGCAAAGCCGCACAGACATCAGTTCACCATCCGCCAGACACACGAAACGCGGGGAAGAAAACGAACGCACAAACCCCGTTTCACCCCCGGGTCCACATGATTTTCCGCTGATCTTGCGTATACAGCAACATGAATTTGGATTAAGGGATGGCATTGTCGATGTTGTATTAATATGAGCTGCATACCCCAGATATACCCGGAGTAAGAGCTTTGGAGTTTTGAGCATGCGGCTGTAGCTTGCAGCTTCGGCAGTGTGCTCGAACGCTTGAAAGTAAGAAGGCATGAAACTAAGCGATGCATATGGCAATGCGGAAAAGCAGGTTCGAACCAGCACGAACGACAAGTCGAATGATATGTTGGAAAACGTCTGTGAGAAGAGCATATCATTAACTCCAGAATAGACTACGCTGCCCGTTGAACCACCATGATAATGCCCATACCAGTCTCTATGCTAATAAAAACGCTGCCTGGTGCCATCTTCGTGAATCCAAATAAAGTAAAGGGAAAACGTGGGTATACATGACTCGTCTATGTTCGTTCTCTTCTTCGCTCTATTCGTCGTGCCTTTCCTAGCATAAAAACAACCGCATCAAAAGGACCCTATTTGGATCCTGAAAAGAACCAACTTCCTCGCTTGCCACCATTGCCGGATGCCTCGTTTTGCAATCCCGAAATTGTAGGGATGCTCGCCGAGGAGTCGCCGCCGCCACCTCCACGCAGGGGCTTTGCTATTCGAGAACCTGCGCCACCGAAAGAGAAGCCCCCACTGGTTGGAGAGCCGAGACCTCGTGTTGATCCAACTTTGGCTGCTTCAAGACGTTCTTTGACCGCAGAGAGCTGTGCTTCGAATCTATGGAAGTGTTAGCATAACAAAACTTTTGTGACCTATGACGGTAACTGACCTATGATTCGCAGCAGTCAACTTTTCTTGAGAATCCTGAAGCAGAGACTCCAAGCTCTGAATGCGTTCGTTCCTCGCGATTAATTTCCGTTCAGCGATTGCCACCTCTTTCTTTAAGCTTCCATTCTGCTCAACCAATTGCCGTTGCACGTGAGTAAGTTGTTCTAGATTTCGTTCTAAGAATGCCATCTTCTTCTGCTGCGCACGATTGTTCGACGATCGCAAGACATTGTTGTACTGCTCCCGTGTCTCATCCAGAGAGATTTCGAGCTCTACGACTCTCTCGCATCGGTTCTGTAGATCGCGCATGAGACTCTTCTTCATGACGTCGAATTCAGCAATTTGTTGTTGCACCGTCTTGCCATTAGCCATGCTTCCAACAGAGCCGTTCGGAGCACCACCAGCCTTGACCTTCCTTTGCAGATCATCGTTTACAGTCTTGAATTTCTGTATTTCTGCGGACTTCTGCGCCAATTCAGCCTTTAGATCCTCAACCAACCCAGTTTGAATATCTTGTTTGTTAGAATAAGCTTTTGTAAGCGTAGCTTTGACCTCTGCAATGTCGGCTTCACTGAGATTTCGCTCTAGAAGATCCTCATAATCGCGCTCCACCGTGGCAAGGCGCTCTTCGAGCTCTTGCCGTCGTTTAACCCCAAGATCATCGCTAGAAGTACCATATAAAGACAGTTCCGCCTGCCGGACGATACCTTGGGTCTCAAGCAAACGGGCCCGTATATCTTCGAGAACATCTGGCGCAATGGCTTCTCCGGCAGAGCTTTGTTCGTGGAGAGCATCCACTTGATTAATCACTTCCTTAATGCTGCATTCATTATCACTGAACACGTCCCCGCCAAGATCGAAGCCCGCCATCATCTTTGCCATTTTCTCCGCCTTTTTCTTTTCTTTTTCATCTAGGACCGCATTGGTCTCTTTGGCACTCATCTTGACATCCAGTAATTGCTGTTTCACCTCATCCAGCTCAGCGGTGAGTTCAGCATTTGCTTCCTTCAACCCATCCATGGTAATTTGAGCCTCCTTGCTCTCAAATGTTAACCTTTCAAGTTGCATCTTAAACTCATTAGTTTCGCTGGTAAGCTTCTCATTTTCACGATTCGTCTTGCCATCACGCTCCTTCAAATATGTAAGTTCCTCTTTTGTTTCACGTATCGTCTTCTCAACAGCGGCGATTTGCGATTCTTTCTCCGCAATCTGATCCTGAAGCTCATTCTCGCGCCGTAAGAATTCTTCCCGTTCATCCTTATCAAATGGTAAACTTGGCGTACCAGCTCGTTCTGAGATTGCCGGTGTTTCCGCCCTACTCTCTAATCTTGACGGAGTAGACGCTCGTGGAGTTCGAGGGGGAGCCTTCTCTTTAACAGCACTAATACCTTCTAAAGGAGGAGCCCACTTCTCCTTAGGTACCGACTCTCCAGATCGCCACTGCTGAACCTCTGCGTCCAGTGTGGCAACGTACTGCTGGAACGTTGCAACATCTGCTTGCGACTTTTTGAGCAGCGCTTTGAGCTCCGCTGGACTGATCTCAGCATTAACCTTAGCCTTATTCTTGATAGACTTGGCGCGTAAGCCGAATTTGACAGTCCCTAGCGTTTCTGCATCGTTGAAACTACTAGGAGAGCAGTTGACGATCAACGTTGTCCTACTATTTCCTCCTAAACTTTCCTGCAGAATGCGGGTGAGTTTTGAGTCTCGGTAGGGAATATGCTGTGATTTTCCATCCGTAAGAGCGTTGATGACCATACCTAGGGCACTCAAACTTTTATTGATCTTTTTAGCCTCCTCCAGAGTCTGCCCACTAGCACCAGTTTTCCCAATCTTTTCACTACCAGCTAAATCTACCAAGAAAAGCTGTCCGCTCTTGGCCGAGCCTGTCTCGATGTTTTTCTGGGTTATTGTGATGACAAAGATGGAATGGGACCGTGAGGATTCGGCATTCATATTTGTTGCAGCAACAGCCCTGGAATTTCCTCCTCTCTTCATGACCTCGTAGACCTCTGCCACACTTGAAACGTAAACCTCCAGCAGACCCTTCACGTAAACACCTCTGTTCTTCTCCTCGTGCACGGGAAGATTGTCGTTATGGGGCGCTAGCAGATCCCGAATACGCTCCATATAAATCTCCATATAGCTAACACGGACAGTGTACTCGATAGTTGCGGGGCTGGATAAAATACTGGCGAAAATCTGTTCTACTATTCTGGGGATCACTCCTCTGCCTTCTTCGTCCGCAATGTCGGTACCCATCATGGTATATGATTTTCCTGCCCCCGTCTGCCCATATGCGAAAACTGTGCCATTGTAACCATTAAGAATATCGTCAACTGTCGATCTAATAGAGAAATCAAAGACATCTTGTTGCCGTGAGCTCATATTAAACACTCGATCAAACGTAAACGACCCTTGGGCCTCCTTCGACTGCGCACTCCATTAGTGAACGTCCCAAACCCCGCAGATTTGACAGTAGCATACATCAAGTGTAAATGTGTCATCGCTGTCGAAAGCTACAATAGGCTGTCCGCCCGCCTCAATCTCTCGGCGATTTTGCGGTCTGAACCGTGCCACCACTTTGATGCTGTTCGACATGATCGCTAGAGGTTGCTCGGCCTAACACAATCATATGTACAAGAAAGCGACGCCGTAAACAGTGGTGTCGGGCAGTTATACAGATTTGATAAGGGGTGAGTGAGGTTGTGTCGCGTAATTAGCGCGTCAACATGAGGGCCAGTAATTTGGCAACTCAATGCAAATCACGTTTTTCGATGGTTATAGCATGAGTGAAGAACTAGTTAATTTGCGTATTCTGGGAACAGCCATGAATGGCACAATAGGAAAAACCAAATTATAGAATCGAGTTTCATAGAAATCAAATGTATTGTCCTTTAGTGTCGATGTGGAGAGCCAAGATTAGGGTAGTCAGCACGAAATATCTTTTGGACAAACTGCCAGTCTTGCACAACCTCAAATTTATTCTGGTATAACTCATAGTTCATGTTGGTATGTCCCTGATCGCTTTGCTATGCATCATGAAAAACAATATGTACCGTTCGCCGTCCAGTTACATGAACTCCTTAATAAACTCCTGAAGCCCCACCCGCAGGAGTCAACTGCTTTATCCCAAGGTGAACGCCAGAGCCTTTCCAATATCATAGCCATAAAATGCACGGTGTCCATGTCTTAACGTGGGCCTTGCTTAATCATCCCAGCTCTTCTCGACGGTTTCTTTAACACGCTTTGTATATTCCTTGCGGTTGTCCTTGTATAGATTGGATGCTTCGACATTGGCAGGAGAGCTGGTATTGGGATCGTTGAGAAGACTACAGTAAGAATATTAGCTACGTTCTACATCAATCAAACTTTGAAGTCGACAAACCTTTGGATGCTAGTCAGGACTGCAGCAACATCATACGTGGGACTCCATCGATTTTGGAGGATATCCAGACACAACTCTCCCGTGGCATACACATTAGGGTGAAACATTTGGCTGATGAACTTCACAGCAGGTGGCTTGTTGGGATACTGCTCCTCGAAATGCATAACTAGGCGGAAGGTCCCATCTTCGAAGGGCGTGTCTGCTGGCCCGATTATGACAGCGTTCCTGTAGAATGAGAGGTTAGCAAGCGTCCTTACTTATCTCAAGGCTGCCCACCAAGTCATGACATTATCTGCAACTGGAGAAGCAGAGACTCCAGCTGGGGGATCTGTTTGCATGCGCTATAAAGCCTATCAACATTGATGTACTTAAGGTATTGATTCGCCACGAACCTTGAAATCTCGCATTAATCGACGACGAGCCGCGGTGGACATATTGACGTGTATCTAAGGTGGCGGCAAGAGTGATCTCGTATGGGAGGATTTCTAATATAGAACAGTGAGGTCCGCAACACAAGTGATGGAAAGTTGTGGGTTTCTTGATCGACGCAAAGTGGTGGTCGCGGAAGTTGGGGTCAAGCTAAAGGCAGTTTTAGACAGCACGCCACGTCTTATATTCTGCCCACTCTATTCTGGCAAAGGGACTGAGGCTGACTCAAAATAATATTGAACCTGGTAGACAAGGTATAATACCGCCTGACCTTAAAAGGCGTCTATTCACCGCATTTAACGAACCATTATTGCTACTCAGTTTTTATTGTGAGAGAACTCCCATTCAAAGTCAGATCTTGAAGCATATGACCCGTTTCTTCCATCTCACTGAGCAGGCGGTGACAAAGACGGTGGCGAAGGCGGTGAAATTATTCAGTGGCCCATAGTTTTCAAAATTTCGTGGCACTATCAATCGTTTGTGTTCAATGACTCCTACTGCTTGATCTAATGTACAAAGTAGATAGGTACCATTCTTAACGATCTGCAAGGTGCTATATTAACGTCCAGAAGTGTATTTGCATCCCCCAAGCATAAGATATTAATCCGCACCCTTTTACACTGTATCACATCTCCCAAACCCTCTGTTCCGTGCTTTTAAGTAGTCCTCCGCCGGCCCCACCATTTAGCTATTGCCCCCAATAGATCTCACATGCCGCGGCTATAACTGCGGACAATTCCGCTGGTAGCCGTCAGATACCTACTTGTTAACATTATTGATATCATCCGTGGTCCCCTTCCTTACCTTTCTTTGGTGGCATCTTCCTTCTTGCTCTCGTGAAAATGTCTCTTCGTTATGCCATGTCTTCCTTAAGACCTTCTGCAGCTTCAGCGCACAGGCTTTCGCAAGTACAACGGCATTTCAGTGTATCTTCCGCCCCTCAGCGAGAGGTCCAAGATGCTTACATTCTCAGCGCTGCGCGAACACCCACAGCAAAGGTAACTTGCGGTTCCATTTTGGTGATATATCTTCTAATTAGTATTTGTAGTTCAATGGATCTTTTCTCACCGTCTCGGCCCCTCAACTTGGGGCAGTTGCTATTAAATCCGCCATTGAGAAATCAAAAGTTCCTGTCTCCAAAATAACAGATGTTTACATGGGAAATGTTCTTCAAGGAGGTGTTGGTCAGTCGCCTGCTAGGCAAGCCTCTATATTTGCTGGTCTCCCATCTACTGTCGAAGCTACCACTATAAACAAAGTATGCGCCTCTGGTCTAAAGGCAGTTGTCTTTGCTGCCCAGAACATACAGTTAGGTCTTGCGGAAGCACAGGTAGCGGGAGGAATGGAGAATATGTCTCGAGTACCATATTATACGCCACGGGCAAGCAGCTTACCAGCCTTCGGAAATATACAATTGGAGGATGGCCTGATCAAGGACGGGTTATGGGATGTTTACAATCAGTTCCATATGGGCGTGTGTGCAGAAAAAACGGCCAAGAAGTATAACATCACACGAGAACAACAGGATGAATACGCTATACAGTCCTACAAGAGAGCTTCAGATGCTTGGAAAGCTGGTGCTTTCAAGGATGAGATTGCGCCGGTCACGGTGAAAGGCCGAAAGGGAGACACAGTTATCGACACAGATGAGGGGTATCTGGATATCAAGTTTGATAAAGTGCCTACTCTTAAACCAGCTTTCGTTCGAGACGGCACCGGGACTGTCACCGCCGCTAACTCGTCGACATTTAATGATGGGGCAAGTGCTTTGGTGCTAGGAAATAAGGCAATTGCGCAAGAGTATGGATCTGGATCAAGAGTGTTAGCGAGGATTTGCGGATCAGCCGATGCAGCTATCGACCCAGTGGACTTTCCTGTTGCTCCTGCGAAAGCTGTGCCGCTCGCCTTGGAAAGAGCTGGCATTAAGAAGGAAGATGTAGCAGTCTGGGAATTCAATGAAGCTTTCGCGGCAGTTATCAAAGCCAATGAACAGGTAAATTCGCATATTCGTTTTGTTATACTCAAAGACTAACCATGCTTTAGATTCTTGGCCTAGAGAAGGCCGTCGTTAATCCTCTTGGAGGTGCTATCTCTCTCGGGCATGCTCTTGGGTCATCCGGTTCTAGAATCTTGACCACACTATTACATCAACTGAAAGTTGGTGAGTATGGCGTTGCTGCTATATGTAATGGTGGTGGAGCGGCCACTGCTCTTGTTGTACAGAGAATCGACAGTGTATGAGAATACCTAATGAAATGAATAAATCTCTTAAATCGTCCCCTCTTTCTTGACGAACACCTTAAAGTTCAATATTTCAGAGTGATTGGTCATTTCATTTCTGGTTATAATGCATGCTTGCTAGCTCCAAGCGCCACTCACTACTACCAGAACTAGCATCGATGTTTAATGTAAAAGGTATACCAAGGCATGCTTAACGTCAAAACGCCAAAACTTCTTCCGATATCCTTCGTTTATCAACACCATCAGCATTATTTGAGTTGCTTACTTCATTATCAGTATCACCCTTCAGACATAGAGTACTGTCGATCTGCTCGGTAGACCACTTCTTCTCCAAATCCTCCAGCTTCCAGCGGAACGGCAGGAACGGCAGGAACTTAATATGAGCAGCAATAAATCCATCAATTCTCGTCACATCTTCCCGGCTGTTCGAAGTTAGAGGGGAACTTGAGTACAAACCAGTTCTCACATATATATCTCAGCGCCTGGCTCTTGGAGCTCACACTAAGAATGAGCTATGTCCCATTGGAGACAAATGGCCTTTTGTATATGAGTATCATATATTGTGCGCCGAGGTTTTTGGAACTAGATCTATGATCTCTTTTAAGAACCGGTCCCCTAAGCCTGCAAGACCCTCTCATCAAGCATCGGTGATCTCACGGTACAGAGCTTCTGAAGCAACCCCCATGCTAAACTTGATGATCGTGGGGCTTAAAAGCTGAAGTCGAACCATAAAGGCAGCTCGGGAGCTAAGGTCACCACTCAGAACAGATTTTGCATCCACCATAAAAAATAATCACACCTTGCGCCAGATATTTTTGAATGACAGCGTGTGGGCAATTCTCAATAAGCCTTTCACCCAGAGGACTCCAGGTGGCCGAGATTCCCGTAAGATGTCTTGGTTTAAAAGCTAGCTAATGGCCACAATCTGGAGTAAACTGGCTGGGGCAAGCCCTAGTAACAGTGATGCACCAACTACCAGTAATGAGGAAGAGTGTGGTATTTGGAAGTAGGCACATTCGATAGTGCCTTTCTTACTACCCTATCCAGGGTTCAGCGTCTCTGGGTGTCTCTGGGTGTCTCTGGGTCTCTCTGGGTCTCTCTGGGTCTCATATTTCACACTTTGTTTCTTCCCCTGCTATAGGATATGTCGTGCGAGAAGTCTCAAATTTTTAAATTGCTGACCAAGTTCCGAACTTCAAAACAGTCCAGGTCCTGGGCTGAGAGAGCCGTCGAGCATAATTTTAAATCCAAATCTAGGCATGCAAGTTGCATGTTCAAATATCAATCACAACACTATACACGGTATTTCTAGATCAACTTTTCATTAAACCTAGCCTAGCAAAGGCCGATTGAGCTTGTTCCTTAATCTAAATGCAAAACTGCGCCCCTGCTGCTTTGCACACAAGGCTGTTTCTGTGAGAGACTTTCGGTCTCTTCGAGCTCGAAAAGCCTCGGTTGACTATCTAAAACAGATAATACCAAGTCTCCGCATCACAGCTTTGATAATGAAATCGTCGTAGCTCTTGACGCACGCCTCGGAAGTAAAGCATCTTGAAAACTCGTGATGCAAAACAAATAAATCGGGCTAATCACGGGGTTTACCAATCCAATAATTTGAGCGATCCTCTTGGTTATCGGATTGGACTCGGAATCATTAAGACGTAATGGACTACTGTCCACTTTCGGCTTCTTGGATGCGGTACTGTTGTCTGGCGTTGACAGTTGAGTTTCGAATGAGCTTCCGTTTCATCAGCAGTATACTTTCAGGCACCTGGCTCGCTTCGGACATTTCTGGATGACGTTGGACCCCAGCTAATGGGTTCTCCCTCGCCGCTAGTCGTTCGACGCCCCTGATTTGGATATCACGGAGTTGCTTGTTCTCTCTTCGACTTGCCACTTCCTGCAGCAGTTTGTTCGGATTCTTCTCAAGCTCTTCATCCAGCTTCTGCTGAGTACTCCTTGCAGATTCTATTTCGATACCTAGTTGGATTTTGAGGCTGTTAATCTTCTGATTTTTGTTGAGATAACTCATTTTCGATTTTATTGCAGTTCTCGTTACTTATATACAATTACTCATTGGTTATCGTCGAGATTTTCTCGAACCCGGCGACTCTACTCTTCTCAGTTTGAGATCAGCTGAGGCAGTGCCAGGATTCTCCTTGGTTAAAGCAACATCAAGATCAAGCGCCCTAGCTCGCCCTCTTTCAGAGTCGAGCTCAGTCCGTAAACTATCATGTTCAAAGGTTACCACCGCAAAGATCCATCTTAGCAGATGCAAACTCGCTGTTGGCGGGTAAATGGGCCGTAACCGACTTGAATATCTCCTTTAGTCTTTGGATCTCAAACGTATTAGATGAAGGAGCCAGAAGATCGTAATCCTTTCGCTGTCTCAGATTGCTTTCAGAGGTTTACACTTCGAAAGCGATGGCACAGACATTGACCCAAAGTTCACTAGATTCGCGTTGGAGAGCAGCGGCTTTGGCCGAATCGTCGAGTGACTGCTTGAGGGTAAGGTTCATAATACTGAGAAGCTTAGTGATCTGCAGCGTATCCTTTTCAACAAGCCTATTCATTTTGGCCATAGATGCACTGTAGGCTTTTTCAAGCGCAGTTCCCTCTTTGAAGGCAGCCTCCAACATTGGGAGAGTGTTTATTCAATAGAAACGTATTATAATACAAAATATTAAGATTTTGATAAATTTTACATAATAGCTAAATAACGTTTTAACATTTTTCTAGCACGGTAAGCATTTATATTAAAACATTAGTAATAGTTTAATAATTAAACCTAAGTATGTTACATGAAGCACCTCTTTCGAGAGTCGATTTGATGTTGCCAATAATCTTTTGCTGTCGATCTATCCGCATTTTTAGCGATTGACTTCCTCCACGAGTTCGCTGCTGGAAGAACTGCCATTGTTTCCGCATAATGTCCGCACTATATACCTAAATAGGCGACATGAGATTTCGTCTTCTCTCATTATCGTTGATCGCCCGTAGGCATAGATTCTAATCATTTTCTTAGCCACATATAGTAGGTTTGCACAATCCAATGCATTCAGGTTTCTGATACAGTGGGCCTGTTGGTGCTTAATGACTCTCTAATTCCACTTGTAGAGCTCTACTTCTATTCTTCCAACAGTTACATCTTTGACTATGTCTTATCTGTATGGAAGCAAGTGGCAAACCACCAACAGCAACAATATACGCGCCCATAGTGAAACCCCCAGAAACATCACTGTAAGTTAATGACCACCATAATGCTAACCCGAAGCTACCAGTGAATGTCAGAAACCCGACACAAATCATAACGTGACACATCCGAACACCAGCAGAATTACGACTATGAGAAAGATTTAGAGACATCAAGCGGTCCGCTCTAAACCGTGCATAACCCACTAATGGATTGACCCGCTCTCTCTCGGGGATTCCAACCCTCGTAGCACCATTAATAATGGCTGTGGAGCACGAGGATTGAAGCGTAGTCCCATCCATGTGTTCTTGTATGTTCTGGGGCTTATTCGGCCGGACGAAGTGACAACCTGGACATGTATCTCCCCCCAAACTCGAATCTACTTGTCGCGCACATTCCTCGCATTCCCACCAGCCTGTGGAAAGCCTCGATTGCTTAGCTAGAAGATCCGCGGGCACGTGGCCTGGGATGCTGTAATCGCATTCTTGTTCGGATTGAGGCATCGAAGACAGGAGGGATGAGTCTCATCGCATTTGACTCGCCGAGTGTTGCAAGTTATAGGCCTGATAAAATAATCATTAGCATTATTAAGATTTTAAATAGTAGGTAAAGACTTACTCACGTAGCCTGATTTGACCTTTGGTCTGGAGGATCGTAGACGTGACTAACTACATCAATCATCGAAAAAAAAAGAAGGTTCCAAAGCTAGATTATTGTAGACGAATGCTGAAAGGTAAGACCTATATCGAAATAAGGAAGTGCTTAGGTGTAACCAGGAGAAAGGCTATTGATGTAGAAGAATAAGGCTACCGATGCAAAGAAATTTGACATTGAGGCAATGCAGTTTGAAAGTTGAGAAGTGAAATTGAAAATTCGGGAGATGTTCTGAACATAAGTACTTGAAAAAAGCGTTCTCTCTCAGGAGCCGACGAGCTACAGATCTATTACTTTTCTGTACTGGCAATGTAGACATATGGATATCGACGCTGTTATTGGTCACCTCTTCATGCATGTGCTGCATGTCTCTCGGTTAAGGTCGTGGCGTCCTACTTTTGTAAAGATCCAATCATTTTGCCTCTGAGGCTGATCTAAGTGAAGAAGATTGGGTGCCACAACGATGGCGAGCTGAAATACCAAGTTTCGTTTCTGGTGAACAGCCTCGCTATTAAGCTCCAGGCTTCATAGCTTCAGGCAGCGAAGTCGGGAGCCTCATGTAATTGCAGAAAGCTTCACGATAGATAGAATTTACAATCCCGAGCAACATCAATGTTTCTGGATATCCTATAGTCGATAAACGTCCATATACTTCAGACATCCATAATGGCGAACGATGATCCCAGTCACGTGCACACTACATCATTAGGTGACTACAAAGGAGAGATCTTCCAGCTTTATATAGTCGAGAAGAAGACGCTGAAAGATGTCATGGCAATCATAGAGGAAACGCATGGCATTACTGCTACGTAGGTTCTCTACACTGATTGTAATTTCCTTCAAGCTAAAGTTTCCCTTGGCAGGGCAGCTGTCTATAAAGCCAGGCTCGAAAAATGGGGCTATCAAAAGTATATCAAAAGACACGAAGTCAATGCAATTGTGAAGGAGAAGCAACAACGAGAGTTACAGGGAAAGGAAACAACATTTTTCCTCCGAGACCGGCCAGTTGACCTTATGAAGATTGAGAAATATCGAAAGCGTGACCGAGTTCAGCATATGACGCAGCCGATCAACCTTGGAAAAATCCAACAGTTGCACAGCATCAACCATGACAAGGTCGCAATAGAATTAGCCCCTTTGCGGAATCAGATAGCCGGCCTTATAAGTACGACGCCTCCAACGTCGCCACTTCAAAGACCATTAGCATCTCCGCAGGTGTGGAAAATTCCCGAAAAGCTTTTGTACCACATTGACATATATATCAAAGGCTCATTTGAATGTGGCGACTGGTATTTCTTCAACAACGAGCGCCTAATTGAAAGTTCGAAACACGCGGCCTTAGAACAAACCTCGATCATGTCATTCCTCAACGGGTTGGATACAGGTTGTCGGTATTTCACTGAAGGTAAAGCTGATGTAGGAGGTTTGTATTGGCGCAAGGCTTTTCGAGAAATGGAGACTCTCGTGCAAGGCACGTATCATGATATCATACCAAATCTGATCATCAAGGTAAACGATTTGGATGACAGCGGGCATCGCGAGGCGGCTAAGATGCTGAAAAGCTATGCTGCTCAGTGCTGCCTGGCACTTCAATCTCCTGAGCACGCCAGAGTAGCTTTCTTTCGAGCGTTGGCTGATGCGGAAATGGATCAAATGAAAGACCTCGAGATCATGATTATGAGTTGTTTCACTCACTTATTCGAGGTCTATGTGGGACCTCGATGCTACAGCACCTTCGTCATGGAGATGGATCTCGCAAGGAGAAGACTGCTTCGAGGCGAGCCTCTAGATCGCTGTCTGCCAGCCCTTTCTGATATTGATGCCAAGTTTGGGCCAATAAGTCATCGGTCTCTAGATGTTATACGCCTTCGAACAGAATTTCTCTTTCACAGAAAGGAGTATGCTGAAGTCGAAACATATGCTTCGCTTTTGATTAAACGAGCAAGCACCGTTGACGGTGATGAGTGGCGACGACTTTACTTTCTTGTCAAAGGCGGGTATCATCTTGGGGTCACCCAATACCGCACAGAAAATTATGCTGCTGCCATGGAGACTCTGTCAGCTTGCCTCAAGTGGGAGGAAGAGATGTGGAAGGTCGATCAAAGTGGTCAGTTCAATTCAGCGAAAAGTGAGATGTTGAAGTGCCTTGAGAATATGGGGTCTTGGAGTGGTCGAATCAATGAGGCTGCCACTTGGCGCCTTCAACGGATGCAGATGTTAGAGAAAATCGTTGCAACAGACATTCTTCTATAGCAATATTCAAATTTCGCAAATTCGGCACCGGAATTGGGTCGGCAGCCAGGGATTCGAGCTCTAATTACTCTAAGTTTGCGGTGCTCTTTTTCAGTTATTGGGAGTATCTCATCTAACTGTACCTGGCATCCACAAGCAGCAATAGCTTTAGACAGGAGTCTGTTTCGATCGGAACTTTAGGGGATGAGATCACTGCTGTAGGGAAGCCAGATTTATTGAAGTAAAAGATTTTTGAGTCTTCTAAGTAAGGTAATGATTGAGATATATAATGAGACCAAACTTATATAGTATAATTGATTACGTGACTTATGTAGACTTTAATACACTCTTTTAGGTTTGTGCTTATGCTAAGGTTGGCTACTGTCGTACGAAGGTCAAGTAACCCACTTTAAGAATTTTAATGTAAACTGGAATGTAACTATACTACACTTTCAGCCACAGTTGAGGCTCTACATCACGTGATACACACAACCTTCTGGACATGGCTGTAACAGCAGGCTTTAGATTCCCTTTAAGATCTGATTTACTTGGAGCTGCCTAGCGCGCTATAGCCTGCGCTACCTTCACTGGATGTAGGCGAGATAAAGATGAGATATCTTTTAAGTCACGTGAAATACCCGCTAGACAAGGGTGTCAACGCCAAATGGGTTGTCTGGCATTTCCTCATCTCAAAGATTCAGGCGAAGGAGCAACATCACTCACTGATGACAAATTTCAACTCCAATGTTCGTCATATCCTGATCCATTCTGTTAGCTACAGAAGAAGGCGCGAAATGTCCTTTCCTATAGAGCTTCCCAATTCTCCAAGGTTGCAATGCTGCAGGAAGACGAATACAATCTACAGCCGCTAGATCTTAATATGCATTGGATGCAAGACCACGAACTACAACAAAACCAATTGAGCCACAAACTCCTTTTATCCGAGCATGCAAAAAGATATAACTACAATTTGTCTGCTTGTTCCATTCCGCATCATTGCAACGCAGGTGTAAACGGACCGCCATCAACAGCATGGGTCCAAGTACCTCCGACAACACAGGCTCTTCTAGCCCTCTTTCCAGTATCCCATCTCCAACACGTGACATTCCCTCACCTACTCCAAAATCAAAACCAAAAGCGAAATCTAGTGGCTACCTTCCTCCCTCAAGAAGGGCCGCCAACCTGTGAGTTCCAGACTTAATCTATGCTTTGTTTGGGCCGATTTTCGCCTGCCACATGCTCACCAAAAGTATGGGCTTGCTAACTTGTTTATAAGACGCCTCTCCCCATCACCAGCAGTGGATAGCATTCCAAAATCATCCACTATCACATATAAACCAACTTCATTCACAGCAATATCCCATTCACTCTTCCTATCGCACCTCTCAACCCTCCAAGCCGAGATCTGGCGGCTGAAAGAGGAGGCTATTGACACCGAAGTCCCTGAAGCAGATCTTGGCAATCAGTGGACTCGGATTTGGAATTATGCTGAGGCTGCACTCGGAAAGCTTGTATGTTCAATTCTCAAGGATTACATCTCAAATGGATGTCCTCTCCATCCTAGCTTGGTCTTTCCCACATTTTATCTCATTCGAAATCTAGAAACTAAGAACTAATTATTTAACTCTCTAAATAGGTTGTTTGTGTTGAGTGCGACCACATACATCCTCAATCCTGGCTCACCAAGCGCTGTCTAGACGTGAAAGCCGCTGTCAAGGAGCAGACCGATGCATCAGAAAAGCTTTCCAACCTATCCGTTCTCGATGATCTACGGTCACAAGTACGGCAACTCGAGAACGATTATATCATTATGAGCCATATAGCAGGTGACGACGGAACCGGCTCTCGCGATTGACCATTCTTATTCTCGTGACCAATGGCATTAGTTGGCGCACTCTTGCACTCGATGCATCTGGGGAAAGACTTCATATCTCACTTTTCGTATCTCTAGAACAGAGCTTCATTTCTTACAACTATACTACATCAGCATAGCCTGGCATGGGCTTCGCCTAGGCTTCTTTCTTGGAGGTGAACGCTTGGCTTGGGTGGCGTTTATGGGAGTTGAGGGGTGTTTTTCATTCAATGGAGGTGTTATAGACTTTGCTAATCAGAAGAAGAAAAGGCGCTGTTTCTTTAGAAGGGAAAGGTGCATAGTCTTCATCAATGTCATTTTTTTGACAGTTGGTGTTGCATATCAGGCTTGCTTTGATCATATGGTATTCCGATTTTCTCCTTAGCTACCCTATCATCTTATCTTGTTTGTCTGTCGCGCCGTCTTGTAAGGATATGTAAAACTTGCTAAAGTGCGAGGTGTGGTACTGTACAAGGGTTATTGTGTTATTCCCTTACGTTGAATAATGCGGCCAAATCAAAAGTGAAAGATGCTTAGTAGTATAGATGATGACGAGCCGGAGCTGAACAAGACTCGAGTTCTAGCCTTTGTAGCCTCTATCTATCGATCTTCCTACAATATTATATCACAGCACTCATATACACACCGAATCCATGCCCAGCCTTCCATGTATTTGGTATCAAGTCCGGTCCCAAAACCTTGCGAAGAAAATCCATACACTATTGTTCTGTCGAGCTTCTCTAGCCTTGATAGGGTGGAGAAGCCTAGATACCCCCAAGATCCTCGCTGCCATCCTCGAATGCATCTGCAGCAACAAGGTTAATGCCATCGTGACCCTCACCTTCGATTTTCTCTCCTTCCTCGTACGTCACACGTCTCCAGCCGGATGATTCTGATGGGTCCTTGATCCATTCCATGGTTGGGAAGTAGTGGTCGTTCTTCTTCATGGTGATTACCCATGGAACGTTGTCGAATGTCATTGCCTTTAGGCGGAAGTCTGCATCAAATGGTTAGCACAAGAAAAACGGAATGAATAGAAGGTGCTTACATGTGTTGTCCGGAATATTGACTACCGCCTTCAAGAAGGACTCGAGGTCAGGCGTTGGTCTTCCATTGACATGTGTGATAAAATTTGTGGGTGCTAATCCGTATTGATATGCTGGAGATCCTCTCGTTCTTGCCGAGACGTAGACCTCACTGTGCAACTTGGTGATCTGTTGTCGAACCGCGTGGTGAGGACGATGTAATATAGCGCCACAGAAGGAGATCGCTCTGTCAGTCTCGAGGTCGTTGGCAGAGACAGTAGGAAGCTTGATAGCCATCTCAACACAATCTCTAACAATAACCGCATCAAGGACTTCATGGTCGTACATAACATCCAATTCACAAATACGAGTGATGATTTTGCCATTTAAGGTGAGGATAACGTCACCTTCAAGCAGTGCTCCTGCCTCGGCGTCACGCTCAAACGTCCGTTTGCGAATCATGAAAAGCTGATGACGAGAAGAGTTGTCTTCGGCAACCTTCTTGATCCATTCTTCCGACACACCCATAATGCGTGCTTGACTCATCTGGATTGCATTGAACTCAACACTAAGCATACGCAGCTCTGGTGTTTCACCGCGTTGGATTTGCTTGATAACTGGAAGGAGTGTAGGAGTCGCAAGACCTAGATGATAATCTGTATCCTTCTGCGTTACTGGCGATCTTTCACCCAGATATGTAAGCCATAGAGCCTGCACTGTGCCATCCTCACCAACGAGTACACCGCTGCCGCACTGGCTGCTAAGGCTTGTATCAACTGTGATGGCATCGACGTTTACTGCTCTGTATCTCGGCGCGCCTGAGTTTGCTGGAATAGCCACAGCTGTAATATCTGTAATAGTGGTTTGGGCAATGACTATACGCATGTTCTGATTGAAGCCAACAAAATAAGTTGATGCTCCTTGGGTAACCTGCTTCGTACTTAATCGTGCACTTTGTACAGGTGCATCAACTAGAGAAGGGTCGTATTTGATGATGGCATAGTTCTGGAGAGGATGCATGAAGACGACCTTTCCTTCCACGATAATTGAATCAGCAATCGTGATCGAGATGTCGCAGAGATCGTATGGAACGACAGCTCGGGAAATAACCACCAGTCCTTTTTCAGCGTCAATCACAACACCCATGCCCCATTTCCGATTCCGTGGAAATCCATCAAGCTTTACTGGCATGTGGCATAGAACGCGAACAAAGCTTCGAACGACATCAGCGGCTGCTGGGTGCTGAGTATTCTCTAATTGAATGAAGCTTGCTGATCGAGGAACAGGAGGAATTGCGGGAATGGCGTCTGCGAGATCTGAGAAATCCCAAAGACCCGTTTCATCGTTTCTAACAGCCAGTCGCATCTTGCTTGACCAGTGACGATCTATGTGTAGGATGCTGGTGTTGAGAGTATGCAGATCTCGAAGATGCTTGTATTGGACCACAACTCTCGATCTATCAGGGATGCCTTTCATGACCTCGATAAATGTATCCAGATCTGGAGTCTTTTTATGGTCGACCGTTTGAATGATCCACCCATTGTCCGTGCTCTCAAATCTGAAGGATCCTGTAGCTTCACAGACAAATACACCCTTACAAGCAACGGCATACAATCTAGCCTGTTGGTAAGACAAGTTGTGGAAGCTTGCTCCGGCAACAGAAACAAATCGATCTGGCGTGATTGCGTGTAAGTCTCCAACATCGACTTCCACCTCTATATCCTCGCCTCCTCTTTGTAACATGAGCTGAACCTTACCATGAACACTGGAGTCGAGAATATCGTCTAACCGGACGAATTGAGTGAGCAATTCCCCATTAACCTTTATTAATACATCTCCTTCCTCGATCTTGTTATCTGAGGGACCTTCTGGTAGGACGATCTCTGCAACAAGCATTCCAGTCTCCTGGGGAAAGTTCTTCCGTACAGCGCTTTCCCATTGAGGAGTTAATCCTAGCCGCCGGCACTCATCGAAGGGCTTAAGCATCCACTGACATTGTATCGTCCCTCTCGTTACCGGTTCGCCGTCCTGGATGCATTGTAGAGCCCGTAAAGGACGGTCCAAAGGCAAAAAGTAGTCCGTAGCTGCTCCATCACTTCTGCCTCCAGCCTGCAGTGCCACGGCATACCCGTCAATATTGACCACCGGACTTCCCGAGCTTCCTCCGCTGGCAGCCGCTGCAGCTTGGATATAGCTTGTATTGAAATCGCAATAGCCTTCTCCATATTCAGGCGCATTTCGATCCAATCTGCTGATGACCCCAGAGAGAATACTCAGCTTTTCTCCTGCATCATTACCAACAACTCTGATTTCGACTCCAACCTTTGCAAGATCTGGTCGTAATTTTAATGATACCACTGGCATATATTTGATGGCTTTAGGATTAAATCGCAGAATTCCGAAGTCGTGGACCGGATCTCGATATACAGGATATACATCGACTTCTTCGTGATTGTCGAATATGCAGTAACCCCAGAATGGCCCGGAGCCTACTACGTGGCGATTGGTCATAATATATCTACAACAAGATCAGCAAGCTATGGAAGTTGGAAAATTTGAAGGGCTTACCCTTTCTCTGCGTCAACTACAAAACCAGTCGCTTCACTGGTGAGGGCTGGATCTGTGTCGAAAGAACAGGTCTGGCAGAAGCGGATAGACACAACATTCTTTACAACCTTTTCGATGGCAGCCTGCCATTCTGCAGTATCTGCGATGCTGGCTACGACTCTTGGTTCTTCCACCTCCATCTCCAAATCGCGGTCTATTGCTTCCGGTATCACATCAGGGGTGTTCTGCCCTGCAGATTCGATGCCGTTGAAAGCCCTTTGCTGCTTTTGCGGTCTCTCAGCTGCAGATGCTGGGTGTTGCTTGCGCTTTTGACGTGTGGCTCCATTTGCTCCATTCATGACTGTGTTTCGAAGGCTTCTAATGGCTGTAGAGTGTGTCGTGACTGCCCGATAATTGTTCAGTAGTCCTGGCTGGCACAGGAATGGAGATATCTTTGTTGTTCGTATAAGGCTGACTGATAAAGCTGCTCGCAGTCTGCTGGCAAAGAACACACCAGGCATTAAATAGGGCTACAAAGCAATGGAAATGAACACTCAAGGAAAGTGAATGAGCGTAAATCGACGGCTACAGCTGGCAGAGTGAAACGTCGGGAGGAAGGGAAGGGAAAGAAAGAGTAGTCACAAGATAATCCATACACTCTCTGGTGGTTGCACCAGTTCAAGTAGTTCAGGTTCACGTACCCTAGAGGTAATGAAAGCTTGGCTCGTTAATTTTCAGGTGCAGGGGTGCAACGGAAGGTGCAAGGTAGATCGAGACCCATGTAAAGACCCATTTTTGATGACTAAGCAAAGACGACCAACATCCATTCCTGATGAAGATTCAACCAGCTCACCCTAGCATCAACCCAAGATCTGTATGATGTCCTCCAGTGAACAAAGTCGTGAATTGAGATAGCGCTCAGTTACCGCAGAGTGAATCCCAAATCAACGCATCAACGAAACGCAATGCAACCCAACCCCGGATTTGCAATCCGAGAATTAAAGAAGCAATCTCATTCACGCCTCACTTTGAGCATTCTTATCCTCCTTGGTCTTGGCACCCTGTATTAGATGAGATTAGCAATTCTGTACTAACACGTGCCTATCTGGATAACATTACCTTAGTAGTCTTGCGGGGAGTCGGAACCAGTCGGGCTCTCTTGGAGGGAGTACCATCGCCATCCTCAATACTCTCGCCATCGGTGGCCTTGGGTTTGCGCTTGGATTGGGGAGTTGAGGGAGTTGAGGTACCATCGGCGTTGGTGGCAGCCAAAATCTCCTTTTGGACTTGTTCATGCCACAAGTGTTGGAGTGCCTTGCGGGATCGCCCAGGCATCTTGAGCGCATCCCAATTGACTTTGTTGAACTTAGCCTGGCTCAAGAGCTGAACGACGAACTTATACTGTAAGAAAAGTCAGCATTCTAAATGTCGGAAAATTTCCGGGAGATTTACTTTTTCCTCTGTTGTCCACTTATTGGACTTGGTGGCATCAACAGCATTGTCAGCTCCCGTGTCAGCCATTTTGACTACCTATTTTATTGCAAGTACGACTAGCGTCAAATTAGCGACGGGCTCGGCTCGTAGACGGACGGGTTTACGTCTTGAAGTCTTGATGAAGTGCAGGAGGGTATGAAGGGAAAGTGAAATCGTGGAAGGATGAGGCCAGAGGGACCCCGCACGTGCGCGGACAGTGTCCGCGCAGAGGGGACATAAGCGTGGAAGTGGCCACAATGAAGGTGGTGTATAAGAGAGAATAACTTACATGTTTGGTTAGTGTAGTGATTGATTAAGTGCACTCAAGGCGCGAAGAAGTATCCGGAAGGTTAGAGACTTTGTGGGTGGGAAGAAGCAAAGTTTGTGGACGGGTGAAGAGAGAGTGTATGCTTTTATAGTCCCAGATCTTAGGAACAGGTTCAGTAAAGCGGGTCCAGCGACTCATACTGTTCCCAAAGTGGAAGCGGGTCTGGCGTTGCCTGGCGACTCATTCTTTGTTCTATGGGCTTCCGGAAGATGGTGCGAGGGGACGATGCGGTTCAGACAAGCGCCAAAAATGGAAATAGGTTCAGGCTTGGACGGTTAGATCCTAATATCTAGGGTTCCGGAAGGTCAAGCTACCACCTCTATGTGAAAAGCGAGCTTCTGATCTTCTATCCTTCAAACGATGAGGCTATCAATGCTAGGACCAAAGTGGGCCTGTGTTTATGTGTAGCATGTAGGATGCTATCTGTGGTCAGAGCAAAAGAGGTGAAGGCAAGACATTGGACTATCATTCCGAAAGGCAGAAGTTTCGGGCCGTCTAGCACCTCATTCTCTATTCTATATATCCTTCCAGAAGATGGCATGAGGAGATAAATGAAAATCTTAGAACCTAGGAGAGCGGATCAATAACCGTTACTGGTTCAAGGGCTTCTGGGAAATGGCACGACGCATCATGATCAAGGCGGGTCAGTCCTAGCAACTCATAACGTCTCTCAATTGGGCAACATTTTCTGTGGTATATTCTCCCTTCCCACGCATTCTAGCTCCTGAAGATGATATGATCCCTCCAGAATTAAAGTCAGGACGTTTAGCTATTCATAGAGTCTTCCAAATGAAGCCGAGCCTACCAAGGCATCTAGTGCTTATTTAGCATGATAGTCAGAACAATATGGTTTAGTGGTGTTGAAGATCAAGATGATAAAATAGGAGTGATAAAACATTTGAAAACTACTTTGTGCCATCTCTTTATGGCCATTTGGCCTCTTCAGGTCTTTGCGACATTGAAAATACAGCATCTGTGGTGCCAGATGGCCCAATCTTAAAATACCTCAAAGCATGTCTCGTAGCCATTAGATCACACTTTGAAAGCGATAATATCAACTCAATGTTTCCGGGAGGCAATAATGTTTTTCGCGCGTCTAAGCAGCCACTTTAACGTTAAGGCCGCGAAGCGAGCCCCTTTCTTGTTATCAGAATGCGAAAATCAGTATTAGTAATTGTATAGTCCTCTAGAACAGGGTAAATTCTTCAACGCGAACAGCGTAAGTGATATCAAATAGACAACTGAGGTGCCGTTAAGTCTGGCAAGCAGCACATATTTCGAGGGAATTATTTACACACAACATAAGAAGTCGCACGAGTTCCAACAGGAGGGACCAAGATTAAAGGACCGGGATATTTGATCGCTGTCTCCACCTTTCATAGTTCATCACTTCAAAGGCAAACGAGCACGTACTTGAAGAAACTAGAGAATTGCCATACTCACATCGCTAAATAATGAGCATTAGGATCTAAAGGCGGCGGTGTTGGTTGTTTGTCAAAAAGTATTTGAAGATTGAAGGGGCTAGATATTCATGGACACCTGCGGCTTCAGACGCCGGATAATTGATTCCATAGCGAGGAAAAGCTTCTTTTCTTTGACAGATTACAACTCAAATGCATAATTGCTGGCAGGATACTCGAGACGGAGATCTCGACAAGGGCTTAAAATACGGCGAACAAGTAGCCATACTCAGAGTTTAGAGAATACCCTGAGAAGAACCAGGTTATGGCTCAGAGACTTGAGCAATGCATTGTTGTCGTATGCCAAGTCTAGATTACTTGACCCTTCGTATGAAGATAGATATGAAAGGCAAGGAGCAGATAACTCTGACATTGTCCAGTAGAAAGTCTCATCTAAGAAAAGCCCATTGTATTATGTTACAGTTTGAACATCAAGAATCCATGATAGCGCCAAATTCTACCTCCTACCGCTTAATTACAAAAGAAATGTCCTAAATCTGATTCTCATCATATGAGGTCTGCGGGCAGTGCCGGTGCCTTCGAGTGATGTTAAGATGAATCTTATAATTGTTTGCATCATCACACCCAGTGCCATCATATCTTCAATAGTTTGTTGCAAGACCTAGTTTCGCTCCTTGCTGATCTCTTCTATCACCTTCACGGCCGTGGGACCGACAATAGCGATAACCTCTACAATGACTACAAGGAAGAAAAGCATCATGAGCGCCTAGATATTGTTAGAGGTTGCTTATGTACCAGGTTTGTGGCGACTTACAAGTTGTATGGCAAAGACCTTCAGATACGCCTTGATGAGACGCACACGTGAGGAGCGCTCGAAGGTCTTCCAGGCATCAAGAAATCCAATAACACCGCTGCCGCCGAGGACCTCTGCGACAACCTTACCGCCGAAAGAGCGATCAAATGGAACAACAGTTTCTTGATCTTCTGGAAGGATAGAGGCTTGAACACGGATCAAGGCAACGTTGGCTGGGATGACAAGGAATACAACCATGACCAAACATGCGAGCCAGATACCGAGCCCCTTAGCAGCGACGATACGCGCTTCAGCTCCATCCATATCCTTTAAAGCGTTGTGCCCTGAGAAGCTAACCATCACAAGAGTGACTGGGACAATAATGGCAAGTTGCTCGGCGATTGCATATAAAGCAGTTGGACCCGCAACCTTCTTCCACATCTTGAGAGGAGGAATCCTGCGGAACCACGACTTGCCATTGTTTTCAGAGACAACTATGTGTGTCCAGGCCAGAGAAAGGTTGGCGAAGAGAACAGCGGCGAAACATGGTGCGGTTCCTCGAGGGACGAATGGAAGAACGGCAATAACTCTGGAAGACCACTCAACTAACAAATTATGGACAACAAACATTCTGAAGCCACGGAAACGAGCCCCAAACTTGCCATCATGTGTACGGAGGTGTTTAATAGTGCGGCGGAAAGACGAGGTAATGGGCTCTTGCTTGACAAGGAGGAGCTCTGGCTCAACCTTAGAATCGAGAGTCGCGTCTGGGTCGTCGCTCTTGACCGGCTCGAAGAGAGTAGCTTGAGGAGATTCAATCATGATCAGGGTCGGGATCATTCTGCCAAAGGTGTAGTCAACAGCAGTCGAGGCAATGACATATACAATGGCAGTAACTGCAAATAATACGATTGCCCTAGACGCCTGGTCAGATTTATGTTATTCGAATCTGAGTGAGCCCCTTTCTACGCTCAATAAGACCCTAAAGCCAAAAACAAATAAATAAAAAGTATAACTTACCAACCAGGCATCTTGTACTCGCCATCAAAGGTGTGGTATTGCTGGCTAAGGTGGGACGAAGCCTCAACGCCACGACGGGCGAGATGAAGAATTGTGCTCATATTGCAAACAAAACGAAATAAAAGAAAGATGTGTAGAAGCTTAGTATAGAGGATAGAGGCTGTAGATGTATCTAGGACGGGCCAGATACAAATAACGAGATACAACGAGGGAAGGAGATGAAGAGCGTTACAAAGGAGTGTCGTTGGTTATGAGGGGTGTAAGCGCAGGATGAGGCGCAGGAGGTTGCCTGATTGAGGCCCACAATTGACGAACTTGAGGGCCAATTAGAGGCCGAGTCATGCTATTTACGTCCAAACACGAAAGCATTGGCCTCGCCCCCAATCATGATACGCTCACTACCCCACCCTTTTCGTATCTGATCACAGCATTGTGAGCTTTATCCGCTTTCAGCATCGCCATTGCTTGAATCATATGGAAAGTGTAAGCATCTTATTCTGTAAAGACCAAGTCTTGTTTATTATGTGTACAAAAAGACTGCTAAGTGGCAAACCAACTGGTCATGAGATGAAAGAGGACCAGTCTCGTGCAGATACTTCTTCCCTCGAGAGCAGTAGTCACCGAGCCCCATGGAGGCGTACTATACCGCGTAAGTCAGCCTTTCTGCGCCATCAGCCCATAGACGGTATATACATTATCCTTGGTGATCGTTGTCCGTCTCTCACTGTGCGTGAACGAGCTTATTAGTCATTTCAATTGTTAGACTTGAGACTTTCTCTTTTAGATGATAGATGACGTTGAACTCAATCTATTGGTCACAATATGCAAATTCAGTCAAGCTCGGGGTTCGGTAGTGCATGTAAAGATTGAGGATGTACGGTCTCTTTGAGAAGCAGGAGGTGATGCCAGTTTTGGAATTGCCTCAATTTGTTACAGGCCGCGCTAAGGACCAAGGGGTATTTTCGCGTTCTATGGAAGGCGGTGTTGACGTGACAGAGATTTATCAATGGGACGGGACATGACACTTTGCCAATGGAGGATCAGTCGTAGACTAAGTGGAGGAAAACTCAAGAATCTTGCAGAATGGATACGAATCTTATATCTCTCACTGGCAGTTGAGGGTCTTTATTCTTGTTTGTTTCTTATTATCTTGCTTCAGGACTAGGCTAGAAAGTCTCTCCCCAGCGAAAGGGGGAGAGCCATTCCTAGCGATGCATGAATACTATTGTTCCCATTGTATCGCCTTAGGACACTATTACTATCCGATCCTCCAATTAATCTTTTTCGTTGTCATCCGCAAGTCGAACTCAGGCAGTATGACCTATTTCTTTGCAGAGCTAAAAGGTCTTGCTATCATGTTCTAGGGATTGTTTTGATGAAAGCATGACATTTCAATAATCAAAAATAGGCATGCGTCAACTTTGTAGGTCCAGCATTAATAATTTTGGATGGGCCTGCACAAATCTGCAATGTGCCTTGTCATAAACCTCAACAATGCTCTGACTGGCAAATACGAACGATGTTTAATCATCGGTATGTTTCTCCCAACAGCAGGTGTCCCGCTTGCACACAATGAAACCTAGTATCTTTGGACTCCAAATATTTACATGGCTAGGTTTTACCAAGCTCTAGGTATACAGGCCCAAGCATCAAACAAATGCCATACCAGGCTACTACAATTATTGTATCTTAATGCATGATACCAATCGCAGTTGTTCTGCTGGCTCCACCGCACCCTTTCTTGGTTATCGCAACCGCGACTTAAAATATGGATCTGGACGAATTGATGGGATCCCACAACTCGAGACTTTATTCCTTCGGCGAAAGGTTGGAGAAGGCAAAGACTAGAGATGAATTTGAGAAGGAATTTTGGGCTGCTTTCCATGAAGCATGCTTGCTACTGAACGAATTCGATTCCTGCGGCATCATGAACTTGGAAGATCTCGTTGGGTGGGAGAGAAACCCAACTCTTCCTTGCCATAACCCTGCTGGAATCAAAATTAAAACTACAAGTAAAGCAGTATGCCATATAATCATTCAGATTTTATGAATGTTCCAAAAAGCGCATACAGTCATCCAGAATAAATGGTGAGTGGAAAAATGAAGCAGGCGTTCGTCAAGACGCCAGTCCCAGTCCCGTAACCGTAGCGACCCTTGTGACCTCGCTTCACCTCCTTCGAAAGGCAGTAGTGCTTTTGATAAAGACCCCTGGGGGGAGTATTAAGCAGCTTTACAACTGTCCCTATATATCTACTGGATAATCAATGGTTGTCAGAATACGGTTTAGGTCAGCTTGTTGTGGAGAGTCATTTATATCAAACTAAAGGATAGGAACCGCTTCAAGCTCGCAGTAATACCACAACCCGGAACATTTGGAACTGCCTATATGTGATCTTATTTTGGATCTTTTTTTTAATGGCTGGTGAATCCTAGTTAGGACTAATTGATACATCTGCATATCTGGGAAACAAAACCTGTAGGCGCCTGGCAACGCTAAGAAGCACCTAATGACCTCATCCACGAGCCCCTCATTCTGAAACTGGGAGCTGCCTGCAAGGCTCTTCTGAATTTGGATAAATGACCGGGATTCTTTTACAAACCTCAAAAATACTTCACGAAGCAGATCCCCAAGCTAAACTATACTAGATATGTACATCCATCAACATGGACAACATTTAGAAATTAACTTTAACGCAAGTACCGCGTAACTCAGGTTTGAAGATGTGAACACAAACCTTTCCTTCCTTCCCTACTACCTCAAGTTATAGTTTGATCTCAGCCCAATGTTGGAACCTTGAACACCGGTGTTGCTTTGGGGATGATGAACAGCACATGCTAGCATCATTTTATCCCAGATCATGCATTATGCCACTAACTCAGCACACACGCAAGAGCACCCGAAGAATAATGAAGACAGTATTCACGAATTTAGGCTTTGCAGCAGAAGTTACGTGGACGGCGGGACTATGGACGACAGTTTTGTTGTATTCGGCTCTTGAGTCGGTATCTTCGATAATGATCACCCCACCTCTCAATAACAGAAGTGGCCGAGGCTCTCTGCGAATGCCCCCGGAAGTTAAAGAAGAAAGAACTCCCAACCATCCGCTGAGTGTTGGTTGTCCGCTTCCCACATCCATGCTTAGCTGGGATCCAACTCCATGGCAAAATTCTAGAGGGTGAGCCCACAACCCAAGAGCAGAGAGGAAACAAATACTGCGTTTGGCTGAAGCAGTACGGTGGAGAGGAATGACTTGTGGGGTCTCCATGTTGCTCTTGCCTTTGCAGAAGATGCGATGCGGCCCTTGCAACAACCGAACTAAATGAAAGAGAGGCTTGCAAATGCCAACGACTGGGAATCCTTTGCCTCGGAGTTTACAATGAAAAGACAGATGAGTGCGAGTTTCGGATAGGTACGTGATGCAGACGAAGACAGAATTGGAGAGCAGATTCATAATTAGGATTAGCTGACAATAAGAATGGGTCGTGAATGTTCTGGAGATATTGAGCCTTGCTCGATTCTGATTGTAAGGTATCATGCAGATTGATGAATTGAGGGGATAGGTTGTAGAATATTTCTGTGAAGACAGGGCCGTATCTCATTTACAGAGAAAGATTTGAAAATATAAGGGTAATCTAAACCACGAATTCCAACATTTGTCCGGACTAGATTCATCAGGAATGTGAGAACTCGGCTTCTATTTCAAAAGCATTTTGCCAACTCAATGGCGCTGCGTCTAGCAAGCTTGCATATGTGTAGGCAAGAAAGTATTATCAAAATTTGGTGACTATTGGTAGTATTTCGAAGGCTTGCGTGGTCACCAATGGTTGAAACGATATGCTAGATTAGACGGACTTTCCAGAGTGCGCCTTCTTTCACCTTCACTTTTGGAGTGGCCCTATTTACCTATCCCTCCTTCGAGACTAATACCACTTCCACACCACGCAGAGAACCTTTGATACAACAAAGGTATACCATCCAGCAACACAGATGCCACAAGACACTACTCGCAAACAATACTTGGCCCAGGACCTGGATGTTGTCCATTTAAGGTTGTGATCTATAATTTTAGGGCCTGGAAGATCCACGTCACCCCTGCGACCCCCCGCATTTCGGCCGCCTGCGCCGACAGCTATGGCAACCAATACCCAGAGCTTGTGGAACTCGGTTGGCAATTCTCTGCAATTACCTCCTGCGTTGTTTGCGGTCGGTTTGAGCTCTACGTTACCTGGAGTGCCTGCGCTATCTCCAGCCACTGGGACGGCTGCGCTGCCTGCGATTACTGCCTTGCCTCTAGCAACGGCTCAACCATCGACAATGCCAGTCTTCCCCGTAGGCGGACGCCCGCGTTGGCGAGGCGTAACTCCAAGGAGGAAGGTAGAGTTAGAGCAATTTTCGAAGGAAGAGCAGTTGTTCGTTGTGCTGGACTCGCGCCAAGCAAATCGTACGATTCTGGACTTCGAAGAAGAATCAGGGGGAGCTCTATTGGACCTCATTTTCTGTAAAGTCAGCATATTCCCTCTGCCATAAGGTTGGCAACTATTTTCTGATAATGTTTCATAGCTTCCTTCAGCAGATCTCCTCTCCCTTTGCCTTGTCTCCAAACAATTTCGACATGCCGCCGCAAAGCAACTATATCGAGCGTTTCAGATTATCTTTCCAGATGAGGACGAATACGAGGGCGATGTGCCATATGATGCACTGGCAGCCGGATTGGAGACATTTGCGACAAGCGATTATGATTATGCGCAGCATTTGCAGGAATTTGACATTGGGTCCCAATGTGGCGGAGAGAAAGGCGAGCGCGCGTATGCAGAATATCACTATGATGTGAGCTGCGGGAAGTTTATGAATACGCTGTTGCTCTTGACATTAAAGAAGGCGAAACGGTTACAATCATTCAAGTAAGATATCTTATAGCTAGGAGGAATTCGGTCTCATTCAGCCTCAATTGGTCCCCTGATGTTCGGAGTTCTTGCAATTACTAACATTTGGTCTATAGATGGGATATCCGGGTTGAATTAAGCCGCTCTGTGTTTCAAGTATTGCATGCAGCTGAAAATCTGCAACACCTCCATCTTCGGATGCAGGCAGGTCCGTTTACAGGAAGTACTGGGGCTCCCTCAAGCCCTGGTACCTCGATCATATCGACCACTACATCGCCAGTGTCAACATCATCATATGCTGGTACCATACCTCCTAATGTAGTGTTTGTAACTGCGAGCAAAGGGCAAGGAAAACCTAGCAAAAGCACCAAAGCCACGTTACCTATACAGCAAGCAAAGCTACCAACGTTATCAGGATTCAAAACTCTGAATAGTTTAGCTATACTGGACATGGATGAGGTAGACTATGTTGAGGAGATCAAAGAATGCTTAGAAAATACGTCGCCAAGCATTAGAACTTTGAAGCTTTCGTTTTCTACGTTAATGGCAAACAGAGCACAAACGCCGCAGCCTGAGCCACTGCCCGAAGATGACTCGGAACAGGAAGACGAGTTTGGGCAACTCATGCCACCTCCCCCTGGCCCACCAGGTAGTAGTAAGTAACTTTACACAGGCCAATTTCTAAGACGAAATTCCCACCCCTGTGTTCAAGGCTGATTAATGCTTGCAGTGCCACCTCCTGGAGCTGCCGATCCTAATGGGCCTACTAAGATTTTGAAAGCACAAGAAGAGAAGAAACGGCAGGAGAATTTCCTCAGCAAGATATTTGGGTTAGATAAGGCTGTTTCGATACCTAAGCCAGCCGAATCAATCAACAAAAAGCCCTCAGGTGTAGCGAGAACTTCCAATGAAGGCCTGGAACATCTCAAGAAGTTTCAATCGATGCAAGAGTGGAGTAAGTGGCATAATATTTCGAATGGTGATTTCTCGTATACATCAACAATGCTATTCTTGGCAATATCATAGACCTCTTATTAACATCCGTGATACTCGTTAATAAGTTTCGTTCCAGAATATCAGCTGACTTATACACAAATAGTTACCAACAATATGCCCTCCGATCCGAAGATGGTACAAATGTTTAATTTCATGCTTGAAGCCGGTACAATACACGTTGCAGCAGTGCAAAGGAAAAAATCCAAGGAATCCCTTCCGAAGACAGCAGATGGTGATAGCACTTCTGCGAAGCCTAGTTCGAGTCAGACACAACCAAGCGGGGAGTCAACAATGGACTCGGAGCCAGGTTTATTCGACGATACTAAAGTCACAAAGATAGAGCTCAATCCTGATGTTTCCAATCCAGAAGCTATTGATGTCGAGGCACCTGAAGAACAAGAAACCTCAGATAATGGATCGGATGATGGTGCGATATCTGATAACGAGGCTGGAGCCTCCGTAAGTGTTGGTCTTCAAACTAACAAAGCTGAAGAGGAGAAAGCTGTGGCTTCAAAATCGCGTGATAGCACCGCACGACCTAAACGTTTGACCTTGGAAACAGCGCCTCAGATGAAAGACTATATACGTACAACCAGAGGATTGACTCTTCACACTTTGGCCATATGTCTCATACCAATTCGAGCTTCTGTTCTGTTTAAGGGCATAGATTTTTCGGTTCTGAAAAACATCACCCTTCTTAGTGTTGGTTCCCAAGTTTCGTTCTGGAATACTGCAGCGTCTAGAAATGCGATATCCCCACTTCCACTTAGCAAGATTCATACCGATCATGTCACATTGCCATTTATTGCATTTGTTAATCAGCTGCATCGCGTGGAGGAACTGTGCTTGTATGAACGATCACAAAGTTCTTCTAAGAAAGGACCGGAAATAACAACAGGGCCAACTAACGTCGTTATGAAGCACATCAGGCAACTCATTCTGAAAAAGCATATGGATACGCTGCGGGTGTTGCTACTTCGCAATAGTTCCTCGAGTAGTTGGGACCTAGACCATAAAAGTACAAATCTCATGAGCGCTCGCGCACAGAAATTAGAAGAGCTGAGCATCAGCTTTGGGCCAAAAGTTATGCAGCTGTTCCTGTTAGCCTTACCCAGCCTCACATCACTTCGGGCTCTGCATATTATCCGCTTTCATTCCCATGATAATGTTATCAACTCTGAATTGCGGAGGTTTATCACCGAGAACATATCTCGTAAGTTTAATGTTCATTGTCAGATTTCAGATACTTCTTTAGGACGACTTGATCCTCATTCAAGTCTTCATTTCAACTGACTATCCTTCTCCACAGGAAAACCCCAAATGAGGCTTGAGTTTGTTGCCCTCGACATCTTGCTAGAGCGCATAAAGAAACGAGTACCAGAAAAGGAAAAGGAAAAGCGAATAGACAGAAAGGGCAAGGGTAAAGAAAAGGCCCCAAAGAAGCACAAGAACAAGGGCAAGGTTGTCATGGTACATAATGGTACATGGGTTGTTGGCAATCCCAAATCCATCTATCCACAAACAACACCTCATCAAATCACGCCTACTTCGCCAGCGGGGCTTGACTGGGGAGACGACAGTGACGAGGAAGAATCACCACGGGAGCAAAAGGTTGAGGTGGAGATCATCCACTTTGCCGATGTCAGTGACGTGAGAATTTTTCAGAACGAGGTTATGCTAGGAAAACTTTAGATGACGCTTTGATCTAAGCAGGATCACCCTCCATATGGAGATTATATATGCATTTGGGCTTTCGGAAAGAGATGATTCATGGCGTATCATTGGTTGAGGAGCTTCATCGGGCGGCGTTCATCGTGGTGCATAAGCGCAAAGGTCGCAAATGATGGGTTGTTCCTGCACATGGCAATATTATACCTATTTGTTTCTTAGCGTAAATGGAGAGGGTTCTTAGGTCATTCGCCGCTTCAAGTGCCCTTTGCAGCTTCTGGAAGCCTTCTGCCAATACAATAGTATGCACGGAGGTATAAATCGCCATCGGTCGACACTTTCCTGACAGCAGCACTAATCTAGTATGACGATCATAGTGGAGGCTAAAAATACAAGTATCGAGTAAAGAGCATAAATTAAGGGCCGCATTACTCTCAATGGTAAGAGCCTTGGATGAAGCCCAAGATGAAATTTTGGCAGAGCTTGCCCGTAAGTGGCCTCTCTGCGTGTGGATATGATGCGCCAAGGCCAAAATCTGTTGAACTAATGAGTTATATATTAGTCTACTTAGCCCCCTTCTTCCAACATAGTTTTAAAGACTACAAAACTTATCCCCATAAAATATTTAAGCGTCTCCAACCCCTTGCCTCAGGGATTTTCTGCTCAGGGTTCTGTCTAATCTCCTCCAGCGCCGCTCGAATCGGTATATCATGCAAAGAAAGCAATTTCGTCTTCTTGAAGAGCTTCCATAGCGTATATAGCGTGATCACGATAGGAATATCGAGATACGCAGAGATGAAATTGCCGACGTCCCAGTGGCCCTTGACAAAGACTGTAAAGCCGCCGGTGAGGAGGAAGAGGATGCATGCTATCAGGGCGAACCAGGAGCTGTAGATGGTCCAGGAGTGGCTCCAGGGGAGCTCAGTGCGGGAGATGCCTTGGGCTTTGAGCGCTTGGTGCAGGCGGATGTGATTGAATGCGATGACGCTCCAGCTTATTAGCACGCCTGCGCTGGTGAGCATGAGGAACCAGAAGAAGACGGTTAGCGCTCCTTCGCTCAAGGCCATGTATGCGAGAGTCGAGATTAGTGTCTGCAAAACCACGCAAACCCATGGGATACCCCATTTAGTGGTCTTCAGGAAGATTCCTGGAGCTTGGCGCTTCAATGCCAAACCATACAGAATACGTGTTCCTGCGAGCATAGCCTGGTTTCCAGCTGACCACGCGGATGTCAAGACGACAGCGTTGATGATCGACGGCACAGCTTTGATACCAGCACGCGTTGCAGCAAGGACGAAAGGACTCGTGGACGCATTGCCGAAGTCGTCGTTGAGCGCTGGGTCATTAGAGGGGACTAAGACGCCAACAACAAGGACCGCGAGGATGTAAAATATCGAGACACGTGCAAAAACACGCTTGCAAGCCCGCGGGATGTTCTGGCGTGGGTTTTGTGTCTCGGCCGCTGCGACGGACACACTCTCGACGCCGGAGAACGAGTATACTGCTCGGTTCATGACGGCCCAAAAACCGAGGAAACGGCCCCATGCGCCCGTCGTTAGATACTCTACGAAGGGACCTGGCTTCTTCCAGTAGCGGAACCCGAGCCTTTCTTGTCCTGGAACACCGCCGAGATCGATAATTATACCCATGAGCACGATCCCGATAATCAAGAGAATCTTGAGGAGCGCAAAAGTAAATTCCACCTCTCCATAAACACCAATGAAGACGATACCCACCAGGAATCCAATAACAATGAAAAGAGTTATCCACAATGCGGGATATTTGTCCGTCCAGAATTGGATTAGCACCAGCGCCGCAGATATTTCAGCAGGGCCCGAGAGATATGCGCCATAGACGACGTTCCAGCCTACCGCGAAGCCGAGGGCGGGATCGACGAGGAATTCGGCGTGTCGAACGAACGAACCGGTGACGGGAAAGAGTGCAGATACTTCTCCGAGGGCAAATTGCACGGAGCATACAACTGCGCCTACCAGTGCGTATGCTAGAAGGGCGCCTAAGGGACCAGCGGTTTGAAGTGCGCCGCCAAGTGAGAGGAAGAGACCTGTGCCGATCTATAGGGTAAGTTAGTATGAAAGTCTGAGGTTCGGGTTATGGCGTATATATATATTGGTTAGAGCTATCTTTGAATGGATGGGACATACTGCGCCGGCCAATGCTATCATCTGTATATGCCTCTCTTTCAGCGATCTTGATAGATCCCTCTGTTCATTTAATTCGACAATGCGGATATCGCCCGGTACTTGGCTGTGAATTGAAGTCGCCGAGCCTATACTGGCTGATTTCCCAATTTCTAGATCGACGTTTTGTAAGCCGCCATCTTGGCTCGAGCTATGCTCTACCTCAGCCATCTCCGAGACTGCATAGCATGTTTGTCAGTATTGATTTTAGCATTAAGAATTTCTACAGTAAAATGCTCACCTTGATGGTATGCTTGTTGCGAAAGTGGCACGCACAACAAGCGTGTATATGCTACACGAAAATAAATTGACAAGTCAGTCTAAAAATGCAGACTGGTCATGCTGGGTTTTGCATAGATATATACATATGATCGACAGTGCTATAGATTGGATGTTTCGAGGCAGAAAGACGAATTAAAAAAAACAGAGATTGTGGTTATCTGCGTGCGAAATTGCGTGATACGCCAGATCGGACATGTAACCTTAACCTTACTAACCTTCAGCAGGAAAAAGAACGTGCAGACCCAGCATTAGCTTCTGACTACCATACTGTAGAACCACAATCCCTGTTTCCAGAAAAGCGGTATGTGCCGGGAAGATCTCGGTGCCATCGAATGCCACTAGGTTGATTAAGCTTTGGCTGAAGCTAAAATTATTCATCTAAGCTTTCTTTAGTAATCTTGACTGCATAACACCGATATAACACATGATAAGGCTGCCGTGACCATTAACTAGATATACTCCGCGATGCAAAATCAATCGCACGGAATACGGCTTCGGGCATAATGAAAAACAATCGTGAAAGAGCCATGAGTCATGTGTGAAACTCAATTTTCGGCTGGAGGCAGTTGTCTGCAATCCAGATGTTTTGCCATACCTGGCACCCCAGAGGATATTTTTGACTTATCTATGGTATATCGCAGTTATTCGAAAGAAGCCCCGAGAGGTTGACGTCAAGCAGATGCTCTTGCGTGAGCTGAGATGAGAACTGCCTTTTGCTAGTCAGAGCCAGGACCACTTTTGCACATGCTTTCAGGCCCCCAAACCAGGCAAATAGCTCATGAAGAATGTTGTCATTTAGTGCTTCTAGCCCTGTATTTACCTCCTCGCGTTCAATTGTGAAATAGCTGCAAGCCTTCAAAGCAAATATGCTCGTCGCGCTTCGATCGGGTGACAAAGCTCGAAAGGAAGGACGCCTGCTTTTTTTGTCACGTGTCATGATCTAAGTCTGCTTCTTGGATTCGTCGCACGAGTGTACACCTATGCCACCTAGTGACTTAGTTGTATTGTGATGAGACCAGGGTTGGTATTCAATCTGCAAACTATTACACTTGCAAACTACGAATCGACTAGATATCAATTCACTCTGGCAGCTCTGCCTATTACAAATGATATGGCATTTGTCGATTCTGCGTGTGGATGCCTGCACACAAGCAAATCTCAAGTTGAGGAGCAGTGTGAACAGTCACCACAGACTGTCTATGAGAAAAAGGTGTCAGTGCTTGCCTGCCCTTTGTATGTGCCAAATCCAATACCACCAAGTCCTCCGAACGGTAAACTCCTCGAATAATCCGTGTCATACATTGTTGATAGATGTTGTTCCAGCTGGACACAATGCCACAAGACTGTACGTCTCTACGAAATTCCCTGAGAGCACATGCAACGCTAAACACTGTGGTAACAGCATTTTCGTGGGGCCTTCGGCATTCTGTATTGAGAGATTCTTGAGAACGGAAAGGGCCAACCGAAATACTTCTTTTTCGATAACTGGATCGGTCTCTAAACCATCCGTAATAATTGTGGGCTTAATGAACGAAATTCTTCTTCTCCCATGCCTCCCTGGATGATATCGCCTTTAGATTTCGAGATGACTGCTACCACACCTTACTAATGTTGTGTATTAACCATACGTCAGTCCGAGAGGCCAAGGTGTACTGAGTTAAGAACCCCAATGTCTAGAGCTTGATACGGGGAAAACCGTGGTGTAGGATACGGCCAATGAATCGGCATAACCTTGTCTGAGAATGAGAGCATTGGATCCATCATTTTGGTTGAAGACTGCATGCAATTCTTAAGGCCAATGCATTAGATCCGCTGAAATTCAAGTGCTTGGTTCAAAAGCCTTAATTCTTTGCCTGTGCCAAAGTTAGCAGTCTGCGAAATAATCAACGGAATTGATGCTTCATACCAACTAATTTCTATTGTTGATTATCATAACCAAGAACTTTCCTTAGCTTCATTCAACGCTTCACCCTCTCCAGCTCATTAGTTGCGATTCCGGAGGTTGTATTTCCGAAGCCCTAGCCGTACTTAGTCAAATTACGATGCCCGTTATGTTCTCTTATCCTTATCTGCGTCCAATTAAACCATCCATTGTCATGAATTTCAGAATCCTGGGGGAAATGCATCCGCTCATTGAAAAGATTTTAATATCAAACTTACTTCACTCCGGATGCCGTTGACCGAAACTGATTCACCATAATTACGTCACGTACAGTGCAGAGAACCAGGAGTGGCAAGGTTGCTCTAGAAAGAACTTGATAAAAAGAAATGTGCTTACGGTGAAACGCAAAGATTCTTGGTGCGATCAAGCATGCAAAACACAAAGACTATAGTCTGCATCACGATAAGGCACATGCAGCTATGGCTGAGCGGATTTTTATACTTGCAAATCTAGATATTAAGCCATCCAATTCAGTAGAAATCCTGGATGGAGAGAACCGGCGAGCATGGCATCCAAGAACTCTCGATGGGTTATCATGTTTGTCATTTAGCTCTCAAGTTACGAGCTCTAATCGATCCATGGTGGTAATAATATATCTCGACGGTAGCCAACTATATTTAGAGACGCCATAGCCTCTGCCCGCTCCGGAAATAGTCTTCATATATGTGCGGGTCATGTTGATTCAGAACTAGTCCCGGACAGAGCTACATCTCGAGAACGGTGACTGCTATAACTGGTATCGATATAGCTTCGCTCACTTAAGCTTTGCTAGATCTGCTTTGCTTGCCTTCAGCCAGTTCACGCCTTTGCCAACATTCTTCACTATAAACCTACAACCAAAATTAGATTATGCGCCCCAAAAACCAGAGGCCCGTTTTTGTTTAGGCGTATCCTTCTTGGCAAACCAACCATGAGAAAGACATAGAAGCACTTACAAGGTATCCACGGCGTGATTCCTCACCTTCGGGAACGGATGCAACGCCATGCTAGTTAGTTTCTCCATAGCCTCTGGATATACGTCAGAAAGGCCCCCGTATACTCGAATTGCTGCCTCTAGCTTTCGTACATTGCCAGTCTTGTAATGAGCTTTCTGAATTTGAATATACAATGACCGCCAACTGTTTGTAGAAGTCAGAATAGCACATGTGTCTTATTCAGTTTGTATATCTTGGGTGATTTAAGAAACGATGTGCACGTACTTCAGCGAACTTTGTTGAAGGATCTGGACATCAAACAGGAACCCTAGCACTTCCATAGTCGGTATGAGCAAACGATCATTATCCAAGTTAACCTTCAATATCTCGTAAAGCGTAGCGCAGACCATGTTTCTATTTGCGGGAGAAGAATCGCAGACGGCGGTTAACGCAGACCGAGATGCACGAACAAGCTCTTCCGAGCCAGTGTCTAGCGATCCAACAAGCCCAGAGAGCAATTGCATCTGCCAAGCTCCCAGAGATGTTACAAGGAAATATACCGGAGGCTTTGTAATTATATCAAGTAGAAGACTGAAGTATGCTTCTGAGGACGTAGAGCATAAATTAAAGGTGGATTTGAGGTTTCTGAAGGTAAGCTTTTATGACGGTTCAAACGAGTATAGGGATCTTACTGAGGTAATGCATATGAGATAACTTGTTGTGCCTCTATGCGAATTTTATCTAGCTTCTCTGCCGCTAACCTCAAGCATTTGCCGTATATATCATTAATGATATCAATATTGTCTTTGTCTTCCAAGGTGATATCCTTCCAGATCGTTCCTGCAGCTTTGACTGCCTTGATGCGTGCGAGTGATCCCACGTCGCCACGAGCATTAGTAGTGTAATCGTCAAGCCCCTCAATAATGATATCTTTAAAATCAGTCATGTGACTAAGAATGGCATTGCTTGTAGTTAGGCATTGCAGAATGGTGACTCGCGTTTCAATATCATAGCCTGTACTCCACCTCTTGTGAATGGCGTCGATGATGGTGGTTTGCATAGTGAGGGCAAATGGAAATACTCCGAAAAGCGCCGATATTATCCCTTTGCCTTGACCCGCACGTCCTATATTTCCTGGTTAGCGATACCTTCGGTACAATTGCGTGATAATATACCACTTTGATTCTCCGCCAATATATTGACCCATGAAGCGACTACGTGTTCTTGGGACAGAGGCTGGAGATGCTTAACAACTCTCAGAGCTGCTTCTGTACTTGCAACAATGACATCTGTCTCATTTCGCCGCAGCCACAAGCCTAAGAGCTCTAAGATCGATGCATCATTTTCTATAGAGTGACCTGAAATTGAAACAATAAGGCGGCTAACAGCTTCTGCAATAAGATCGGGACGGCGGTGTTTTGATGTCTTTGCATAGTGGAGTATTTCTTTGAGGTCGAATGGCAGATTCTGGACTTTGCAGTATGCCGCCATGCATAGTAGAATTCCATGCCTTTCATCGTCTTCCCTAGGCTTGAGTCCTCTTAAACGTGAAACTAAATTGTCTAATGCACCACCTCCAGCTAGGCTTCCAAAAGTCATACTGGCGGTTCGTCGTGCGGATGCCTAGATAGTTGTCAATATTTGGTGTCTTTTCGCTTGCATTGGATATGTTAACATACATCACCATCCCCTATTCCACGCCACCCCAGAATACCATGTAATATGCCCATCAAATAGACATTTGACAATTGTGATGCCTTTACCGCAACCTCATTCGCAGCTCTAGACCGTAGGGCAACGGCATGGTAGTCCACTGTCTGAACGAGCTTGATACCCTCTGTAATAGTGTTTGGGTGTCGGCCAATCAGTTCTTGCAGTGCTGCAGAGGCACCACGTCGGACATTGCCCTCAGGATCTAAGGAAGCAGTGGTAACTAGCTCAGTAGCTAGAATCTGAAGAAGGGATGAGGTTCCATGCTTCTCATAGATCGGAGACGACGAGGTACCAATCTCCTGCAGTTCTCTGGTCGTATACCGTCGGGAAAGAGCCCAAACACCAAAGCATGCTGCATCCCTAACGTTCGTACCAACCGAGGCACCAGTTGTAGCTCTGAAAAGAAAAAGAGATCAGCATAACTAAGCGGATGCGAATCGAAACGTACACACCTCTGTTCAAAAGACAATCCTGCGAGAAGAGCAGGTATTATATCTGATAGGCTGTTTACAGGAGGTGAACGTCGGTATAGTAATTGTGAGAGCGTTAGTATCAGACCATGCCACTCTGATGGGTTAACACGTGATCTATCAGATTGAGGTCAGGATTGCAATGCTATTTGGAAAAGAGAATATTCATAGATAGTGACGAGTGTAATCGAGTATCTGCACTGAACACAACATATATCAGAGACACTTACAAGTCTTGAACCTTGCCACTTCCTCTTTCTACAAAGAAAATGTCTCTCTGGAGGGAAGTAATCACTTCGCCCACCACCTGTGTAGCCATGTAGGCTGGTAGCTTCATCGTGATCAAGCTCAATGCCTTGCTAGCAGCTATTCTGACCTATATTGTAAAGTCAGGTTGTTCTCCCGACCATTAAAGCTTTTCAAACATTTAGAAGACATACTGGAGTCGCAACATCTGCCAATGATTCAAACATTACCCCGATATTACTTTCAACGATCTCAATCAGATCATCCGTCGAGTTGGGACTGCGCAGAACCTAGATAATGGTCAGTTCTGAGCTTGAAGCTCACCACACCACTTCTCAAGGATGGCTATCACAGATGAAGTACGAAAGAGAATCCCTTACAATCACGGATATGTTACGTAAAACTTTTAACACGACTTTTCTTGCGAGCACAGAAGCATGAACAACATTCATGATGCCCTTATGCCTTTCACCTTGAAGTATTTCAAAGATAGATATCAGGTATGGATCCATATCTGATGTACTCATCGAGGCATTGAGGATCCCCGCAAGGAAAGAAAGGACGCCAATGTAATGATATGATGACTTGGGAACAGTTGAATTAGGGTCGAAGCATGAGATGGCCCATTGTATGAGGGCATGCAAAACCCCTAGTTCTTGCATGTCCCGTCGTATAGCAATGCGCACAAGAAGAGTTTTGGCAGCATCTCTTTCCTTACCAGAGGATGAGAGATAGCGAAGCGCTAGAGGCAAAACTCGGAACGTCACCCCAGGTGTCTTGGGAGGCCAAACCAAGTTTTCAACGGGCGGTACCTCGTTATTTGTAATTACAGAGGATAGTGTGGATAGGTCAAAAGGAGCCAACAGGAGCTGCGAAAGCCAAAGCAAGGTAATGTATCTTTCCTCCCACTCCCAGACATACCTATGTATAGTCGACGCAGCCGCTTGAAAATGTGGTTGCGAATTATCGATTTCATCACTGGAAGCTTTCCTCGCATCTAGTGGATTTCCGGTCTCGATGGCAGACAACAGCAATTCCAAATGTTTTGTGTCTGTACTCAGAAACCGTACAATGATCTTCTCGCCCCTGATTTTGCACAATGTATAAAGTATCTTGGAGATGGCACGTAAAACTGGCATAAGAAGTTTTGTCTGGTTGGCATTGCTTCGATGCTTCGATCGAAGGGAATCAATAAAGGCATCTGCAAGAATTGGTACGAATGTTTGAAGATGAGGGTCGAGCAACTGGGGTAACTCTTGAAAAGGCTCGAGCTGTGAGATATTAGTACTAGGTCTGAAGTCTGCTAGGAACCAATCACCAAAGCTATGACCCTGTCAGTCTCCTTCGTCCTCACACGTCTTCTGATGCGCAATCTTCGTCCTCCGCTTCCATCCTTACTCTGATCGATTCTCCATAGGAAGGGCTCCAGCGAGTCTCGTATTTCAGCTAAAAGCGCGGGCGAGGTCCTTTGTACCTGCAAGTCCGCATCTTCTACTGCATCCATTTTGTATCCCGAAGCCTAGTTGAGCATGGAGGTGGTAAATTCATAGGAAGTATTCGTCGCGTCTGACTGATTAGTCAGCATTGCGTCCTCGGTAAGCACTACCCACCGTAAAAAGCTTGTTTTCCGACCTTAATTTTATGCTTAAGGGCAGATATGCAACAAACTTGTAATGAAACCCTGAGATTCGTAACATACACGAATTCCCATCATCAAGTTGTTCACAGTCATCAGTGGAGATAGCTAGATAGCTCAGGATAATCCTATTTGCTGGAAGTGTGGTGATGATAAGCTCCTGGTCAAAGTTTGACAGAAACACGTCCCCTCAATTAATGTTTCGGGAGACTTGGTTCATTGAACCGGAGTCAACGTGAGTCTTGATCAAAGAACATTTGTTTGGCCTAGGAGTGTTTCTAGGACACGCTGGTCTTGGATATGAAATCAGTCACTGTACAGTCTCATAATTTGAGGATAACCTTACAGATCGGACCATTTAATATCCTCCGTTATCCGTCTTTCCGACATTTCCTTGTTTATTTTCCATATTGTATGACTAAGTCACCCAAAGTTACTAATTCAACATCATATTTCTTACTCTGCAAGCAAGGCAAAGCCTCTGATCTCCGTTCTCCGTAGCTATCAAATAGGTAGATGGTTACGCAACTTCGGTGTTACTGCTGTTAGGAGTCTTTACGGCCTTTCATCGCAGGTTTGCCACAATTTGTACCGTCATGCTAGTTATTGTGTTGTCTTTCAGCACATTCCATTGACATTGGGGATGCGCAGCGGCAACTCCGCTGGACGGACATACATCTCGTCCGGTTTTACATCCGCCTACACATGTTTAATTAATATCGCGATGATACTCTAGCTATCTTCTGAGTTATTATTCAGATCTTCATTTTCTTCACCGCACTTACTGTTCCTGCATAGGCTTCTAAAAAAACTATGGGTAATTTGTTAAGTCAAGCTTTTCCTCCCAAGCCGATTTTGACGGAAAACAATCTTCCAGATCAGGCAGGCAAGGTAATTATTGTTTTATAGAACCGCTTTTCTCTTCCATAGACTAAGGTTCTTGCAGGTATTCATCGTGACTGGGTCATCTGGTGGAGTTGGGAAAGAACTTGCCCAAATTCTCTACTCCCACAATGCTAAAGTTTACATCGCCGCCCGTTCCTCCGACAAAGCGAACACCGCCATATCTTCAATTAAATCAGCACATCCCCAATCAAAAGGCGCTCTCATATATCTCCATCTCGATCTTAATGACCTTACTACCATAAAAGCGTCCGTAGAAGAGTTCCTAAGCAAAGAAAGCAGACTCGATGTCTTGTGGAACAATGCAGGCGTGATGATTCCACCACAGGGGACCAAGACGAAACAGGGATACGAATTGCAACTAGGAACGAATTGCGTTGCACCTTTTCTGTTCACGAAACTGCTCACACCAATCTTACTGAAAACGGCTAAGGAAGCAACTGCTGGGAGTGTAAGAGTTATATGGGTATCTTCTAGTGCCACTGATCATTTCTCACCAAAAAATGGGGTCGACATGGATAATCTCGACTACAAGGTCGATAAATCTACCTATGAGAAGTACGGAGTAAGCAAGGCGGGCAATTTCTATCATGGAACTGAATTTGCAAAGCTATATGGCTCTGAGGGGATTTTGAGTTTGGTATGCTGCGCTACATAACTGGGCACATTGACTCTAAACTAATGCTATGCAGCCACTTAATCCAGGGAACCTAAAATCAGATCTGCAGCGACATGTTCCTGGACTGCAGATGAAAATTCTATCATGGTTCCTCCATCCAGCTATTTATGGCGCATATACAGAACTCTTTGCTGGGTTGTCACCAGACATAACAATGCAGCAAAATGGATCATGGAGTCAGTGCACCCTCTCTCTTATATTAATACAACACTTTAGCGAAACTCTCCATTCAAAGCTAACTGATCATAGTCGTTCCATGGGGGCGGTTTCTTCCGGTCCGCAAGGATGTACTTGCGGGAAGTAAAAACATTTCTGAAGGAGGAACCGGTGTTGCGTCCAAATTCTGGGAGTGGAGCGAGGAGCAAGCCAAACCTTACCTGTGATAAGACCTTGTGTCAAATATTCCTGTACTGTACCATTATATCGACACAGCAATCATGTACCTTGATACATTAATAATATCGTGCATTTTCCGCAAGACCATGCTAAACAGGACAAGCACATACGTGGAAGAAATCCAAGACCAATTTCATGGAGTACTTTACAGAAGACATTGTAAAAATAGCCATACGGTATGGCAGAATCTCTCAACGACTGAAAATGTACGTTAAATTCTGGAGAAAGGAGCATCATTGAGCGCCTGCATATTCTCTAGCCAGACATCCATCCGCTGAATAAAATGCAATGGCATTCTTTAGCGCAATAGCAGCCCGTGCGAGAGTGTTCTAGCTAGAGAATCACCAAACAATCGCTCAAACAAACTCTGGGGAAGCATTTCTAAGCGAGTTGTAAATACTCGGCACAGGTCAAGGAACCCTACCTGTATTGACCCACTGGGCCTAATCTGTTGGAACCATGAGTCGTGTTGAAAGATAAGAAATTCCTCACTCCCATTTTTCAACTTGGATTTTCTAGGATAATGTCAAAGAAAGGGTGATTATGCTATGATAATTTTACCTAAGTTTAACAATATATGTGATATGTTGTGTAAAATCAACATCGAGAACGACTCGGATGATGGTGAGATTAATGCTACAGTGGTACCAGCCCTGTTTGAAAGGCACCCATCCCCAGGTTAAAGATCTGCCGGACTAAGCCAATGGCTATTGTTCTACACGAGAGGCTTTTTGTTCGTAATGGGACTGGTCTATGATCTAATCACTTCCCGTCGGACCATTGCTGTTGAGTACAGAGATGAGGCTGCTGCCTCCGTTTCCTGTCGATGGAGTTGTGGGCTTACTCCATCAGGGCAATGTGTTGTGCTGGTGCTGTTCTGCTTTAGACAGAAGATCGGAGAGATACCTGAACCTGTTCTATGAAGCCCGAGAGTTCCAAGAGAGACTGTGGGCTTGTGATGATGCGCTTGGTCGAAAGTAGCCGCTCCACAGCATTATTGAGCTTCCTCATTGGGGAAGTGAGGGGACGACAAAGAGGCTCAGATTGCTACGAAGTAGATTGTGTCCCGCTGTTCGTCAATACCACCAATCATGCTGATGATTCACGGCTTAGGTTCTCAGAGCAAAATCCTGGACACCTTTCCATGGGGCTGGGAACATAGTGTTAGACAACGCCCATTTCCTGTTGGCAACAAATGACACAGGTTTGACATATCCCACGTGAACGTGGCGTGGAATTCGTTATCTCTTGCCCCTGTCTTGAAAGTCTTGTCGCCCAGTTGTCAGACGTAACCCCCCCATCTTCTGCTGATACTGTACTGAGCCACCACGGCTGGCGGAGGCGTGGAACACACCCGACCACTCCCATTTTCTCCCGTTTGCGTTGCCCTCACAGTGCCTTGGACGACATCATTGAAGATGCCTTCTCAACAACGCCTTTCATCCATTTGGAAGATTTTGTGAGGACAAAACCCTTGACAACTGTCCTCATCTTCCTTCCAAGCAACACCAAGGGTTCAGCTCTTGTCACGACCGTCCATCCGTCCGGAACTCAGACCGAGACTCGAAACCGAGGGACCCTGAGCAATTCTGATGTTCTTGGAGACAGACCCCGGTTATAATCATCAATCACGAAGATCTATCATTAGCTAGAGCCTTGTAATTCTTGGTGCTCCTTCACCGTCCCACGCCCGCATCTTGTCCTCGCTGTCGCTCTTTCATTTTCATTCGACATTAAGCCTGGTCTCTTCCTATTGCGCAACCCACCAACATTGACTCAACCTTAGTTCTCGGAGTCGCATCAGACCAACATTTGAGGCTGTCTCTCACTTAAACATTCCTTTAGGCTTCCAGAACGTCATATACCTTGTGCGACCGCGGGATAACTGAGACCTGTCATGCCCCGACCCTTGCGCTGGTGCAGTAGATCTCAAATTTGGTCCTTAAATCGAAGTCCCGACTGGAAAACAATGCATTGATCAAACAAGCTCGAAGAGGAAACACCGCAGAATCCTCGCTCGTCCCCTGTGGACGGGCGTGGCAGCTTCCATCATGTCAATCTATTCTCTTCCACCACCTGCCCGAACATTCCGCGATGATAAGCCGACATTACTGGTATGCTGGTGGTGTACCATTTTCGCAGCTGTTATAATATTGTTTCGGGTGTGTGGAAGATATATCAGAACGGAGAAGTTGTTCAAGGAAGATGTACTGGCATTTGCCTGCACCGTACCGCTCTTTATTCGCATGGCGTTGGTACATGTCATTCTAATCTACGGAACAAACAACGCCGTTACTACGGGCCTCACAGCAGATGAGATATATCGCCGATCAATTGGCAGCCGATTAGTACTCGCCTCAAGGGTGTTTTATGCAGCCACGTAGGTCTCCGTGGAAAAGATAGATTTCTTTACTGATCATTGCAGATTGTGGATGCTCAAACTTACCATCCTCGAATTTTTCAAGCGACTTACTTTAACCATTTGGAAGTCGTCGCATGAGATATTGCTACAAATGATTAGATATTTTCTGCTGGCGACGTTTGTTGCTGTCATAATTGCAGATATTGCCGAATGCCAACCCATAACACACTACTGGCAAGTTGTTCCAGATCCTGGTGCGAAATGTCGACAAGGCTATGCACAATTACTTACAATGGGCACCACCAATGTGATGACCGATATAATGCTGGTTGTTTTCCCTATCCCGATCATCATCGGCTCAAAAATGGGTTTCAAGAGAAAGCTTCAGCTCGTTTCCCTCTTCGCTGGCTCGCTTCTTCCAGTTGGAATGACGCTTTATCGAATACCTAACATCATCAATCGAGATGGGAGCCAACAATATAGGTCTTTATTAGCATCCGTCGAGATATTATTTGCAGCCGCTGTTGCGAATGCCCTAGTCTTGGGATCGTTCGTACGGGACAAAGGTGTAAAGAAACAGAGATGGAAATTTGGGTCCATGAGCGATAGTATTGAACGAACTGCAAGTCGACGGGGAACAGCTGCAAGACATTGGGGCAGTGACGAAGACCTCGTGCGAGACTTAGGACTTGGCGTAGACCCATCCTTGAGAGAAGAAGGTCCAGCACCGCGTGCTCCACCCATGGCTACATCCGGTATATCGCAAGCAAGCGATCGAAAGATTGGCCAAGGATGGCAATTTCCTGGCGAAAGAAGTGATACTAGTGACGAGATCGATTTTCAGAAGATTGGTCAAGGCCCTACTACCCCGAATGATCTTCTCACCCCTAGAAAGGTTTCGTTCTTTGATGTAGGAGGGTTACTGGAAGACGATAAGTCGCGGCGAGTAAGCTCCACCAGAACTACAGATACAGATGGTGAAAGTTCGATGCAAGGGGCTCAATCTAACTGGTCCCATGAAGTGCATGGTGGTCTATCTCCAGCACCACCGAGACGTGGGTCTGCAGCTCTATTACAAGATATCGGTGGACTACTCGTACCTCGTGCATCTAGAACTCGCCCAGAAAGATCCTTCGAGCTTCAGACCATTCTGCAAGAATCTGGTGGCCCCGAGTCTCCTGTGCCCCTTTTATCGCGTCAAATCACAACGCCTTCGCTTCAAGACGTTGGAGGGCTTCTCAGCTCGAGAAAATGACGCATCTTATAGATGCTATCGGAATTTTCAGGGTAATCTGCAGAGATGACTGATATGTAAGATTATATGGCCCTACGGAGGAGGAAATGTGTGATTATTATTTTTAGCGACATACGAGGCATGAAAATCATGAATGGCGTTTCTGGCAATTGGTTGGGAAATGATGTTTTTATCCGGCTTGGATAGAAATAATGTGGATGGTGCTACAAGGTGCAATGTGCAATATACCATGACGATATAGTAGCCTATATCAAAGTTCTTCTTGATAGATAGAATTGAACGAGTTGGACATATATGATTTTGATTTCCTTATGAGAGGTATCATTTTGCGTTCCCGATTGCTAGTGCGTGCTCAACAGGAATGTGGAAAGAAATTCCCTTTGCCTGATGTTTTCGTCTCCAGAGTCTTATAAAAACCATCCATAGCAATGAGAAACTAGCACAGCTGAGTTCGTTCATTGGGCGACCAGATTGTACAAGCTACCACATCAGAAAGGCACATCGTGAGTCTTACATTCCAGACACTTACATGTTTTAGTCGGCTCCGACAGGTCCTTGATTGAGCTCTAAACCATTCATATATTTATATAAGATATTCCGTTTATAGGAGTTGGCATATGTCCAAGCAAAATTGCACCTATTCCAGCTCTATCAAGTGGAGACTCATACTCGAGGCTATATTAAAGTCAGTTCAACCAGCACCCACTTTTTAACCCCAGGCAAGGTAATGGGGCTGCTGTACAACGTAAAACGTAGCCCTATCACCAAGCCATCTTCAAAATAGATGGGCTAGGCTAGCCTTGGCGCGACTCGGCACGGCGCAGCCTTGCGGTTCATAGCATGCGCGCACAGAGAAACCTCAAATTCTTAATGAAGTGAGTCCTGCCTTTTCTTCGATGGAGACTTTGTCTATTTGATCACCCAATCACTGCTTTGATATCTTTCTTATCATACAATCGTTGTACGCTTATACGTTGAACACCTTCCAATCAGCGGCAGCTGCACATCCCACCGTGTAGCAGACAATTGTGCCGCACATCCACCTGTAACATCAGTCATTCTTTTAATCCATTCCTTCTCAGGTGCAAATACTTGTTGAGCACGTCGAAATTAGTTTCAATACCATATATAATTAGAATGGCGGAAAATGAGGAGCCACAATTCACCTCCTTGCAGGCTCGCATTGCTGCGTTGAATCAGTCCCAGAGCACTCAACATCAAACATTTGGCAAGAGGGCGCCCCCGCCCATACCTACCGCTGGAAACAGGCCGACATTGCAGTCGCGAGGACAAACCATAAATAATCCTCCAATAGCCACTTATGGCCCATCTTCCACGAAACAAGCAAACAACCAGCCTCTAGGTGTAAAAGGAGGTCTTCTTCCTCCACCTCCTGTTGAGCGAGACAACCTTCGATCTGCGAGCCCAGGGAAGAGTCCCCCTTTACCCACTCGTAATGTCCCCCCGCCTTTGCCAGGCCGGAAAGGGTCGCAGCCATCACCAGCTCTGCCACCTAGGAAAACCTCTACTACGATGGCCAGAAGAGGATCCAATTCTTCAACCTTATCTGTTAGTTCTACACTATCTGGGATATCACTGGGCCAGGCATCTACTGCAACAAGTGCCTCATCGATTGGAGAAGGGAGGAAATTGCCTCCGCCTCTAGAAAGTGCGAAATTACCTCCTTTACCACCATCGAAACGAGAGCGCGAGGAAGCGGGAAAAAATGCGAAGGTGGAACAGGCTGCTAAGAATGGAACTACGGTGAAGGCTCCGTTGGTGACGAGAAATTCAACGCCAAATTTGATTCGTGAGCCTCCAGTCGTGGAGAGGGATTTGATGCCAAAGCTACCCTCAAGACCAAGTTTGCCCAGCAGACCCAGTGGACCACCCCAAATACCATCAAGGAGAATGAATAGTAGTAACTCTGGTGAGAGCATCGAATCTGCTCAACCCACAAGAAAATTGCCGCCACCTGCGGCATCAACGCGCAACATACTATCAATGGGGTTTAACAATAAGGATAAGGCAAAATCAGAGGCAGCTATTCCTCCACCAGTGCCTGCAACAAGACCGACATCACTTTCTAGCCGGTCTACAGGATCTGTCGTTCAGGAGCTAACCGATCGAAATTTCGACAATGTTATTATGGCTGGTACTCCTGCACTTGTGGATTTCTACGCTCCTTATTGTAAATACTGCAAGGAGTTGGATCCGATCTGGCAACAGCTTGGTGAAAAGTTTGCATCATCATCCGACAGAATTATTATAGCTAAACTGGACGTTGATGCGTATAAGTCTTTCAAAGAAAGATTCTCTATCGAAGGATATCCGACAATTTACTACTTTGATGGCAGAACTGAGACTCCAGAAGCTTACCCTTGGTCCAGAGATTTAGAATGGCTGATACGGTTCTTGGAAGAGAAGATTGGAACTCCTGCTGCCGATACAGCAGTGGCGCCAGTCCCTCCCCCGATCAATCTTAGTTCAAAGCCAGCCATTTCTCAGGTCAAAGCTCTCATATCGCGCCCTGCTCCTGCTCCCGCACTCACTTCTGGCTGTCTTATATGTAGAGATTTTTCCAGACCAGATCAAATCGCATCACAATATCCTCGAGAGTCACTTCCACGTGGTGGTGATTTGACAGCATATCTCGCAGATGTGCTATGTGGATCTTTCAATTCATACACGGACAAAGCCCGTGCCATCTTCACATGGTTGCATCACAATATTGCATATGATACAGGCGCTTTCTTCAGCAACAATGTCAAGCATGTCTCACCTGCGGACGTCATAACAACAGGTCTAGCTGTTTGTGGTGGCTATGCAGGTCTCTTTGTAGCAATCGCCCTCAAGGCTGGGATGGAATGTGTCATGGTCACAGGTCACGGAAAAGGTTACGGATATTCACCTCTCAAGCCAGAAGAGCCAGTCCCGCCCTGTAATCCAGCAGGACATGCATGGAATGCGGTTCGCATTGATGGCGGAGATTGGAAGTTGTTGGATGCGTGTTGGGGAGCTGGCAACGTAGGAAATCAGGTATATAATAAGAGTTTCAAGCCAAGCTATTTCACTATGTCGAACGATGATTTCGGCATCAAGCACTTCCCCAAAGATTCCGAATATTTCTTCCGCAGTGATGGCAGGGTCCAGACATGGGAAAAATACATGATCGGTCCAGCAGGAGCTGAGCCATTACAAATCTATGGATCTGTTGGTGATCACGGTCTTAGCGAAACTTCCTTCTCTCCAGCACAGAAACACCTTTCGGTGTACAGCAACGAGGTTATCCGTTTTCAGTTTTCCCTCGCATGCGAGCATTGGGATCATAGCCGCGACGGTAAAGGGAAGCCGTATCAGATGGTGCTGAAAATACATGGCGTAGACGGGAGAAAAGACGATTATGTTGCCTTTGAAAACAACGAGTTCTGGTATTGGGCTGACGTACGTTCCACGGATCTGGGGGCACCTGGACAAACAGTCAGCGTGTATGCGGTTACGACAGTAAATGGACAAGATGCACGAGGTATGACGAGGCGGGAGTACTTAAGCAAAAAGGGCAAGGCTGGAATGGGATTCGGGGGAGTTTGTGCTTGGGAATTGGTATAATGCTAGCATATCTTGGTTTATAATTGGCAGGAATAAGATTGGATACCCTAAATAACGAGCAATATCAGAATGAATACGAGTTCCAACTACGATTCTCCTTGGACTGGGGTGCAACCAGGTCTGATATCCATGTTATGCAGCTTTCGTGTTCAACGATTGATAGGATACTTCAGTCTTGCTTTTACATCTGCTGCCGGCTCAGGGTCCAGTGTTTATGTTATCACGTGTCTCGTGCTCAAATAGATCTGATGTGGACTCAGAATGCGGGAACTAGTTATATTCAACTATTTCATTTCGTTCAGCAGACCAACGTCCTTCATCCTCTACTTCCTCCAAGTAAGCTCCCTCTTTTCCTAACAGTCTACTAAAAAAAAAAAGCTTCATCCTTATTCTGCAGCCTTCTCCTCGCCACATCGCGTGGGACACATATCCTTGTCATGTTTCTCCCCTCTTCGACATGATCCTTCAACACCTGCCTCTCCAGCCCCTCGGGCATAAACGACTGCTTCCCTAATATCAGGATCTAGCGGGTTCGACCGTACAGGTGTTGATCCTGAGGGCTGCTAGCGTGGAAATCTTGCGTTCAGGCTAGTCCGGATTGATCCTACGGCGGTCAGTTATGCTTGCATCAAAAGGGAAGTTGGTAAACCTTGGTTTTGCAGCAGGTATTATGAGACAACGGCCGGTTTGAGGTGAAGATGATACAGCTTGTGGCAATCCATTTCAGCTATCGGCGGTTTCGGTGAAGTGGATGGTAATTGACATGCAATATATCTTTACCTACACCGCCCAAAGTCGATAGGAGACACAAAATGTGATTATCTTAGTTGCGAAGCTAGTGCCGAGTGATCGGCTTTGCTCCTCACGAGCCTCACTCTAGAGCAAGCCATGGCACAGCATTGATATGAAAAACGTTAATGCTGGACCAAGACTAAGTTTAACATTTCATATGACAGGTCATTGTCAAGATGATAAAATAGTCAGACAACACCTTGTTCAACTCCAGCATAGTACATTACCACGTCCCCTTCGAGTCTTTATATTTAATTACTTCCTTTCTCCGTCAAGTGATCAAACAGCTGAGAATGGAGAATATGCTTACGTTGTTAAAACAATGCTCAACAACTCACTGTATGGCTTTTGTGTCCGTGAAACCTGCTTTATTCCTCATTAGAAAAATGCAAACAAGAGTCACTATCCAAATGCAGCCTTTCCAATTGGTCCAGATCTCGTTGAACTCACTCGGAGACCCGAGATTTAAGGTACCCTCCACCAGCTCTTGTGCAAGTCTCCTAGATCTATCTTGGTTAGGTCTTTCACTAAGTATGATGTCAAGTCTGCTTCTGGGTCATCCTCCTTGTCCGTCTGCCCATTACCAAAATAAGCAAAACTATTACCGCTAGAAGTCAGATATACGTAGCCAAAATCCTCCCATCGCAGCTCCCGCCGGATAATGCTAAGATGCATCGCGCCTCCTGGCCAGATGTTGTGGATACGGCCACCTGCCATGCCGCCATTTGCCCAGGAACTGCAGTTGTCCGTCATGGCCATGGTTGGGAAACATGCATCTGCGTGCTCAATGAAGTCGCCAACTGCTTTATCTGAGGGCGAGATGTGCTTAATACCCTGATTTGAAACTTTCCGCAGGACTTTGGCCAAGTATGTGATTTAATTTCCAACACTGTGCAGATTTGTCCCTGTTGCGCCAGCATTCGCATGTGGTCCACTGATGAATAGCAAGTTCGGAATCCTGGCGTGGCGAGACCAAGACAAGTCTTTGGGTACCCCATCTCGCCATCGTGTTTCCGTGCACTTTTGGGGTCGACTCATCGAACAAGGATGGGAAATTGAGGAGCGAAATCAATGTTGAGCCCAGTGGCGCAAGTACAGCTCCAGCCTCACGGTGAACTTCATCCTTTGTCTCGATGCCAGCGGCCATGAATCGAATTATTGGATCCTGGATGAAATCGACGTCACTCTCGGTAAGGGCTTCCAGATAACCTGGACCTGAGTCAATCTTCGGCAGTGAGGAGAGAAATCAGGAATCATCTTCGGAAGTAGCACTGGTTTTCGCTCTACTCGCTTTGCCATAACTTTTATGAATTCTCCTCGCACTCCAGCATTCTCTATAGAGGCTCGATGAATGCCCTTAATGCCTCTACAGAACTTTCCTTCGATGTTTCTTCTATATTCAAACTCCACTGGAAAACCTGCGGCTCAAATGTTCTTTGTCCACCGCCTGATGAACCTGCTATCCGGGTCTTATTGCGAGCACAATGGTCGACACGTTTTGTGATACCTTGAAAATTTGGCAACGCTTGGATTCCACTGGCACTATTGCCAATGATCGCAATAGCCTTATTGGTAGCTTCAGGCCCTGGTTCCCAATTTAAGGCATGGAAAAGCCTGTCTTGATAGTCCACTATTCCTGCATATTCCGGTAGTTTCCATGCACTAAACAGCCCATGTGCAGTCAAGAGAAAACCAAACTGCTTGACCGAGCTTCGTTTGTCGTTCAACCCTTCCACGGTGGGAGACCACACTGATTTGCAATCATCCCATTGTGCGTTCTCAATGCGGTCGCCTAGTCTGATGTACTTGTAGACACCATGCTTTCGTGCCATTTCTTGCCAGTAGTTGCAGATTTCCGGCCCATCTGCAAACTGCTCTTTCCATTGCGTATTTAGCGCAAAAGTTGCCTGGTACACATGTGAAGGGATATCGCAGCGGACAGTGGGATAGATATTCTCCAACTATGCCCCACCCTGCAATAAACAGAAAACGATCAGCAATGAACACGTTCAGAATTTCTCAAAATAATGAGAGTTTAGTAAAGTTTACGCCTACTACGACCTTATTCTTCTCAAAAATCGTCAGCTCGATATTGGGGACCTTTGGGGCAAAGAATGCCAGCGAGAATGCCAGCCATTCCAGCACCAACGACTGCAACTTTGAGTGGACGGTCTGGTGATCTTCTAGTCGAAGCCTTGATTTCGGATATTAGGAGACTAGTTCTTGTTGCGAAGCCAGTACACATGACTCTGGCACGGTCACTTTGCCTTCTGACTCAGCAGCAGGCGACATCTCAAGTTCTACAAGATATATGGAATCGGCTTCTACTTATCTACTGATATACGAGTAGCTTTACTAGTATTTTGAGAGACGGTATCAGACATCAATTAGTTATATATCGCTTCAACAGATATTTAAAACAATTTGGAAAGGAATCAAAAGGCTAAAGCAACGAATAACACATTCTCTTTAAAAACAAATACGTTTTCTTTCCATATCTGTCAGAAATAGTGACTCATTTGACTTAAACCCCACAATCATGAATCTCCATCGTGTCAAGGCGGAGGACATCTAAGACTCCAGCAGCATCTGGGTTCCCAAGTCGGCACGTAATAAACACGTTTTCTGGTGCCATCATCTGCAACTACCTTCCGCGCTTTGGTTCGCCTATTATGCGTTTGGTTATACACTCGAGGTTGTGCGGGTTCCAGCGGAGCCTTGAAAGCTAAGAATGGAAGCGGGCTTCGGCAGAAGGTCGGCAAGATGTCGAGCTCAAGCATTATGGGCTACTGCTGGATAGCAAGAGTGGGTTGCATGGGTAAATCTGTTGACTTAGGGATTGATTATCTTTGACTATAAGCCAGTTTGCCTGATCTTCGGAGCCACTTATAATTCGAAGGTCAGTCCCACTAGTAAGTAGAGGCTACACATAATCTAGGCCTATATTCCCGTCGTAGCTGCCATAAAATCTAGGTAGGAAGAAGAAAACCGCGTCTTCTGAAGATGGAAGTTTCCCAAAGAAGATATTGCTCGGGAGGAAAACGGTTTAACGCTAAGCCATTGGGATTCTAATTTTGTGATATGGTAAACCTAAATCCCGTCCGTATCGCGTAAAAGTGTGTAATTTTAATGGTAGCGAGCACGAATAGGTAAACCATTAATAGGGGGCTCGAGGCCAGGGTAAATAACTGAATTGTAATTCTACTTTCTCACGCCATTTAAAAACTTGGAGGCGTCTGCTACTGAAAGTCACAGTTTCCTCTATCCACATAGCCAACCCTCAGGCTGGATCACTAGCAGGGTGAGCCCCCCGCGCCTCACCGAAAGCCATTTCACTCTCCTCGCCACTTTTTTGGGAGACTTTCTGAGCCAATGGAGTTCAGCTAGACCATCTCCAATGCGCTGGTAGCTATGTGCAATACTCGGAAGCAATGACGCCTTACTTATGATGTGTTATATTTTGCTTCGTATGCTCCATATGTAGCCATGATATTGCGTATCAGCAAAATCATTTAGGAGGAAGGTCTGAGTAGCACCAGCCTCACCATACGTTATTAAAAATGGCCACCCAACTAGCCAGCGGGAAAAAATGGTGGAAGATTCAGTAGTTCACAGACGACGACACTGTAGAATAACGAAAGCTGATTTTCAAGCTCGATCTTCTGATCGTCCCCTACGTCTTCCTAGCATACTGGGTGAAATACATCGATCAGGCAAATTTGAGTAAGGCAAATCATTACATTTCTCTCACATTTCGAATAATATGCTAAGCCTTCTTAGATAATGCGTATTTCGCGGGTCTTAAAGAAGATCTTGGCTTCTATGGCAACCAACTTGTCCAATTGCAGACCATGTATACAGTAGGAGCTGTTGTTGGTCAGCTACCATTTCTCTACCTTCTGACCAGAGTACCATTGCACTGGCTCATTTCTGCTATGGATGTCTTTTGGGTGGTGTTCACCTTGCTACAATATCGAGTCACAGGGTATTCCGAACTTATGGCATATCAATTTATGGTGGGCTTTTTCGAAGCGTCATTCTATCCGGCAGTCCATTTCTTCTTCGGGTCATGGTATCGTGGTGACGAAACCGCTCGCCGTGCGTCGTTCTTCTACACTGGTAACTCGGTGGGAACATTGACGGCTGGTCTAATTCAATCCGCGGCTTCGGCAAACCTTAAAGGTGTGAACGGTCTCGCAGGATGGCGTTGGATGTATATTATATGCTCAATCATTACCATCCCCGTCGGTATATTGGGTATTTTCATCATTCCGGGAACCCCTGAAAAGCCCAATAGGCTCATTCTGAAAGATAGTGATGTTCTTCTGGCAACCAGTCGACTTCGCAGAGCAGGGCATCAAACCGAAGACAAGTTCCAATGGAAAACTTTGAAACAGACTGTTTTGAGTGGCGAGGCTTGGATCCTTTTCTCCCTCACGCTTTTCTTTTGGAATGCATCTGGGAGTATAGTGTCAGGGTCATTCTTGCTCTGGCTGAAGAGTCTCGATCGCTTCTTCAAAGTCAGTCTCACTCAATATGGAGTCATTCAGCCAGTTTTAGGCATATTTTATGTTCTCTTCATCTCGTTCTTATCCGATCTTGTGATCGGACCTGTCTGGGCAATTACACTAGCAGCCGTTTATATGGTCATCGGGAATATCATTCTTCTGGCGTGAAATGCTCCTGAATCAGCAAAGTGGTTTGCCTATATGACACCATATGCGGCTACAGGAATTTCGATCGTTCTCTACGGGTGGATCAACCACGCAATGAGAGATTCTCCAGCTCAACGTTCAGTGGCACTAACTGCCTTCACTGCTATCAGTCAATCCACCACCGCCTGGACTCAACTCTTGACTCTCAAGACAGTCGAGGCACCGCGGTTCACCAAGGGATTCTCGTTCGTGCTTGCTAATATATTATGCCTGCTTATTGTGGCTCATGCTTTCGACTTCTACACAAAAAGAAAATAGTATGTTCTATTTACCACAACCTAGCTTTATATTATTAATATAACTTAGAAAAATCTTGAATCGATCTGCCAACGTATCTGATAATGAGTCTTCTTTGCCTGATACCGATACAAAATAGCCTCGCCTGTCTGCTGAGATCGTTCACGAGTTTGGAGATCCAAAGTCTATTCGGTACTAAGTTGACATAGTAATTAATGAATTAAATGGTAGGGTTAGTAAATGTTGTTGGAGAAAGTATGGCAATAATACTAGGTATCAACTGGAGATGTAGCACGCTCTAATGACGAAATTAACAATGATAATGATATGAAAATTGGGCAACGGCAAGCCATAATCCTTGATTCACTTTTCCTGATTGTGTATCATCGATCCAACCGCCTAAGTGATCCCAAATTGAGGCTCAAGTCAAAATCCGTCGATCCTGTTTGAGTTGGGATTATGGGAACCACAACTTCGTGTTTGCCCGTCGACAGCCTTTCTCCACTTGATTATTGCATTGAAGGTGCGTTTCCTCCACCTACCTGGCGGTACCGTTGTTGATTCTTTCCCAGTTACACGGTGAATCCCGCACTGAGACGGCAAATACACGCTAAAGGCGTTATAGGTTGGGGCAGCTAGCGAAGCTCTCGCAAGAGTGGAATAAAACACAACACGAAGCCCTGGATGGAGCTCAACCGCAGTACAGCTCCACTGCAAGGCTATGGCGACATGTCCCTTCCGCATGGCGCTTGCCTTGGTACTGTAAAGCATGGGTAATCATAAGACTTTCTGTATGCTCTATCCGCTTTAGGAGGTCACGTTTATGTAATCCCTTTTGCAGCCCATAATCAGCCACTGTGGATGTATATATCCATTAACTGTCTTATTATGCAAATGACAAAGTTGTGAGTTCTCTATACATTTCCCTTGTCCATCCATAATCGTGGTTTGAAGAATTAGAACAAAGTCCTGTCTTGTGGGGAACCAGGATATGGGCAGCATCGAGCAAAATGGCCAATGAATCACACAAGAGGCAGATTTTCCTCAATGCTTTTAACATGTCCACAGTTAGCCATCTTTCACTTGGGTAGTGGAAGGTAAGATTTAAGCTTTGTGTCTCTCAGGCCTATCCCACAAGCTCAGTCACTGATATTTGCTTCTAGAATCCCAAAGATAAGTCAGCAACTAAGCGCGGCCTTTATTACTGGATTGGCCTTGCCAAACTACTTGAGCGGAGAGGAATACATGGGCTGTTCCTCGCGGACTCTTATGGAGGCCATGAAACCTATGGAGGCTCGCTGGTTGAAAGTATACGCAGAGCAGCGCGGTTTCTAATCATAGATCCATCGATAGTATGCACTAGAACCCGAATATCGTGTCCGGATTTAATCGAGGAGCGTTCCCTCTTTTTGAGCATGTATGCTGATGTCTGAGTAGCTTATCAGTGCGATGGCAGCAGTAACCAAAAATCTCTATTTTGGAGTCACATCTTCAACCACTTTTGAGCCTCAGTTTCTGCTTGCAAAGACGTTTCTCCACAATAGACCACATGACCAAAAGCCGCATTGGCTGGAACATTGTCAATTCCTGGGACAAATCAGCTTTTAATGCTATTGGGATCGCGTCCCCTGTCGAACATGATTTATGATATCTTCAGGCTGATGAATATATGCGTGTGCTGTATAAGTAAATTCTGGTTAGCACTGAAGTAAAATAAGCTCATGAGCTGAGTTCCTAAATAGGCTCTGGGAAGGGCCTTGGGCAGACGATGCCGTGAACTCTGATCCCGAAAATGATTCTTATATTGGCCCCTCGAAGGTCTGCCGGATTAGTCACAACGGAGAATTCTATCTGTTTGTCTCTCAGTATATTGTAGACCCATCACCGCAAAGAACCCGTTCCTGTTCCGAGCGGGAACATCAATCTCTGGTAGTCAATTCGTCGCAACACATGCCGAAGGAATCTTTTTAGCTTCCCATTCACCTGGAGCATTAGAACCAAAAGTCGCAAACAGTGGACGGCTAGCCGGAGAAAGTGGTCGAGACCCCAAGGTCCCTCAAGTTCTTCCTCGCAATCACTCCAATCATCGGACGCACCGATGAAGAAGCTGAACAAAAGCTAAAAGAGATCAAGAAATATTCTAGCGAGGTGGGCGGGTTGGTACTTTTCAGCAGTCTAACAGGTGTTGACTTCACGAAGATTCCTTTGAATCAGGATATTACTACGGCGGACTCTTCGGAGGTGAATCGAGTTGCGCCGATGCTTGATGCTCTTTCCACAACATCTTGACACGTGCCAAACTGGACACCAAGAGTGATTGCTGATGTTTGTGGTTTCAATCTCGCTCATGCCACGACTTCTGGGACATACGAAGAGGTTGTTGATTTGCTGGTACTAGACCTGAGGCGGAGGGGCATATATCCCGACGCCTCAGAACAGGCACTGACTGCTAGAGAACGAATCTACAGTGCAGCGCAAGCTGCGCTGAGAGGTAATCATGTGGAGAGCAGATACAAGTACGCTGTCTGCCAGGAGGAAGCGCCCTATGTATCAGAGAAAGACTCCAGAGATCCAAAACTCCAATATCTGAAGCGCTGGAAATTCTAAGGTATTTCAGCCAACTTATCTCAGTTGTGTCTTAGCGTTTCCATAGAAAATTGAGATACCAGTAACTGGGCGCTTTTTGAATATGGAAGAGCTTTATAGATGTGGCATTTATGTAGATTATGTTATTATGTCAATACATGCATATTGATGCATAACTATACAACATCAAAATGCATCAGTTTCGGTCTATCCGCCAGCCAGGATATCTTGAACGCCATTCATTAAATGCAACACCACCTTGGCTGAATCCAAAAATACAACTTAAATCTGCTGCACAAACTCACAGCCAAATTGTTCTGGGGAGTCTCGGAATTCCGCAATATCAATCTTCGACGTCTCAATCGCAGCCAATCTTCCAGCGCTATCTCTGCTATACGCGAGAAGTCCCGTGCCATTTGCTTGGTTGGTGCCAAATATGAACTTCTCGTCGGTTGACAGGCTGATCATACGCGGGGAAACACCGAAGCTACTTATAGAATCTCCGAACTTGAGGCTAGCGCGAAACTCCGAGTTGCTATCACGCAGAAGCTCGAAGCGCACGATGCTGTCCTCTGGGTTACCAGTGAGTCGGTTGGTAATATAGATATCGCGCTGATTGGAAGCGACGATACATTCTCCGGCCGCAGCGGATTGTGCTCCATCTGGATCAGGCACGACGGGATTGGTGGGTGGGATGTCATCACCAAAAGTGCTAAGGGATTGGACGTGGGTCAACTTGAGGCTGTCTGGGAGGTATTCTACCAAGTACAGTTGAATCAAGTTCAGAATTTCACATACGAAGACTAGATATTATTAGAATATGTTCTACTTTCAAAATCAAACCTTGCATTTGGACTAACCAAAGTGAGTTGCAAAAGTCCCATCGGATGATTTCAAAAAACTGCCGTGTCGCGGACCACAACCTCCAGGCTGCACACGAACGCTATTCACAACGGTGAAGCTGTCGTTCTGGATGTCGATAATGGATAAGGTATCGGCTCCACGCTCTGGAACCACGAGATAGCGCCCCATTGGGTCTAATACAGTTTGGTGGGCTTGTGGAGAGGTTTGGCTGAGATTATTTGGGCCAAGAGCATCATTGAGAGGGATATTGCCGCGAAGAATTACTCTGCCATCAGCGGCGATTGAGTCGTAAATATCGACCGAGCCTGTGGTGAAGCTTGCGCCAAACATCCGCGTCCTGTACTTATTGAACTCGAGATGAACAACGCCTAAGCTGCCCTCATTTGGAGCTCCAATTGCAGTAAACTGGTCAGTGTCCCGAGCATATGTGAGAGAATGCGTAAGATTTGAGTTCTCGTCAACAGCATAAAGGAGATTGGGTTCCTTGAATACCACCCAACTGGGATTACCGCCACCTGGAAGGCTGAAATTATTTGTGATCTGGAATGCAGTGCCATCAAAGGCTACGGAGAAGATTTTGCCCGAGCCGGAGGTAACGAGCAATCTACTAGAACTCGAAATTGTGGAGTTCTCTGTTGCTGATATTTGCGAATTTGTTGCATGATAGCCATTATATTCGTCAATGGTGATCAAAGGTTTGGCGGACGCAAATCCAAGAGAAAGCATCAGTGAGAACGCAAGAGAATGCATTATTGTGGAAAATTAATATGAAAAATGCAACTGAACAGAAAAGACAGAAGGGAAAGATCGAAACAACAAACACTCCAAGCAAGATTACTCGCTGTTAATTGATTGTTTCAGGACCTCAGTTCGATGGACCTCATTTCATATATGTCTGTGAATTAAGTACATCACCACGAAACCTCGATGAGCCTTGCCAAGAGCATGTGCCTCATACCGGGATGCGATGGTGCATTTAGAACCCAGAGACAGAGGACATAAGCATAAAGATGAGCGTTTCTGAAACAGTTGCTTGCTAAGCCTCGTTTTCGTGATAACAGGACATTCATATCCAATGATTCCAGTCGCACTCAAAAGAGAGCAGGCTGTGTAAAATATCGCTACAGGGTTTTCGGAGTTTCGCTTAAATCAGGGGTTTGACTCAGGTGCTAACTAACACATAGCCTTCTTTACGTACCTCAGTGTTGCGATCGAGCCAAATTTTAACAACGATTGATGGTATCTTCGTGAGATACGCAAACTTGTTGCATCACGTAAATATGGAGCTGAACCCCCCCCCCCCCCCTTGACATTCTTTTGCAAACTCCCTTGATTTAATTATCTCAGCACAGCCCTAAAGACCATATGTTATGTTTATGGCTCTTATTGTCATTATACGTCGGAAAATTGGGGCTATGTAAACTACAGTATGGGCTAGAATAATGCTATTCGCATGTTGTAAAGCATTGCCTACGAATGATAACTATATCACGCTCCCTTTTAAGCTGTATCGTATTGATAATGAAGGCTGGGAGATTAGTGATCTCGGACCTACAATACTTGGCCTAATATGCATCACATTATAGATAAAAGCCCCTCTCTGGCTATCCACTTAAATGTGAAGACGCTCTGGAGAGGTGTATCTTGACTCAACGTCGCTTCAAAGCCAGGGAAGGTTACTGGGACGGAAGCGTCAGATATCGAGGAAACCGAGAATGTCGTTCAAACGCCTACAAGGGGACCATCAGCAGTGGCAGTAATATAAAAGAACTTCACCGCAGCATTCCGCTGATGGGGGTATCAACGCCCAAGGACAAGGTCGAAGCAGATGTAAATGAGATTCCTGACTCCGATGAAGATGGCACGTATAGCGATGATTCCGGAACATTTGAATATAACTAAATAGGCAACATACCATGCACTTGCGAACGATTCTCGAATCTCTGCGAATGATTTTAATTATTTATCGAGTGTTTATCGGAGTTACCTATTGGTGATATTGGTGGATATGCATTATTTACCGTAAACGGTTTCTACGCTGATCATTTTGGAAGTACTTTTAGTCCCAAGTATTACTAAAAACTTTCATGAAGAAAACTCTCTCAGTAAAGCATAGCATTCATATCAACAAGGCAGGAGTGTCGCCGGGATCATCTAAAATATTGGCGGATAACGCGGTAAGTTGCTATATGTTTCTGGTGACGCACAATCGCCTATCCAGCAGCGGAAAATTCATGGAGCAAAGTTGAGGAGTAGAGACAGCCACATTTGTTGTGCCGAACGCGCACGCTTATAAGGTATTGCTATCGTAGTCACCTACGCGCGTCACCTAGGCGGCCAGGAAGCACAGCCTTGTGCGGCCAATTTCTAACATCAATTTTATCTCCGCAAACAACATAGGAAGATCTAGAACCAAATCTCTCAGGGGAAGGCCAGAAAGCAGCAGTTTAAGCGTGGGTGATTTCCATCTCCTTCAGACTCCATGCCAAGGGAGGGAGGTAGGAGATTGACAACATCTCCGACAGCAACGAGGCCACTTTCTGCCAGCCGTATGAGACAACAGATAGCAGAAGGTACTGTTTCCCGGTGACCCCATGGCAGATGAGATAGCTCAATATAAGATCTGAGATTTCGAGTTGACCAATACGGAGTCTCTAGTTGCACCCACATTGAAGGAACGGTCTCCTCGTTGGCTCAGCTCTTCCCACAACCAAAGTCACAGACTACAAAGAAAGACTCAGCTCGTGTCAAGGTATCAGAGTCTCGTCGACAGAAGCATAACCTCAAAAACGCCAACAACTCAGCGGTCAACAAGGAGGTTCAAGCAAAGGCAGCCTCTCTATCCAAGAAATAACAAGCCGATCTTAATTCTAATTTCTAACACTTAATTGTTTTGCCACAAACAAAATCTTAACGTTGAACGTTTTGTAATAAAGTAAAAGCCAATTTAGTTTCGTATAAAGTAAGTCTATTACATCCTCTCACAATTAGTTAAACATTGACAAGCATACAGCAGAATGAAAAAGTACTAACATTGGTAAAAAAAAATTGGCCCTTTATTTCTCAGCTGGAGAGATTGCTTTGTTTTACTAAGTCTTTCTTGCAAGCATATTGCATCTTATAAATCAATTATACATCCCTTAATCCTAAATATCGACAATATCTTCCATAATCTGCATCTAGCTGGATGTTCATCGCAACAAAAATTTACCGGCTCAAAAGTACTTACCGCATGATATAAGAACCAACGTGCAACAACGCAAAATAAGGTAATAGAATATGATATTTAATCAAATTTCAACATCCCAATTAGAAATCAGCTATTAGTTTACAAAAAATACTTAACCAAAAAAAATCAAAGCAATACTTTTCTAGCTGACTTTCCTGGCCGACCTGATTAATCTAGCTAGTATAACTAACATTCCTGGCTAACGCTTCTAGCTAGTTGTATTGTAGTTGGGTAACAATAAAGAATAAAAGAAATAATCTCAAGAAGAAAAGTAATATGTACAGGAAGTAAAGGAAAGCTACACGTGACTTTCTTTTACTTGACTTTTTTTACATGGATTTTTTTACTTCCTGTACATATTACTCTTTTTCTCGAAAGTATCTTGATTTTTATTATAATACAACTACTTTTTACAGTGCACCGTTATTTTAATATAACTATAATGGCTTACTAGAAACGTTAGCCAGGAATGTTAGTTATACTAGCTAGATTAATCAGGTCGGCCAGGAAAGTCAGCTAGAAAAGTATTGCTTTGATTTTTTTTGGTTAAGTATTTTTTGTAAACTAATAGCTGATTTCTAATTGGGATGTTGAAATTTGATTAAATATCATATTCTATTACCTTATTTTGCGTTGTTGCACGTTGGCCCTTATATCATGCGGTATACTCGACTGACCGAGAATATCGAACTTTAGATTAAAAGAATCAAGATATATCACTGTTCCCCGGAGTTTTTTACCAACTCATATATTGGAGCAATCATATGATATGGAATTAACAACAATGCCTTCTAACTGATATTCCAATTTTGTTTTCATTAACTACTATGTTTATTTTAACAGTGTCTTCGCCTATTCCTTTCTATCGGTCCATTACCCGTTTCTTCACTATACAGCCGCTCGAGATATCTTCAAGAAGATTCTAGATAGCAAACTTGCTCCTCGCTCTCAACTTCGCGCCAAAGAAATATAGCGCGAACATACCGACGATACCTATCACCGAAAGTCCTCCAAGCAAGCTGGTCCCTTTTCCAACTCCCAAGTTGATAAACAGAGGGCGCCCAAAAAGAATACTGCCACATGCGAATGCCGAGCGGAGGAAGTCATTAGCTGCGAAGAGGCTGGCGGCATACATTGGATAGGACAGAGGAACATATACAAAGATACATTGCATAACGATAAACACGCTAGCGCCATAGACTGTAATCCCTATTGTTGGCGCAATCCAGTGGACATCTTCACGCGCCGTCCAGGCGAAGATGAAGAGTCCGAATGTAGGGAAAAAGCATGCGATGAGAGCAGGCACAAGACGGGACTCTTGTGCGCGCATACCATTTTTCAATATATCTGGGATGAGTAATTTCCACAAATACAAGCAGTATATCGCTATGCCAATAACGCATGCTACCAGTATGCAGGTGAAAACGACACCGATCATGCCTAGGCTAAACCCGTAATAGACAGGATATACCAATGGAAATACTTCGAAGAAAGAGTAGTAGATGCCATAAATGATGGCGGTATAGATGTTCACGAAAGCAATAGCGGGATCTTTGATGGTAATCTCCACTGGCTTGACGATCGCGTCTATGAAAAGCTTTGATGGCTTTAGGTGCTTTTGGTCGATCTCTGATTGAGACATTAGGCGTGAGTCACCTGTCAATTTGCGCAAACGCTGAGCTCGGCGGAGAAGAATATTCGGAGTGCTAGTCTCCGGCAAGAGAGCCAACATGAAAACTAGAGCTGGGCCCGCGGCCCAAACGATTTCCCACAATGACCACCTCCATCCTTTGATATCTGTTAGCTTGTCTTGAAGGATAGAAAAGGGGCATATCCATCGTCACGCACCTTTAGCCGTAACAGCAAACCCCGAAATCAAGGGTCCTAGCGCAGGTCCACAGTATGCAGCAGAGACCCAAGCCACCATTGCATAGGGCAAATATAAGAGAGAGTACATGTCTTGCATGGTAGCTCCACCAGTAGCCAGGCAAGGTGATCCGAAAAACCCTTGCAAGAATCGAAGAACCAAAAGACCAGCGAAATTGTTGACCAGCGCCGTTGGAATAGATAATATTGTGAATAGAAACATGGTCACTGCATAGATGGGGGAGCGTCCGAGTAACGGAATTTCAGATAGCGGAGACCAAAGAAGTGGGCCAATCCCATACGCGAGTACGTATAGAGACAATGGAAGAGCTGCTGCCGTGGGTGAAACATGGAACTTCTCCATAACTCCTTCAATACTCGAGGTATAAATCGCGGAGCCAGTGTAAACGACGAAGGTATACGCGCAAATGATAGCAGAAACGAAGAACCGTTTACCGTTTGACCAATTTTGAGGATTTGCAGGATCATCGGACGTATACCAATCTACCAAGATATTGCCATCCGTTGTTTTGACAGGTGCTATAGGTGATGATTTTGTTTTCTCTAGTGCCAGTTCAGCTTCGATCTCCAACCGTTCCTCAGAAAATGGCATGGTTGCTAGGCGACTCCGAGTCCGAGAAAGTGACAGATCTTCTGCGTCTTGTTTCGCTTGTCTTCTTGACTCTTGTTTCTCGACATCGACATCTCTATTTTCTTGCCTTCTTGATTCTTCCTGTTTCTCGGAGTCAAGAGCTCCTCCTAATCCAGCAGTCGATCCATGCGCAGTGGTGCTAGAATGGCTCGTTCTGACACCGGACACGCTACGCCTGGCCGCGGGCGCTTTATGGACTTTTTCATCGTCGCCAGAGGAGTTAAGAACAGACCTATAGGACTCTGGCAGTTCATAACCTGGAAGCTCTTCCGGGTACCTTAGAATTCTATTACCGGTAACGAAGCGTATAAACTGGCCCAAGGGGGCTTCTCTGAGGGTGTCTGTCATGGCAAGCGTTGTCAGGCAGTTCCGGTAGCACAACGGGAAATGGCAGAAAAATAATGAGAAAATTACATATTTTAAGGGAATATGACCACCTATATAGTCTCACTCAAGGCGTAATAAAAGAGCTCATCTTATCTTGATTATGAGATAGGCCAAAGAACGGAGTAAGCTATCAATCTGTAAGAAACCCAACGCCAAAGTCTGACCAACTAATCAGCCTGCACATATCGACTCCCATTGGCTCTTAGCCGAAACCATTTGACTCATACACTATTATTACACAAGACAACCGACGAAACGGTGGAAAGCTTACTGATAGAATGCATTTTGCGGATGTATGGGCATAGAAGCGGCGGTACTAGACATGTCTAAATCCGCTAAACCCCGTCAAAATTGACTGCAAGACAGCGAATCCCTGATCAACAATCAGTACCGGCGGCCTTAAAACCGTCCTGCATGTGGCTATTTCAAGGATGACGTCTTTGAGGCTCGATTTCCACACCATAAGAATATAGCTCTGTAAGCAATCTTAGTGTTCTAAAGCTGAGCCTATGCCACATGTTTGATAATATCAGGCTACTGCCATCGGTTGCATCGGTGGCTGTGACACCAGGAATTAAGGTTTCAAGGTGATCAGATTATTAATGCTATTAGGGATTAGTGAACTTGAAAGCTACGGACGGGCTCAAAACGGCTGAAAGTTTGTCCTTTTGCGTTCTAATTGGTGAGGAACCAACAAACGGGGGAGGGGCGTTAGTACTAAGGAGTGATCTAACCGCGTATCAGATTCGATAAGACAAATAAAGACTGAAATCTTATGCGTCATGAGCGGACGGGCCGTTCAAGTTACCAAGCGCTAAAAAGCCTAGATATAACTGACTAAGCTTAATTGATCGATTTTTATTCTGAAATGTGAAGGGGTTTCCATAAGTTGCAAGGTCGGCTAAAGTTCTTCGAAGGTGGCATTTTTAGCGAAAGAGTGAAAGACCAAACCCAAAGGGGGTAAACCTGAGGATGGCGTTACAGTGCTGCTGAATCCCAAATGTTGAAATAGCATTTGAAACATTTAAATATAGTACAGTATTATTGAAGATTTGATCTTTGCTCCGTCCATCAGATCTTAGTGCACTCATTTCCTGAGTGAGGAAGTGAAAATCATCTGTCTGAGGTGAGCCTCGTAAACAATGAACCTTGCCCACCAGAGATGCCGATAGGAGTTGCTACCGACGTTAAAGAGCTTCTCTATTTCCGGGAAGCTTTAGACAACCCTTCTCGCCACGGCATTCATATTTTCTTGCCATGGCCCATGGTCCTTCTGAGGAACAGAGCAGAGCGTAACGCGTATCCATGGATGTCGGTTTTAAGTTGCGTACATCCGCAAAACCCACCTAGTTGGTAAATGTCCGTGCACGATGATTATAACATCAAGCCGAAGGCCGGGAATTGCCCAGCCAAGACGAACACTAAGACTCACGCACATATTGATTACTCAGATTCAAGGCAGCCACTTTATGACACGATCCAATTGCACATTGTGATGCAGAGTCATAATTATGCTGGCGTGGCAGCATAAAACGGTATTTGTAATTACCAAAGACGGATTTTAGTTTCTAAAAAAGGTTATTACAAATCCCTGATCCGCAAACACAGAACTTACCATTTCCACCTGCGGGGGGGACCTCACCAATGGTCTAAAAGGATAAAAGTCCCTGAAATCTGCCAGGATCTTACAGAAGTCTTGGAATGGAAGCTGCCGAGATGACCAGCTTGAGAGAGTGAACGACTCACGGAGAGAAAGTCATTTTTGGCGCGATCCTATTGTAATGAAATGTCTCATTAATAATCACAAATTTAGCAGATCAGGGCTCAAGAGGCCAGTCGAAAGACCCGATTCGTCCTTGTCCTAGCCAAATATTAACACACATACGGGAGAAACTGTGAAACTGAGCAGTTCACGAAGAGAGATGCTTCAAAATCTTGCAAGTCGACATCCATTCATGGGGCCTTGATATCTGAAATAGAGGAAAGAAATATACGCAAACTAGTTAGATACCACGCTTGCTGCGGATGGCAATTTTTGTAAGCTAGCACTACTGAGATTGAAATGATAAGTTTTAAAAATTACAGCAAACATACCAGTATTATTGACGCAAGCGATTTCTAGACAACATGAGTTCAACCACCATCCCTCGAGTCAGGCCCAATAGGCTTTGGCCTGAACTTCAGCATATAGCCCTTGGCTGCAAAAATCTGATGAAGGGTACAAGTACAAGGCTACTTTAATTCTGCCATGTCGATGAATAAAAGGTCAGTTGCAATGTAGTAAAATTTCTGACACATTGAGCGTGTAGTTATTGTATAATTTAGTTTTCCCGATGTCATATACTATCGCAACCCGTAAAACGTCTGGATTGATGTCCGACATAAGATGCTAGACTTACTCGTTCCACTGCTCATGCAAGGTCTCGAGATCGACCTTACCTTTCTCCTTCAAGTACGCAGTCACCTCGTCATGATTTTCATTCTCTCCACCCTCTCCACCTTGCCACCCCCCTCCATCCCACTTCACATTTGGAGTACCACCGTTCTTAGCATCAAGATACCTCGCCTCCCTCGCCGTATCCCCATTACCGAAATACTCGAACCTATTCTCCTGCGCATCGCGGGTCCTTTCAAACTCAAAATCCTCCCATCGAATATCGCGAAGAATGTCGAAGCGATGGTGTCCGGTTCCCGGCCAGCCGATAACCACTCGTTGCTCTGTAGCACTATATTTGGACACGTCGATTTCGTTCTTGGGGGAATTGATAATGTGCTGCTTGATGGGTTTAAACCAGGAGTTGCATTTATCTGTTGTGACTTTGTCCTCAAAGAATCCGCTCACTATGCTATTGAAGTCATCAGTGGCCTCGGCACTTGGTGCAATCGAGGCATAGCTTTGTGTCTGCACTTTCCGAATTGCCTTTGCAATGAATGTTGCGCTTAGCTCTGCTTGTAGCGGCACTGTGCCGCCCATTCCGTTACCTTGTGCCTAGATTTATTGAGCAGGCGTTTGGAGTTGAAGATTGAATACATACCTGCATCACGAAAAAGTAGTTAGGGAATCCGGGTGCCATCATTCCAAGATATGTTTCAGGGTAGCCAATATCACCATCAAAACTCCATTTATCGACCAAATCGACTCCGCTTTTGCCAATAGTTGGGAAGCGAGGAGCATATCCATCGGAGAACCCAGTTGCAGTGATAATGGCATCCACCTCGCGCAGAGTTCCATCTGCTGTCTTTAGACCTGTCTCAGTCGCTGATACAATCGGTTCTGTGACATACTCAACATGAGGCAATAAGAGTGACTCTAGATAACCTGGGGCAGGGGTGATTCTTTTGCATCCAGGAGCATAATCGGGTAATACCCGAGCCAACCATTCCTCGTCTCCGTTAAGCCGTGTCAACATAGTCTTAACAATCGTTTCCCTCAGCAGATTATTTTGAGGGCTGTTTTTGTAAGTCCCTGCTAATAGGCCATGAAATCCTGATTCGAGGTTCTTGCGGTACTTGACATATGAAGTTGGGTCATCTGCCCACTGCTTTCTCTGTTCTTTAGAGTACGTCGGTCCACCTGGTGCTGCTGCTGTTGCCTCATGTAGTGAAGCACGAAATGTGGGCGATATCCAGACTTTTGAGCGTACATAGTGGTCAAGATGGCTCACGTCATGTACTATGTTCGGCAAAATCTGTTGTCCACTTGCACCATTGCCGATAATTGCGACACGTTTGCCTCTATGTTCATAGCTGTGATCCCACTCAGCCGTATGGATAAGTTTCCCCTTGAAAGTAGCAAGGCCGGGGATTGGAGGAGTATGAGTCTTGTTAAGACGTCCTGGTGCTGTGACAAGAAAGTCTGCTTGGTCAACAACTGCTTCCCCTGTTTTAAGATCTTTAATGATAACTTCCCATTTGGAAGATTCGCCAAGCCAAGTTGCCTTGATCACCTCATGATTGAAGCTAATCTTGTCTCTAACTTTATATTCGGATATTATGTTCTCATAATACTGTTGAATCTCAGCAGCCTTGGGATAATACTCGCTCCAGTGATAATTTGGTGCAAACGTCAATTCTGGACATTTATTAGTCTCCATACAGTCATAGGGCACTGAGAACAACAATTACTGACGATATGCATGAGATGGAACATCACATCTTGTCCCGGGATAGTTATTGACTGCCCAAGTTCCCCCCTATTTCTGTTGTTAGATAAACCCAAAGTCTTGCGAAGCCACTTCTTACTACGCGTTCATTCTTTTCATAGACTTTAATCGTGTGGTTTCTAACTTTCTTAGAAAGTAATATCGCCGTCGCTACTCCAGCAATCCCGGTGCCAATAATAATAGTCTAATGGAAATCGTGTCAAACAAACGATGTATCTCGATCTTAGATTTGTGGGTCTTCTACCTTGACAGGCCTATGAGGCTCATATACCTTATGTGTGGGGTAATACTTGCTTTGCTTTGATTGTCTAGATTTCTGAGTATATGTGGATTCGTGCGGTTCCTGAGAAACAGGAGCCAGATGTCTCTTGATAGAGCTCAGCCTATCAGCAGCAGAAGCATTTTGCGAGGTGGCCATTTTGATGAGAACAAATACATCAAGGTTTCCATCCCTTTGGTTTCATGATCCTTATCATATATAACCATTATCATAAGTGGGATATGTATCTATGCGACCTTGTGGCCTTATATTCGTTCATTCAGTCTTGTTAAACGGGAAATGTTGATTACTTGGCAAGGTGGTATGGAGATGGATCCAATGGGAATAAAGAGTAGCTCTACCTAGATTTCTATTGGGTAGTATATTATTTTGAAGTGCATTGTAATTGAACGGAACAATGGCGCAAGCTTCCATTGATATCAACCTATCGTATTTTTGGGTTATTGATACAATGTCTTGCACAATTTCTTAGTATAAAGTCGTGATACCTCCACTCTTAAACAGAAGATGGCCCGGGCCAGTGTCGCCTGAAACATGTCTTTCCTCTGGTAACTCACCGTGTAACACACTGTGCCCGGCCATGAGCTCATGCCTATGAATCTGTCAGGGTATGTAATATTTCTCCAAAGACAGAGACAGCAAGTATTTTAGTTGACGGCGATGTCTTACAAATGCTATCTGTGCAGATCAGCTGCTCGCCTTGTCATGAAAATAGAGCTTAGAATTTAAACTACTCGTCACCGGCAAGTTTCACGAAGCAGGGCAGCAGTGTAGACAGAAATATAAAGAAATGCATGCGAATTCCATGGTCAGGATTGCATCGACATTAGTCACGTGCTTGGGACTCCCGATTTCGAGTGTTAGGAGAGGATCAATTAGAGGATCTGCGAGGGTATCGAATACGGGCCTATTAGGAGCGTTGCAGATGATGTATTCTTTACGGTTATAGGCCGTAATATATGGGTAAAGAGATTTTCTAGCGCCTTGGCCTACCTACGTAAGTTGATTCCTGAGAACGGCAAAGGAAAGGTTTCGTGAGATGCGCCTTTCCCGATCTTAGCCGCCCCGATAAAGGACCCTTGAAAACATCGCAGGTTCTGTTTTCTCACCAAAGCAACAACATTTTCATCATGCGCCTTTGGTAATATCGCTGCCATCGTTCGCTCAGATGGTTGTAATCATGTTTAGATCGGCAAGACAGACTTTTCTGCGTCAGCCACAACTCCTTGGTCCAAAACTCAGCATTCCTAAGCGGCAGAATGCCCATGCCGCTTCAAAACCGAAAGTAGAGACGGACCCCGCCAGAACTGTTCCTGTTGCCAACACGGTACCGACTTTGCCCATATGGCAACGACTTGGTCCTCTGTCGAGAGCATTTCAAGCTTATGGAAGAAGTCAGCGCAAACGCCCCTATATTACGCAGTTTGTCAGCTCACTGGTCATCTATGTGTTGGGCGATCTATCTGCTCAGAACATAAATGGGGACGAGTATGACCCCGCCAGAACTGTACGGGCTTTGATAATCAGCGCGGGATCCTCTATTCCCAGTTATAAATGGTGAGGCAATTTTATTCAGACATGAAGTATCACTAACAACCATAGGTTCATGTTTTTGAACAATAACTTCAACTACTCTTCTAAGATAATATCACTTGCAACGAAGGTCAGCGTGAATCAAATAGTATTCACCCCCATATTTAATACATACTTCTTCGGCATGCAGTCTTTACTATCCGGTGATACTCTGCCAGAGGTATGGGACCGAATAAAACGAACAGTTCCCACGTCAATGCTGAACAGCTGTAAACTCTGGCCTGCGGTTACTGCATTCAGCTTCACATTCATCGAGCCACAATATCGGAGTATTTTTGCTGGTGTTATTGCAATTGGTTGGCAGACATATTTGAGCATGCTAAACCGCCGAGCTGAGTTACAAGAACGCCTAGAACGATCTTTGGCGGGTGATGCCAAAATTGTGAGCCAGCGGACGGAGGACGGGCATCATGAAGCCGAAAAATTAGCAGCATGATTAACGTACACAGCTATACACAAGCGGGAGTTCAATGGATATAGAATTTAGGCATGGAAAGATTGCATTCGAGGCGTTTCAGGTTTGCATATAGATGAGAGACATTGGGGGAGGGGAATAACAGGATACCACTATGGGAGAATAGACGAGTCAGCAATACTTAGTTTCTGGGATTTTGGTATAGAAATGCTGAGTAGCTGTTCTATTAGATCCACTACCAAAGACTATACAATACAAATATTTTTTATCTGCACATAGTCAAGGAAAGGTGTTTATGAACGATATATTCCTTCTGGTAATCTTGTCGCGCTACTGCACGGTCACTTTGAGAACCCCGCTGATTGGCTGCATCGAGTTGTCACTCGCTATCGAGATGCCGATTTCTTTAAGAGCTGATGATTCCCCAGGTAATGCTTGATCAGTCAATCACTAATTCAATTTCTGTCTTTCCACATATTCATTACTTAACTTTAGTTCATGCTTTGCTTTGCTTTGTTCCTATTCACATGTGTATATTTCTAATTGAGGGGAAATCATTCCCGCATTCGCCCATATTGAACATGCAGCAGACAGCCTAGTAGCTGTTCCTTGTTTACTGTTTCTTGCTTTTAGTCCTCGTCTGAGCGCGTACATGGTTTTATTTTCTATATGTTCGAGATGCATTTGATTCTATTCTTCAAGATGGCCAGAACACCTTGGCACTGTCCAATGGTGATTTCTAAAGGAGTATGATTGACTTGTAATATTGAGCTCTTTACAAAAGTATCCCAAATAGTACTGGAGAGCGTCAATGGATTCTTACCCATACTTAGTATTGTATGCTTGATAGGTACCTCTCTGTATTGTTCAGGGAGGCAGCTAAACTGCTAAAGCTTGTGGACTGATGAAGCGATTACCTTTTTATTTGCGAGATCAAGAAAGACTATTTCACACCAATTTCTGTGACGAGAGCAACCGGTCCAAAAACACCTTTACTTCCTCCAACACGGATTTACAAAACTTTTGAAAAGATCTATTTCAATCTGCACAATCACGTGTCACCATGCAATGATCGTCCCAAGGATAAGGACACAACCCTGCATCTTTTGGGGGCTCCCCGCTGGATGATTTCCAGCTCCAAGACCGGCCACTTTCTGTTCCAGGCGTATCCTTGATGCTGATGTTTATCTCCGGCTAGAATTTTCCCTGATACCTCTGGATGGCTGGAAGCAGATAGAACAGTGGCACATCCTTGACTTGCCGCATCTCCCCGCATAGGCCGTAACACTCATGGACCAAGTATCTGGTACCTCTGGACAGAGAAACTTACCAGAGTTATCCGCAAGACCTTCTTTGACCCCAAGTGTAGTAGATCTTCCTTATCGAACAGCAGGCCCGCCGCCTAATAGGATTCAGAAGCGCCAAATCACTGCAGAAGAATGGACAGCATTACGACCAATGATAGTACGGCTCTATATCGACGAGGGGCGTACTTATGAGCAGGTTGCTACTGTCCTGAGGTCGCGTTACAGCTTCTACCCCACGTGAATCTGATCTCGCATTATAAAATAACACTTATTAATGGATAGATAGGAAACGGCAGTTTCATCGCAAGGTCCTAGACTGGGGCCTAAAGAAGAACACGACTGCGGCTGAAAGGCAGAGAATTCTTGAGGCACTCAGCACCCAAGCTATTTCAGAACAAGGACGAGTTGGGACAGTGAGCCTGAACCCGGAGAAAGTTCTTCGTTGGCGAACGGAGGCAACTGAGAAAAAATCTGGAGAAGCTGAAGGTAATGAAGGTTGGCTACCCTTCCTACCCTCATATAATGATTTTTTATGCATGACTTACATGTATCTATGGCTTAGAGTCCTCATCTCAGGATCTCTCGTCAAATACTTCCGCACCTGTAGCTATGCTTAATTCTGCAGGTGCTCCAGTTGGGCTGTATAATTCAGATGAAAGCATACGAAACACAAAATCACGCCTACGAAATAGAGGCTTTACTGTCTCTACGACTGCTGCGAGCAGAATCCTTCAATACCTATGTATGCAGCCACGAAGATCTCCTGAGCTGTCGTCTCCATCAGTTTATCAGTTGCCACAGGAGCTGTTCTTCAACATTGGAAAGTACTACGATGCGTCCTTTCAAAGCAGAATATGGGTACCGAGACCAGACAGAGGATATACCAATATTTATATGGACCTAGAGAACTATAACATAGACAAGATCCTTGGCGCCTGCAATACAGCCGGAATGTTGGTCAAATCCAAGTCGTTTACGGAGGCAAGAAGAGTCTTGTCTGCAATGTTTGGCTTGATTAAAGATATTATTAAAGCGGAACATCCAGATACACTCAATTACTTCCTTTTAGCTTTCTGGTATATGAAAAGAGACGGATTAGACGAGGTTATCAAGATGCTGCGAAGACACATAGGCGATATGGCTATCGTCGTGTCAAATAACAATCCTTGGCGAAGAATTTGCCAGATTATCGGTGTTCTTGAGCCAGAGCAGTTTCAAGAAGCGTGGTTCGGGGTGAGAATTCTCTTGTTTAAACCCCACACCTCAAATTTTACTTGGTCTTACTAAAACCAATATTTTAAGTATCTCTCTTTTCTTTATCAGTGCGTTGGTTTGGGTCAAGGCTTATTGACGCTGCGGGTCATATGTTATTTCATTTCTACTAGTTGTGTTCAAGTGGCTATCTATTAATCGCATTGCTTCACATAGGCATGGACGGCGATCATAGACGCCCTATATCGCAACCTAGGGCTACTTCACGAAACCACCATCTCGGCAATCGTCGACCGAGCCCGGCTCAGTGATCTACAAACTCAAGAACTCGTTCTCCGTGAGCTCCTCACAAGTTGCGAACAAGCAGGTAGCGCAGCCGTTCAGATATTCGGCGTCATGGGTTCGTCTTGATTTCTTACAAGAATGTTGATTGCAATTTGAACCATAGGCTGGGAGCTCAAGAGCCGTTCCAGGAGGCAAGGCAAGGCAAGGCAAATATGTTACCCTACATATATGTCTCCCAAGAAAAGCTCTCAAACTCCCAGTTGCTACATGGAAAGATAAGAAACCAAAGGCAACGGTCCTAATTCAATGATAGGTCCTCTATCGCGAACTTTACGAGAACAAGGCAAGTTCGAGGAGTCTGAGGTAGTTGCGTTGAACTTCCTGGCTCGTGCTCGGGTTGAGGGAAGTGACACTGATCGCATTAATGCTCTTCAGTTCTGTGCAGAAGCACAGATTCGCCTCGGTAAGTACGATCTGGCGGAGAAGAGTCAACGAGAAGCGGCGGCTATTTGTGCCGCGGAAGGAGCGGACGACTCTCCCACATTCGTCATACGGCTCTTAACCAAACTGGAAACTTGGATGCGGGAGTGGCCCGGGAGCGAGGCAGATTCCGATGCTCTAAAGGCGGAAATCAATGGGCTGATTGAGCCTGATGAGACTGATATAGAGATGGGCATTGCCTGATGATGAGGTGTATCGTAGGCGAGAAAGAAGCGGTACAATATGGTTCAGGACAATATATAGCTCACATTAGTAGAGGTGAATGGAGGAGCCGTTTTCGTGACTGATACTATCTACACAACCTCTTTCGCGCTTTCATCCATCACGTATCTCCATATAAGCAGACAGGCTCATCTTCTAGTGGCTGTCTGCCACTATTGCAGAGCAATTTTTTTCGGCGGCCGATCGTCCATGACAGTTTTGATTTATTTTTAGCACAGATAATCCCTGACAGGGCTTACATTCCACTCTTGCTCAGGCCTCGACATGCATATAAAGTAAAGTACGCAGTCCGTGTTGTTGCCTAACACAAGTAGTTTCCCTTCCATTATCATATCTTGTTCTGAGTTGTCAAAAACTCATTCTTTTGGACATTCACGCCGGCATCCTCAGTGCAAAAATGTCTACCTCCACTGCCGAAGAAGCAAGCTCAAAGCTACAAACTTACCATGGAAACTGCCACTGTGGCTCCTTCAAATTTAAAGTGGATCTCCCTGAATTGAGAGAAGTTAGTGAATGCAATTGCAGTGTTTGTTTCAGAAAAGGGTATAAATGGCTGTTCCCAAAGGAAAGCCCCGTGATTGTCGAAAGGGGCGAAGGCACACTCAAAGAGTACACTTTTGGAAATGAAACTATGTCACACAAATTTTGTCCAAAATGTGGAACTCCAGTTTTGGCCCAGATAAAGGGTCTTCCTGCCGGGAAGGGGATAGGTTTGAACGTAAGTTGATCTTCATGAGGGTGAGGATAAATTTGACTTTATGTTAAAACAGGCTCGGAGCTTCATGGATGTTGACCTCTGGTCCTTGAAAGTAAACCAGTAGGTTCTAATTAAATTATTGTCGTAAAGTTCAAAATAATGACCCTGAGTTTAGATCTGACGGTGCTGCGCGTGATCCGCAGTACCAACCGCACCGATTTACCGGCGAAAATCCTGTCCCGACCATAGAAATCGAGAACCCAAAACTCTACACCGGCTCTTGCCACTGCGGCGCTCACACCTTAGCATTCATAGCCAATGGTGCGCTTCCTGGTGGCAAAGAGTATATCCAGGAATGCGACTGCAGTATCTGTGCCCGGAACGGCACAATCCTCATCTATCCCCACCCCAGCCAAGTTTCCATTACAGACGAGGAAAAGCTTGCCCTTTATTCGTTTGGGCGCAAGTTTCAGACGCATGACTTTTGTGCGACGTGTGGTGTTGCGATTTGGTTGAAGAAATTAGATATTGGGGAGGAGCGGTGGAAGGAGGAGCATCCGAATGTGCCGTATGAGCGGCATTTTAGATCAAGACCGTTGAATCTGAGGCTGCTCGACGGGGTAGAGTGGAAGGAGATTGAGGTGAAGAAGGGGAATTGGAGTAAATTTGGGAACAAATATGTTTGTCCCGAACCAGCCGAGTGATTGGTGACTCCGGGCCTCAGGAAATCTACCTAAAAAATAAAGCTGTGCTTTCAGTTCCTGGACAAGGATGCTAACAATCGTTGTACAATTCACCAGGGAGATTTTCGCATTACTTGAACGCTTTCCGTGGAAGAGTATATTTCTTCATACATACTGTATTCGGTACGACGGTAGTGGAACACGCGATGCCTTTCTTGAGGTTCTAAAAGGGATAAGCTCTAACCTCCTCTTCCTTCTCAAGATCCAATCCGGCATCAATCTGCTCCTGATGCTTTCTGTCTAGATACTCTAGCAGCACATCCCCGTACATCTCTTTTCCCTTATACCTGCTAACATCGGATCCCCAACTCCTTACCGCGCTTGCTAACCTTCCAGGTACATACGGCTCCTCGCAGATTTTAGTGATAGGTTCGAAATAAGTCCTAATAGTGAACACCACACCACCGCTTCGGGGAAGTCTCCTTAAGCTCTGGCGCTCGGAGCGGAAGTAATGGTGTTCGATAGCTTTGTTTTTCTCAGCTGAAAACCAGCCAACGGTGCCTTCGGGCCCATCTTCGTCGCCTATACTACTGGACCAGGGGAGGGAGTCATCAACTTGGATGAAATAGTTATTCTTTATCATTCAGCTAGGTTCCTTGGTCTCTATGGGATCGGAAAATCAAGCGAAACTTACGCGTTGCACTGGTCCGTTCGGTTGTACCCTCCGAAAGAAGTTCATCATCCCCTTCTCCAACTTCTCCTTAAATCCTGGAACGTCACCACTAGTGTGGATCTCGCTCAACGGCATGCCAAGCTTATCCTCCAGTCTCCAGAACCCCGCGAGTAGGATTGCGCCTGCAAGTAAATAATACTGCCCATCTTCTTTCTCGAACATAATGGCCAGATCATCCTGCACTAGACGTGCGCACATCTGCATGGGGTCTTCGACTAATGGTCGCTCGATGATGTTGAAAGACTCTCTAGTCACAGCGTTGTCAATACCAACGGGTGTCCTTTGATACAGTGATGGGTAACGCTGAGGAAGAAAGTCACAAAGCTCTTCAAGAAGCTCAACTGCGCCGTCGAATGCAGACGGATCAGTATAACAGCACTTCGCGCCACGCTCTGCGATGCGCTGTGCCTTATCGGCGTGATACTTTAAGTAATGATTGTCCAGCTCTGTCTTATATTAATGTGGGAGAAATATTCTGTAGAAACGAGAAACATACCTATCCAGTCGTCCCACGAGGTCATGTTGCGTAGGCCCATGGTAATATGGTATGTCCCGTACCTGAAAGGACGATAGGCTGCTGGCTCTGAGGTGTACACATCCCAATTAGGAGCCGGTGATGCTGCTGGGCGTTTAAAGTCCACCGGTTCCCATACTGGCACATTATTAGCCGAGAATCGAAAAATATGAAGAAGGAACTGACCTCCCGGCTTTCTTAGTGGGGCTTTGAAGCTCCTCGTAGAAGGTGCGAGTTTCTCGAGCTGAGGAGTGGGCGGTACTTCTATTCTAGATCTTCTTAATCTGAGATAACTATACCCTCGGAATAAGAGCCATATCAGGACAACGGATGAAAAAGATCCATATAGCAGAAATTTAGAATGCTCAATTGTTGTCTGAACCATCAGCGAGGATTTGGTCTCCTCGAAAATCTGATTAGCAAGTTCGCCACATTTATGAAGATTTCTGTTCATTTTCTGGCTTGAGAGAAGATGAAACTGGAGTATTGAGTCAGGAAATGTCTTTTCTGCAAATGAGCATTGAATTTTATGCACGTTTGTGCCACGAAAAGATATTTATCTGATTTTGATCCCCTGCCATAGATATAGAACATACGATGATCGATAAGAGTAACAAACATCCAAAACTGCGGGGTTCATTATTATACCCCACCATCGTAATATGTGAGAGACCTTGGTAGGACCTCCCTCCCACACTTGGGGATTTTATATCCCGATTAGGCGTAGGGAAACTCTTATCAACCACTCACATTGCCACAGCATTGGCATTCTGCAACCGGTAATAAAGTACAAAACGTTGGAATCTGAAGACGGAAACGGTGAAGTCATGTGTTTCTATATCCCTATTAATTTCAATACATCATATATCGAATCTAGAGATGATGAAAGTAGGTCATGAACACGTGACTGACAAATTGGGTGTATTGAACCCCTTGTTAAGCGACAATCTTCTACGTACAACTAAGCCAGCAAGAAGAATTGCACTTATTAAACCTCCGCTCTTGTCAGTATTATCATACTCGCTCTTTGAAGACGAAGAGTCGTTGGGAGGAATGTATGGACATGTCCTATCAGGTACATCTTTGAATCACGACCATCTCTTTTGTGCCTTGAACACGATAGTATTTCTGCCGCACAATAAGTGTACCATTTTGTGAAATTTCATTTACATATATATCGTATTTTCAGCGACTCGGGCCTCCAGGTGGATTCGGTTGCCGATTGGGATAATTTTGTTGATTTTGCTGGCTCGGCACAGCCAGTTGACCAGCTGGGAAGAAATTTGGATTAATATACGCTCCTGTGAATGCATTCAACGGGGGTGGTGGTGGTGGAGGGTATGTTTGTGCTGGGCTAGGAAACCCATTGCCAGATTGCCCAGGGTATGGTGGTGGTTGCCACATCTGGGTCTGTTGTGGTGAGTATGAAGTCAAATTTCCTGCTCCAGATGAAGTAGTAGGCGCTATATGCTGTGGCCACTGACTAAATTGCGATGCAGGAGGCTGCTGTGGACTGTAGGTCGGTGCTGATTGATTGGCTTGCCCTGGATAACCATAATTCTGCGAAGACGGCGGATTGATTCTATTTGAGTAGTTTCCCTGCAATTGAAAGTTGCCGCCTCCTCGGCGGTTTTCATAGCCACCTCTGCCTCGTCCGCGATCACCTCCTCTGCCTCTGCTGTACTCACTTCCTCTGCCGTTGAATCGCCCGCCTCGGCCACCATTCCACCCCTGCTTATCGCTACCTGTATTAGAGTCCCAGCCTCCAGTATCTCTACCCGCACCATTCTGAAAGCCTACAGGGCGTTGCAAAGGTGTATAACCATCTGTATCTGTATCATCATAATTCAGCTCCGACTTACCAGCAGAAGTGCGGCCTTGCTGCGAATTGTGCCCGCTATGGCCAGCAATGTCTTGCCTAGATTTGCCACCTCGCATCCTATCCTTATTCTTTTCCCTATTCTTCTCCTTCTGTCGGGCTTTGAATGCTCTTTCTTCCTCATCGTCGGAAAACTCCATTTCCTTATCATCAACTTCCTCGTCGTGGATATTCGACGCATCCGTTCCCTTGAACCTTCGTAGGTCATTGGGAAAGACATATTTGGCATGCAGCTCAGAATAGAATACCAAAGTTCCCTTGGATAACCTGGCCTTGGTAACTTCTGCGGCATCCTTGAAGCGCATGGTATAGAATGGTTGTGGAACTGGGCCAAAGACATCCGAAATTGCTGCAATGACGATCCGATCCTGTGAACATAGCACCGATCCAGTATCCAGTCGAGGAACTTCACCCGACTCTCCAGCTTTAATAGTCACAGTTGTGACAGGACCTTCCACAATGGTCAAGACCTCACCTAGCTCATGTATCTTCATCTCAGGTGTAATTGTAACATCCGGCTTAGGCAGAACTTCTTCGTCTATTTCGTTCTTGGTTTGTATTGGTTCCTTGAAGCCCTTCGTGCTTGGACCTTCATCATCTGAGCCGCCTTCATCCATAAGAATCCTAGCTTGCTCTGCCACAGTTAGGCGCTTGAAGGAATCGTCGCCTTCTTCGCTATCATCGTCAGAAGATTCAGAGTCACTAGAGGAGTCGGATGATGACAATGGATCAGAATCTTCCTCCCACTCTGGATGTTCAGATTCCACGGCTTGGGTTCCATTCTGAGGAAACGCTGCAACACCAACAGCAAGTAAATCGGCTTGAGGATGCTCATCAGAAGCTTGCGTCTCCATCAATGATAAATCGAGTTGTAGGGGAGTATTCTCGGATACCGTCGCCTGCACAGCAGAAGCAAGCTCCTCTACAATTGGTGCATCAGATTGCAGGGAGATATGCTCAAATGTCGTCGCCGGCACATGAGGTACTTGTGCATCCGTCATTGGCAGATCAGGCTTCTGAAGAACGTTTTCAGATGCGATTTCCTGCTCCGCAGGTGCTGCTTGGACTAATTGATTGAGCTGAGATAATCCAGTGGGCATTTCTGAGTCTCCATGCTGAATTTCTTCAATTAGAGGAGGGTCTAGGTTATTTAAAAGAGCTTCCAAAGCATGAGTGATCGGAGGAGGACTGCTGGTCGTGATCGGATTATGTTGTCCATCCCCAGGTGTACCCATTATTATATATTCCAACTTATGTATTAAGCCCGATATACCGTCTTTATTTTCCTAGCGTGTCTAAGAATAGTGGCTGGCGCACGTGGAAATGCTTTGAAGTGACTGTGAAGTGACTATCTTTCGATTTATTTTCTTGAGAAAATGTCTTTGATAAATTCTAATGCAGGCAGAATAAGCTCAGACCGCCTCATAACCTCGACCGCCTGCCCTTCTTAGCGACGTATGTAGATTTATCGCGGTAACTAAAGCCACTCCACGGCAAGGCTCTACTGTGAATAGCCTCGTCATGGCTAGCCGGGAAATAGCCTCTTCATTGTCCTTCACCCTTTGTTCCTATGTAAAGAAGTCATGCCGTTGGGTAATGAATCAACTTCAAACCGAGGCACAGCAGCAGCTGCTGATGCCATCGCGCGTCATCAACAGCAGCAACAGCGGCAGCGGCAGCAACAACGAGCCAAGAGGAAGTTTGTTAATCCATCCACTAGAACTCGTAATCGAAAGACTAATTAGCAACTTTCTCCAGACCCGCGACACCCTTTGCGGTGAAGCCCATCGGTGCATTCTACATCTTCTTCGCCGCGAACATCCTGGCAGCTATATTTGCGCCAATACAGGACTGTGACGAGACGTTCAATTACTGGGAGCCAACACATTATATCAGCCACGGCTATGGCTTACAGACCTGGGAATACTCTCCAGAATATGCTATTCGAAGCTGGACATACATATCTTTACATGCCCTGTTTGGGAGCTTCAGACGATTGCTACCATTCCCTTCTAAAGTATGCACCATCGCAATTTTTCTTACTATTAGCTCTATACGTCCTTGGAACTGTCGAGATGAATTATGATGACTGGAATGGAAAACATTTGGATTTGTAGATTTCGCTGGATCGAGCAGGGGCATACTCTACAAACCCACAATTAGCCAAACACTCATTTATGTTCAAGTCAGCTAACATCATATAGGTTGCGGAATTTTATTTTATTCGATACGTCTTAGCTTTTGTCTGTGCTCTTTGCCAAACACAAATGTTTCGTGTTGTCAACAATGTGTTGAACCCTCGTGTTGCTCTATTTTTCATGATGGCTATGATATTTAGCCCAGGCATGTTTCACGCATCTGCAGCATTCCTCCCTTCCAGTTTCGCAATGTATACTACAATGCTGGGAATGTCCGCATTCATGAACTGGAAAGGCGGTCTAAAGACTGCTCAAGGCATGTTCTGGTTTGCGTTAGGAGGCGTGCTTGGTTGGCCTTTCTCAATAGCATTGTCAGCGCCATTTTTGTTCGAGGCAGTGCTTTTCGCTAGTTTGACAAGCAAAGATGATTTCATTGAAGCCATCATGAGCTTTCTGCGTGGGTTTGTTGCAGGGCTCCTTGTTTTGGTGAGCTTCAAATCATATTCTGCCTTTTCCCTCTCTGACTAGTCATAGCTTTTTGAATTCTTGATTTCAGGATTCTTCTACAAGAAGCTAGTAGTTGTCCCGCTCAACATTATTCTCTATAACATTTTCAGCGGCGCTGGGAAAGGACCAGATATATTTGGGACCGAGCCATGGCACTTTTACATCCGCAATCTGCTCCTCAACTTCAACATCTGGTTTGTCCTGGCCGTTGCAGCACTGCCACTCTTTGTTTTGAAAAAGCTTCTCTCGCGGTCGGTACAAGATCGCGGCGTCATTACTGGTCTGCGGAGCATAATTTTCATCTCCCCATTTTACCTGTGGCTTGGTATCTTCAGCTTCCAACCGCATAAAGAAGAGAGGTTCATGTATCCCATGTACCCTGCCTTAGCGCTTAATGCTGCAATGTCTCTTCACCTCATTCTTGCAACCTTCGGCAATACAGATCCGAAAACTTTCTCTGGAGCGATACCTCCCAGGCTCAAATTACTTGTGGTGAGCATTTTCATGTTGGCATCTGTGGATATTGGGCTTGCTCGTATATATGGGATCTACACAGCATATTCCGCTCCTCTAAGGATATATCTGCCTCTTCAGGACAGCACGTTGGGTTTGCCTGGCGATTCTGTCTGCATTGGCAAAGAGTGGTATCGATTTCCAAGCCAATATCACCTGCCCAGGGAGATGCGGGCGAAATTCGTCAAAAGCGAGTTCAGCGGCTTACTGCCAGGAGAGTTCTCAGAGGCCAAAACCGGATTTGGCTTTTGGTCCGGTGCGTGGCTCATGCCATCTGGGATGAACGACGAAAATATCGAGGATTTGGGCAAATATGTAAGTGATAACTTTGGATCAAGGCTACCTTCGCTAATTTTCCCCAGGCTGACTTACGGACTTGCCACTTCTTGGTGGATACATATTACCCAGGGGCGAAAGCGTCTAATCTAGAGCCCAATTATGTTACAGATACAGAAACGTGGGAGCGCATTTCGTGCTTTCCATTCCTGGATGCTTCCCGGACACATATGCTTGGACGGACACTCTGGTTACCAGATTCCGATATCGTTCCGGACAGATTCAGGAGAAGATGGGGGGAACATTGCTTATTGAAACGCAAAGATAAAGCTTCTCTATGAGCTGGGAAATTCAAACCTGTATACTATTGTATGATCGAGAAACGTATAATACTAAGTTTATCAATCGAGCTAAATCAATAGGCCCACGTGATTTTCTCGGAGTTCTCCCACCGCCAATCCTTGAGTCACGGTATCCTTCAAAACTCCGTCCCTGAATCAGGCTAATTGTTGTACCAGAAAAGCCACCTTTCACGTCCGCGAGACCACAACTTAAACATGGTTCATCAATCCGGGATGACGGTATAATTCCCCCTGGCCGGTGATATCGGCCCGGGCGTGCCACGCCAGAAAGCTTCAAAAGAAATCCGTATCCTTTCAAGATGCTGGAAAGCTTAAATTTCATTGAGGCTTGGTGGTACTCCTGTATATATGCTATATCCTAAAAATGTTTTCTTCGATCGTGCTTTTGTTGGGTGCGGTTGGGTCCGTATATGGACAGGCTGGTGCTTATGCACAATGTACGTTTTGTGGTTGCATATTGAAACGTATAGACCCTAACGTGATGTCAGGTGGAGGGAAGGGCTGGTCCGGAGCAACTACTTGTGTTTCTGGCTTCGTCTGCACCTATTCTAAGTATAACCCACGGATATCTATTTCTGAAACCTTAACTAACATGCCCCAGTGAATGTCCGTATACTCTTCTTGTTCGTCCTTTGGTAAGCTTCTAACATGAACAAAAGTCTACTCGCAATGTCTTCCAGGGACAGCACCAGCACCAACAACTACAACGGGAGGCGGAGCATCACCAACTACTACAGGTGGCACTGGAAGCACAGCATATCCAGGGACAACTTTGCAGTCCGGCTACTACTGGATTCGAGCTGTGGTCGATCCAAACTACCATAAATATCTACAAACTTCCCCCCAATAGTAAGTTAAAATAACTCAAGAGTTTTGGAGTTGATACTGACTTTCCGTCAAGTGTGCCAGGAACTGCAATTTTAGGGTCGTACACCACCGCTGGACAATTCCAGGTGGTGTCTGGGCAGCTTGTTGAGCTAATTGATGGAGGAAAACTCTATGGCATGCTTAAAATCCATCTTGGCATTATCTTATCTGGTATGCAAAAACTCTAACTGAATTATTACAGCGAATGTGATTCCATCCTCGGATACCACAAAACTTGCTGTCACATTCAACACGACTCAGAACACATACGGCACCTTCGCATGGAGCGGTGATGCACTGCAATGGAGTATTCCTAGCATCAACCGCCCGAATCTTAGTGCATGGCTTGTGTGTGCGAACCAGGCACTGTTTGTAAACCTAGGCAGCTATGGATACCAGACCCCCGCTGGGTGTGCGGATCAAACCGTGAGTGATCTCGGCCTTAAGGTTGTATTTGTCGATGGTAGAGCGTTTGCTGATCTTTATATTCTGTATAGATCCATTATTATAACGATGCTCACGCGAACAGCCGAAGAGGGAAACGCAATTCTCTGAAATAAGCTGGTACGGAGAGATTTGAATAAATCAATTTGTAAGGAAGAGCTCGTTATATATATGGGTATTTGAACAGTCTTACAATTGTTCCTGCCAATGTACATATTTGCGATCGCACATATATTGTATGTCTCATGGTAAATGCATTTTCCCAATTCTTTAGCTCCAGATCAGTTATCTCAAGCCCTCCCAATATCCTGATAGTGATGCCCAAATGACATGTTCACGCCCATGCACCAACAGTACTCATCCCAGCAGCGCCTAGAAATACAACAAAGCAGGCACCAACTCTCTTCTTACCTCTTAATGTCTTTTATTATAAATGGTTAGCCAGAGAATCAAAATGATTGTGAGTGGGGTAAGAACATAGGAGTTTAGACCCACCTCCCAGCTTTCATCGCTCAAAAAATCTTCCGCCATCAACTCTACCAAACTTGCAAAGATGAGCAAGCCCGAAGATATTGCATTCATAATACCGACCATTAGTAATCCAGCCTTGGATGCGGGGTCGTAAGACGTATGGAGAATCAGGCCAATAGCCTGGCCAATTGGTGTTCTATAGCTCGTTAGACAGTACAACGAGAAATTGATCAGAAGGGGGGTCTTACGTGCAGCCATAGGCGATAGCCATGAGCCAGGGTTGCACTGATTTCTTGTCCCATGAAAGAGCAGCTATTCGGGACCCTAAAGCGAGACCTTCGAACAGTTCTGGGTGGTAGTTAGCCTCTGCATCTGAAACGCATTTCCTGAAATTAGTGTCAATATAGAAGAAACCTACGATGAAAGGTTATGGCGATTAAGAGCACTACAAAGTCGCTTCCAATAGCTACGCTCAAGGCGATACCAATGAATACGCTATGAAACAAGATTCCCAGCTCCAACAATAAGCATTGTAAAAGAGCCTTCTTCTTCACCTGAACTGCATCTTCTTCTTTGCTGATCTCACCCTTCAGCTCGACCTTTGGTGTTACTTCGGCTTTCGAAGGCTCAGATTCCTCAATCTGATCCAGTCTTGTGCTCTCATTTGCGATCCGTTGAATCTCCCGACTAGTGCTATTAGATCTAGTGCGCCTAGGCCCAACAATGCCATAAGTCTCATATTGTGGCCGTTGCCTCTTTGTGCTCTCATTTTCAGGCTTGACGTCATGATTGAAGGGACAACCTTGGTCTATATATGCACAGCGACCATAAACAATCGCATTCCTGCAAATCACCTTCTTTTCGCCTGCTCCTCTATCAGTATCACTGTCAGCCATTGCATCACGTGATGACGAATCCGGACCAGAGCGCTCGGTGGTGGGCGTTGAACAAACATGATGTCCTCGTGAAAACACCATCTCCACAACGGTGACGAAGAAAACTGCTGCCAAGCTAATGGCTCCAGCCATAGCTGGATATGTATCGCTCCAAAACGGGCCAAGACATTTGTCTGTCAGGCTGATGAAGGCAGTTGGCAAAAGGTGTACAAAAGCTGTTGCCAGAAGAACACCTGTCCCGAAATGACGAGCAAGAAAGAGAAAACTGGGCGGAATCCGCAGGCGCGGAAATCTGACTGCTAGAATTGGGAAAGCACAGGCCGTTGAAGAGACGAAGAGGATGATGAACAAAGCACCGATGTGGAAGGGCATGTTATAGTCTTGGCAATTTCCAGGGCCATTGCCACAAATAACAGGCTCGCTCATGTCGCCAGTATTGTCGCGAATATAGCGTGAATGGATAGTTTTCTCTGGCTGTGAGGCAAGAGCATTGAGCAATTTCAATGGATTTTCAGCGAGGTTGTGATGGTGACGATGATATTCTGCTTACGACGGGTGTATTCGGTTAGCATTTGGTCAAGCTGGAAAGGTTGTGTTCCGAATGCCTTGGCATGCAATGGTATGAATTGGCATTTACGTACCTGGAAGCCCTATTTTCTTGGCATCTCAAGTTATATGCCTTGAATGTTGATATTAATTAGAGATTGGCGTATAAATAAAGAGTAGCGTTGTGAGTCGTGGTTCGCTTGAAAACGGTATTGAAAGGGCGATGAGTAGAACTGATTGACTCCCACGACTAACAAGAATCCATAGCTTAATGCGGGGTATTGCTTAGAGTTCAAAGCATTGAACTGTGAATGACAACAAATACGCTATTCTGCTAGATGTAGCATTGCTATAATGTCCGGCCCCAACATTACGCATAAAAGGTTTGGCTGCCATCAAGGTTTAATGCCATCTGGGCGTTGCACTAACACCGCTCCCGTGTTCTCCCGACCGAGCTGGAAAAAGGATAATTACAATGGTTCTTAGTATGATTGGAACGTGGCGGAAAACCATGCAACCACGTAGAAACTAAGAGACACTCTATTCTGTGAAGTGCTATTCCTTTTCGTTGTCCAGATTCCAGTAACATATGACCATAGCTGTCCTCACGCAACCAATCAACTTTAAAAGCTTCAGACAAGTTCACGCACGATGACATGTACTATTATTTTCTCCCGACTTGGGGAGTCAGAAATGAATGTTGAAATGGCAAAAAAATGTCGAAAGAAGAGCCTCTGAAACATCCTAGGCTACTCAAATGACGTTCTGACTAAAGATAATGCAAACAATAATTCCATGGAAAAGTCCTGGTTATCAGCGTAATTAACATAACATTCATGATAATATCCCCTTCTCAGGATATAGAGAAAAATAGTAAAATGCTTATCTGCAGCACAAACTTAAGATGACACCCACCAAACTCGCCAACACCCACCAGTAAAGAGCATCCCGGCCTGTAGCCCGATCCATGAAGATCTTAAGACGGCCCCTCAGACCACCGTGTCTCTTCCTCGAGGTACATATTGGAGTTCCAAATACAAGGCACCCTCTGCCTCCTTCTGTCGAATCACATTCACCATGCTCTCTCCTCCTCTTCATTAAAAGACTTTGGTTCGTCAGCTATAGATCATCGCAAGCGGCTTGTAGATTATGGGGGTAGTCAAAAGAGAAGACAAGATCAGATGTACCTGACGGAACCTCTACAGAAACGCAAGTCAGAACCAAGCTCGCATTTTCTGTCGTTGGGGCAATCCAAGTGAAGACGCCGTCGCTCAATAAGCCATTCGATCTTCAAATTAATACCTGTGTACACAAGGGTATAGAAAGTTCGACATCTAGAGGATGAAGTCAGCCTTTCTGGTTCAGGTGTACAAAGCTAGATCAGAACACACGTATGCTTAAGAGACAATGCGTCTGGGTAGGTGAGGTTCTTCGAAATGAGGATTTGTAGCTCTGGAGGCAGGGAGGAAATATGTGCTCTAGTTACTCCTGATCTTCCATCCTGAGGAGATCTCCAAATCTTTTCCGCCTGTAGCGAGGACATCGAGATTTTGGTTTTAGGACAATAAATGGCCCTTTTCCTGAAACGTTACGGCAGTTAAAGAGTATCAAAGCACGTGATGCATTGAAGCAAAGACTGATGAAAATGATGAGTAACAGCAAAACGATTGACTTATACAGAGGTACTATAGGTAGTCGAAACTTCGCTGCCTGCGAATAAACATAAAATCTGGCTTCAGACCGTAAAGGTGAAACCTTTTAGACCAGCCACTTAGGCTTCCACCATTAGGCTTTCAGCGCTTTTGCTCGTATCGGGGAGAGCTCGTATTGGGATTCAAAACCCTTTGAGATTATTTATAATCTTGTCTCTATTTACAGGTGCTAGACCGATAACCTGAACTGATGTTGATTATTGGAGGCATTGTACGGCTTTGACTAGCTTTTTGACCAGCTTTTTGACTCGAATAGTGCCAAGACGATGTATATCACGTGATAACGCGCTGAAAGTGGTGGCTATGCTTCCGCCACCAGCCGCCTTCGAATCGTTGCCGAACAGATATTCATATACCTATAATGTGGCTGGCAAGAATCATGGCTCGTCGATATGGCTAGTCTCAAATATGCCACCAACAACCCTGAGGAATGTGACGACAACGACACGGATTATGGATCAGATTTCACACCAGAGCAAGAACGGATAGTTGAACGTCTGTTATCTGGGAGAATAGATATCGAAGATAATCCCATTGTTAGCGATGTCGAGTATCATGACCCGGACCAGACTCTGCGCGTGCCTCGCATTTTTGGGCGAGAGCAGAGATCCATCTTGTGGGAGACGACAGGATCTAACCAATTTCATTCCCAGGTCAGCTCGAGCACATCGATCTCTCAATACCAAGACTGTAAGACGCGTTTCTCAAAGGTTGTGAAGAAAAGATATTCTTACTAACTCTTAAGCGACTAGTAAGTAAAAGCATCAAGGACCAACCTACGTGTGCGATTTTACCATCTGCCACAGCAGGCTGGAAAGAACCGGATACTCGCTCTCCATTAGAACGATATCGCACACAACCGAAGAAGCCACTGTCCGTTACGGACTTAGTATCACCAGCATGGTGCGAATTACAATACTGGTACTCCTTGACAAGACACGGGAAGAAGAAACGTACGCCAGCGATGAAACAAGGCAGCGCAATCCATAAAGTATTAGAGGATCAAGTTCACACCACGGTTAAGATAGAGACACAGTCAAAGGAGGACGCTTGGGGCCTTCGAATATGGAATGTTATTCAAGGACTCAGGACTTTACGCAATACTGGTCAAACCCGAGAGCTGGAAGTATGGGGAACTATAAATGGCTTAGTGGTGAATGGCGTTATAGACGAGCTCTCCTATATCTGCCCTGATTCAAATCTGGAGAAATCTATGCAAGCGCCATGTGCTCAAGATGGAATGCATGATCAGACGACAATAGCAGACTTCTTCAAAAGCCAAGCTCCTCCCACTTCGAAAGAGGTTGTGAGTAGCAGTCGTGATAGAAATCACGAGAAAATTTATGTATGCGATGTTAAAACCCGTGGGGTGAATGGCCTGCCTTCTGGGGCCGCACTTCGTCCCTCCAAAATGCAGTTAATGCTTTACCATCGTCTTTTGTCTTCGCTTGCAGGAAACATGGTTGATTTCTCAGTTCTCACTACAAGATACAATCTTGACCCTACAAAGATGTTCTCAGATACTTTCATTGCACAGATTGGCAGCCTACATGAGGATGTCTTTTATGATGTGCCGTCAAGTCCTGAAGCAAGTCAAGGGTCGGTTGATCAATGGAGTCAAGATTCGATGACAACTCTTCTCGCCCACAACTCACTGTCGGCGTTGTGGTCTCTCATGATCACTGAATTCCAGACTACCATGCCTGAAGGTGCGAAATCATTGGGGGATATGCTCAGGGTGGAATATAGATCCAGAGATGGAGGCGAAATCATAGGCAGTAAAACATTTGCTATGAACCACGTTGAGTTGAAAGACTATGTGGATCATGGGATGAAATGGTGGAAAGGTGAGCGAGAAGCACAAGGAGTTCCTCCAGAAGAGGCTTATAAATGTCGTAATTGCGAATTCACTGATGGTTGCGAATGGAGGCTGAAGAAAGTGGACGAAGCAAAGGGGAAATTTAGGATATCGAGAAAGTCAAAAGGTTCTGCGTAGTGCAAACCTTTGTGGAAGTTTCCAAGCACGTTCGATAACAGACGGTTATGTAGCAACTCTGTTGAATAGAAACAAGCTTTTAGTTATGGTACATATTATTTGGATGTTGCGCACATCTATATCCTGCATATCTATTTGTACGAGATATTCAAACCGGAGAGTCCAGTTGGCACAGGCCTAGCGGAAATGACTTTAGACCTCCTTTGACGGAAGATGGGACAATTACAGCTGCATGCCGCTCCAGGCACGAAACCTGCTGAGCTCAAACATTCATATGATCCCAAAAATTGGGACCGGCTCTATAATTGTATTTTATACATGTCAACATGTTTTCCTCTTGGTGCGGCTGGGCCAGATGTTCTCAAGTCTGGTGCATGATTCGGCCTGGTCTCTCTCACCAAAAACTTTCACAAGTAATCTGATAATTAGAGACGATATCTTCAAGGACTTCATTTTTGATAAGATCGAATATCTCTCGGATACTTCATGTCTGTACTGAAGCAAACTCGGAAGTTCGCTCGACGTCTTGTAGAGACGTTAGTAGTGGACAAGTATTTTGTGTATCTTGCGCATATTATAAGGAATTTACCCTTCTCATATGGTGCACTCCTAGTTTTCAGATGTGGCGGTTTTTAAACAGTCTTTTGCTACATATTATTGACTAGTCAGGATTTACTAGAATTACCTCCCCGCTCTCTTTTATCGCGAGCGAGTATTTCGCTGGCTTTCGATCGCGCCTAGACTTTGTTAGCTTCTCCCAGCTAGTCCCTCCTTTGGTATGATGGCCATACCATTCAGCACAAATTGCCCGAGAGGAGCAAGGTTATGTCAGGAAAATAAATAACACAAGCTTGATACTACGGGCATTTCCGTATGTCCAATCATCTGGTTTCCGCCAGTCATGCCTGCTTGGCACCGCAACCTCATGGTGTAAGTTTAAGGCGGACGATTTGATTAACATATGGAGTCTGCCCAGCTCAAAAACAACCAGCAAAGTTCAACATCTCAGTTGGTAATTTAGTTCCAAGAAGGGAAATTTGTAATTTGCGTAAGCTGAAGTAAACGGCCCAAAAACGGCAAATAATTTATCGGCAATGACTAAAATTTAAAACATTAAATACAAAGCCTGTATAGATCAGATGTGGCTATATCCGATAGTTCCGCTTCACTGTAGAAGTCCGTGTCTTCTGTTACCTTAATTCCACCGTACCCTCGGAGCCGCCTATTACAGTGCGCCAGCCTCTACGCTTGCTTCATAGAAGTAAATGGGAATTTTATCTTCCATGTAGTTAAATATTGATCAGCCAACAAAAGTATGGCTCACGTGATTCTTATATTGTTTTTAGGTTAGAGGCAAATCCGGAAGCTAGAGGATTTTGCATTATTTTCCAATAAAACCACTGGATTGCTCTCGCCTTATTTGATTCTTACAAATATTTTTAACTCTGCGGTTTTAAGGTTCATCTCACGTAAAACTGCATCCTGCTCAGTCATATGTGTCATAGACGTGCATTGGCTCTCTAATGCCGCTTTGACCTAATCTTTAAATCGAATTGAGCCCATTTCAGACCGATTACATACGATAAGAGTTGACCTGTTTTGACACAAGGGTCTACAACAAGCAACACGATGAGTGAGGGGGCTACACAGCCTCCATCAGAGACACGGTACAATAGAGCCTGTGACGCATGTCGAAATCACAAGGTTCGATGTCTGCCTGATGTCTCCTTGCCATATTCAAAGATATGTGTGAGATGCGCGAGAACGAATCGAACTTGTACCTTTACGGCACCACGAAAGAGACAGGAACGAAAGAAGACGGAGACCAGGGTTTCTGAACTTGAGAAAGAGGTTTTGGCATTGCAAGCTCTATTTGATCAGAGGAAGAAAAACACTAGTGATGGTGCCCAGGAGGAAAAGGTGTCAAGTGTTCTAGATGCGACTCTTCCGGATGCCAGTATGACCAACTGCGATAAAGCCTCTGGTACAACTGCGATAAGTCTTTCCCCAAATTGGCAAGTATCATCATCCTTTTGGAATTCCGACCCCCGAACCAAGGAGGCTCTGCTGGACCTCCATGATTCAACAGTTGAGTCAAAGCCGCCCACATCCCACAATCCTTTGGTGCCCCAAGGTCGCGATGTAATTGACCGTGGACTGGTATCTGAGGAGCTCGCTACACATTTGTTTCTTACTTTCTTAGAAGATTTGGCCCCAAAATGCCCTTTGGTGGTCTTGCCACCTTACACCACCGCCAGTACTATGCGTGCTACAAAGCCAACACTTTATCTGGCCATGATAGCAGCGTCCGCAGGGAAAACAAATCCGAGTCTGTTCAGCAGGCTTACCACAGAATCACTCTCTGCATATACATATCGGACTGTAAACTTAAGTGAGAAATCTCTTGAACTAGTGCAAGCTATGCTTATGTAAGTAACTTTTCGGAGCCAAATTCCTTAAGTTTGTTCAGCAGTTTTGCTCTTGATGCATACATGTACTGCTTGAACATGTATTTTGAGTCATTCGCTCTAAAGAAGCACCAAAATTTAGAACACTCTTGAAGTGGCAAACTAACTCCGAGATTCTGATATATAGCATTGCAGCCTGGTACTGTCCCCCACACAGATTTGTACAGCTCAAGTTTTATGAATACATTCACGCTGCAGCAACAATGGTATGTGCATAAAGCATATGCTCAAAGGTTTCATCGACATTCTCCATTGAAGGCATGTTCTAAAAGGACGTGTGGTTAAGAGAAGATCGTATGATATCGAGAGATCAGCTTCTCAATTTGCCTTAGAAAGCACTCTAACTTCTTTACCTTGTTAGGCACTAGATATTGATCTTGGTACTAGTCCGCCAGCCAAACGGCGGCGAGTGGGCGACACTCCATCTCCCGAAGCAGAACAGAAGACCGAAAAACAGTTATATGCAGAGTTGGAAAGCAAACGAACGTACCTTGCATGCTACATACTAACTACCAAGTAAGTGACCAATTATTCTTTACATCTCGCGGACAGATCTTCCCATATCGTGTCAAAGATTCGGAAAACTGACATAAGAATGAACGGTCTCCTGTCGACAAGATCCTAGACCATTGATATTCATTTCTCTGCGCTCCCTCGTCTTTATATGTGCAATCTATTTTGAGTCAACAATTATAAATTCCAATATAGCATGGCCTTAGATCATTCTTTACACGAGCACTAGAGAGCACTTATTATACATACATTGCTAACAGATAAACCAGGGTAGCCATCGGCACGCGTCGGCCTTTGACAATGCGATTTAACGGTCGGGCAGCAGAATGTGTTGAGTGCATAATAAATTCCCCTGTGGCCTTACCAAGCGATCGTATCTTCTGTCATTGGGTGAAACACTTTGCTCTCGCAGAGGAAATATGTACCTCGTTCTCATATGATTTCGCTGGAAATCTTGCCGACTTGTCTGAAACTCGCGTTCAATTTCTGCTCAAAGGTTTTGAGAAACGCCTAGAGTCATGGAAGGATGAAATTCCTCCGGGCGATCATGATAGTAAGCTGCCTTCGACTTCATTAAATAGCATTTTAGTACTAAAGCTCTCCAGAAGTTTTGCTTCAAGAGTACTATTATACTTATATATATACTCATGAGCTGGCCATCCACGACGATCACCCTCCTGAAGACTTCAGGCCGCCCTTCCATCTCGACCACCCTCTGCCCATAGAAAACGACAACAAATTAACCCCAGCACATATCGATTCGATCATCGGAATTATTGCTTCTGTGCATGCGCTATTGGATATAATGATCGATATGGAGATCAATGCTCTGCGTAGCGTACCTACACAAACTTTTGTTCGGATGACTTATGGTATAATCATGCTTACAAAGCTCTACAGTTCCAGTCGTTCTGGAGAAAGCCGAATCGCTACGATTCTAGAAAATGAAGACTTGAAGCTGCCGTATTACTTCGACGCACTTATTACACGTCTAGCTGATGCTGTGGGGCCTAACGAATGCCGAGTGCCATATGCTTTCTTGAGTCTTCTCACCCGTCTAAAGGAATGGGCTGTAGAGCATAATGGCAACAATCTAAACCCACATTCCGTCGACCTTGCCAATGATAGCTTTATAATGGTGCCTCCCGCTACCAAACTAGCGCCTGGCTCCATATTTTCTCTTTCTGAGAACATATCTATGAGAACCTCAGCAGAAAATTCACATCCTTCACGGGAAACAACAAACACAACGACCTCGCCAAGTTCCCTGCTTCAAGACTTAGGCCAGTATGATGCTGGCCAGTTTATCCCCTACACAAATCCAGATTACACGAGTACGTTCTCAGAGTTTAGACAAACAGAACAATTAGCTGCAGACTTTGATGAATTGGGGATGAATATGGACTTTTCGATAGGCCCAGGCACTCTACAACAGGATATGATCATGAAGGACTGGAACTTCAATGCTTGATATGGTTGGCTTATGAATTGGAAGGCGCTTCAGGAGCTGTCATGTATTATAGATATACCCCTCAATGTTATAGTATGTCGACTCTTGCCTACATTAAAATGGCAGACGGCAGCACTTTATGTGTGCAAAAGCTATGCTTATGTCGTCCACAGGGGAGTTTGGACTTATGATGCTCTCCTCTACACATCTTGAAGAATATCTTCCGCTAACTCTCATTGCAATACCATGAAAGCCAAATTTTATATTACCACAATCCGCAATCAGTCCAGCCGTTAGGTATCAGAACTTCCCTGATTGAGCATGATAGTTGGCACGAGCAAAAACCGAAGCTTAAGCTGGGCGGCCAGGCGTAGGTCAAAAAGAGAGTTACCCTGAAAGGCATAGTTGGATCGACTGTACAAGACATGCTCCCAAAGCATTCGCGTCTGGTAACATATTAGCCCTAACGGGTGCTGGTAACAAGTGATGTCTACCTTGCCCAAGCCTACGCCTCTGGCCAAAATTTAGTGCTTGTTGGGCATCTCGTGCTCCTTATGCCGAGGGAGTATGGTAGAGCGGAACTGTAGTTCGACTATGCTCAACGGGAGGTTTCAGAAGGCGGCAGCGCGTCTGTTCCTGGGCCATTGATCGACATTCCGGTTGCGCTATAAAGGTTTACACATTGACAAGCGCCTCGACAACCTTGGTAGAGATAAAGCCATCTGCAGATCAGCTTCCTTCCATATTCTGGACTGTAGATGCATCTCACTCTATGAAAAGCTGTAGGTGAAATGAGCCTCTGCTCCATGACTTTACTAACCTACACATGGTTACAAAACTAATATACAAAGCCCACACTCATGTGTGAGAAAACTGAAATATTGTAGTAGAGACAAGAAAACCATGAGCTAATCAGAAACCTTGCTGTGATGCATAACACGAAAGAAGAGGCATGTACGACGCCTATACATGCATTGATGCTTATAATGAGACCTTGTCCAAGAGCTGCGCCTAAGAAAACCGGCCTGGAACAATAAAGGGGTCTTCCATCACTCCAAACGCCGGGATATTTGATTCTTACGCAGCTGGCATGATTTTGTAGTTGTGTAGAAAATTGTGAATTGGTCAATGTGTTGAATTGAGAGCATCGAGTGTCCCTGTAATAGACTATTAGTGGATCATGAATACAATAGCTTTAAGGATGCGTACCAAGCCAATCAAAACTGGGAAAAGGTGAACGGCGCATTTCTGTGGTCGTGTTCTGTACAATGAGCATAATATTGTCAAGAATGACCTTCGCATAGCGATCCGGGTACTCAAGATGCCAAAGATGACGCCATAAAGGCAAGATGAGTTTAGGGTGATGTTTGTGGCCGGGATATTGGGAGAAGCAGAAGCGCGCAGTAACGAAGCTCATAGCAACGAGAATTTGTAGCGTCGAACTGTGGCTTCATTTGCTTTTGCTCAATTTCATCGTCTAAATGGTCAGCCTCGACTTTCTAGAACTGACGTTTCACTTACAGCTTAAGTTGATATTTTTAAAATAATCCTTTGCACTCTGGTCCTTCTCAGTATCTTCAGCAGCGATCTTTCCATCCGGGTTGACGTAAATCTTCGGAAGGAAATTTCGAATTCTGAGGACATAGTGAAAGTGGCCAGAAACCAGGTCTCCCTCGCCAGCAAAGTGTGCTGGAGGATAGACTAAAGGCCATCGTGGCCGAAATGATTCTTGCTCCCAGCATCGGAACAACCAAGTCATTTTTTCGATACAATTTAAAACAATGAGTGTAGTAATATACAGTTCGAAGTGGGATGGGTTACCCGGCTTCTCTCTATCGAAACAATTTCGTTCTAGTTCGCTCAACATTTGCTTGCACATAATAGAAGCTTTCTTCTCAGCAGCAGCACCAAGCTGAAGAGACATGACGGCATATGGATTTTCGGTAATGCTGTCCTCAATGGCTGGGCCTTGGCCAGCTACACCATCGGTATCAATCTTCTCTGTAAGCGCCCATTTAAGTTCGCTATCTGCAAGGATGTGTACCATAGACCAAAGCTCCAGAACGCGAGTCAAGATTGAATCTGGCTTGTCCCTAGCTGCTGATACCGCAGCGTTCAAAGTGGTATGCATAAATTGAGAGGGCTCTCGCTCAACGAAGACATGAGAGATGCGCTTGACGTATGCCTCGAGCTTTAAGGGTAGATCATCACCATCCTGGTCCAGAATGCGAAAATTCAGTGTATTAAAATTTGAACCCAGGCCAGGATCGATGTTACCCTCCATAGAACCGACCTGACCATCTAGAGCATTGAAGGTGGCGAATATAGTAGTGGACGGGTAGTGAGATGCCTCAATTTGGTAACGAGCACTTCTCATAGGGCCGCCACCCCCTAGCTCAACGCTCTGCTTGATCTCTGCTATCTTGTGGTTTGCAAGGGTAGCATGTAGAGCTGTTGTGAACATGTGGAACTCCTCTGCAATTTTGGTGCGGCTGCATTGATGCTTCCATACGCGAGCATTGTCAACCTTCTTGCACTGCTCGCAAGGTGTACCTTTTGAGCAAGTCTTTCGAAGAATTCTGCAACGAATACATGCTCCTAGCTTGCGCACCTCCTGGACATACTTGCGGCGTTCTGCACTAAATCGAGCACGAGACTTAGGCTTCTCAGATTTCTGGCCATTGCCATATTCCGCTGTGAACGCAGTGGTCATTGGGGTAGTGATAGCCAGGGCCTGATAGCTATTCACAGGAGAATTGGCATTTCCCATGGTGTGATCCACGGATTGTTCTTGGAAGATTGCGCCAGCATTACCAAGCATATCCCATTGTGCTGGCTCAGGGTCATTGTTGAAGTTATTGTCGAACATGGCAGCATGTAATTCTTGGCCCATGTGGGTCGCCTCTTGTTGGTCGGCTCTGCTGGAATCATCTGCAAACAATGCAGGATCTACCATCGGTGGTATGAATCGTGCTGCTGCTGCTGCGGCAATACTTGAAGCGGCCATTGCTAAGTTAGGTGACGTAGAGCGCGACACTGTAGTTTGTTGATTTCCATTAGAAGCGGGCAAAGAGGATGCGCGGCCCTGAAGGCTTTGCTTTGAATTTACAGCTGGGATGGTCAACAAATTGCAACAGACATTATGACTCGACTTACACTTCTTGCCTCGTTGTACATTCTGTTCGTAACTGACTGGTGGATTATCAAGAGTATATTGCTCCTGAAGTTCGAGTCTCCCTTGCCGTGGTTGCTCAGATGCTCTTACATCTCCTGTTGTAGCGTCTCCCGGTTGCTTGTCATTCATGTCGATTTGCCTAGATACCTCTGCCAGGGTCTCCAAAGCAGTCCAACTCCGCTGATTGTCGGCGCCTGCAGCAGAAGCATCGTGCATCTGGCCCTCGCCAATTACATCACGCACTCCTTCTGCAGAATATGGAAGGTTGTTGAGCTCAAGAAGCGCCTTTCTTCTGTCTTGAATGCTAATGTTAGGACATTTCTTCACGAGGTGATTTGTGAGCGAGTCGATGCGGCCCTTTGGGAAAATTTCGCCGCATGCTTTGCATGTATGCTCATAGCGATTGCTGCTATCGTTGAGTTTGGCGCCTCGGGTAAAGTGAGCGAGGATCAGTGCTATGAGAGTCAACGATATTGTCTCATGGAGGGGTTTCATCCAGGTACAAAGGCTCTGAGAGGGGAGTGATGCAGCAAAGTATATGTACTTACGATTGGGTTTGCGGCCCATTGTCACCAAGCGAAACAATGGCCAGCAAGAAGTAGCAAGGGCACTACAAGAGAAGTCTTCGTTTAAGGAATTGTAGTTCAGAATTATTTCGCGATGTTTTGAAATGCCCAAATATGTTCTCTGCCAGATCTATATTGGCGGTGACGAAGTGCGGTCAAGCAAATCATATTCGGGTGTGGGAAATAGTGGGTGGAAATTCGCGCTTGACCTTTTGCGGCTAGATCAGATGGACCTTCACTCGTCCATTCATGTTAGCCAATCAGGTTAGAATACTACAAACTGGTGGCAGCTCCAATCTACTTCCATTTGTATATATCCACCCGAATCACCATAAGGGACAAACTCGTCATGCATTTTAAGAAAGCGCAGAAGCTCCAACAGCTTACGAATAAACAGTATATTACAGAGCCGCTCACAATTCTGTGTTACCAAAAGCCAAGGGTTGAACACCAAAGTTGCCATGCCCTCAGTAGCTTCCTAATTGCATTGGACACTCCTTGCAAGGCTTTAGAGCTTAGAATCGAAGGTCAGGGCATTACCGAGACTACTGGTTTAGGGATTAACGTGAAGAGCGAAGTACATATCTTTTTTTAGACCAATTAATGTTGGCGCGGCCAAAAAAAAACGGATACCGTCAACTTCTTAACCAACAGAGAGATATATGGCTAACAAAAGAACGTCCGCTAGGTGGAGTACAATGTGTCAAAATGGGAATTCTATCAATGGTGGAGTCACGAAGTCCACAACTAACATTGAAAATAGTAGTGTCGAAATAAATTTCCATTACTACACCCATAGGTCACAAGGTATAGAGAACAGGACATCCCCCAAACTGCTAGTGTTTAAACATCATGGTATCATGGCTAAGCGTTCAAGAATAAAGCACATGAAACCTCAATACTCCATTCCGGGTACAACCTTGGCCTCTAGATTGGCGTCGCAGGAGCTCCAGAAGTCCCTCTGTCAGGGCCTTTCTCAGATGCCCTTCTTTCGGTGCCTCTGGCCCTCACTTTCTTGAAGCAAGCAAACTCACTTCGGCTTCCTTCTCTCAAACGCTTTAGAACAGCTCTCATTTCAGGTAGTTCACTTTGTAACTTTGCCCTTGCATCATTGTCCGTGCCCTTGTCGAGCTCTTGATAAATCTGGCTTTGCATTTCACTAGCCTTATCAGTAGTATACTGGCTCAGCGTTTGTGCCACGAATTCAACATCAAGAGTAGCCTGCATCAAGGAAGCAAGATTGTAGCGCTGGCGCTGCTTGAATGCCTCGAGAAGTTCTCGAGAGCATTGCTCCAAAAGGAATGAAAGAACTTGTGAAGTTAAGGATGAGGCAGTAGTGGATACTTGTGTATGAACAAGTACAAGACTAAGGAGCGCTTCATACACATAGCCTCGAACTTCTTGGGGCTTCTCGTCTGGAGCAGGCGCCCAAGCTGAATCGGCAATCCCATTGCGAATAATTGTTTGTAGCTTCTGAACAGCTGGCCGGGTGAAAGACTGGAATAAGCGAGCGTCGATCTGTCCGAGAACGTCTCGAATTGTTTTGGTTTCATCAGTGAGCTTGACTGAGAATGCGTTCTCGAATTGCGTCGTAAGGTTCGGAACAACCTCAACCCGAAGGGCTTGTAGATTGCTTAGAGTCAGCAGCATACGAACATTCTGTAGCAGTTAGTTTTGTCACCGTACATAACAAGAGCCTTACCCTGTCACTAGCATTAACATTTCCAGAACCGATACTAGTCGCTATGACAGTTGCCACTGGACTTGCAAGGCCATTTGTATCAGTGATCCAGTCATCATCCACCTTCTTGATCGCCTTTTCAGCATTCTCAACCATGCCACTCAGAGCTTTGTAAAGTGTTGTGACAAACTGGCTTCGAACCATTTGTAGAAGTTTGGCTGGAGGTGGCAGAATTACATCAGTAGATCCTGACTTTGCTTCTGCGATGTAAAGAATTTTCTGCATTCCTGTCAAAACCGATGATTCAAAAGAGTTAAAATAAGTAGGCATTCTAGTGAGATCATGTTTCTCAGGCGATCGTCGCCAATCTTCCAAGACTTTAATGTTCTCCGCATCTCTGTTCCACGCTGCACATATTGCTGTAACGCATCGTTCACGCGACCCACTGACAAGCGTCCGAAGACGATCCAAAGCGTTTCCCTCTAAATTTTCCACCGGAGCAACGGCGGCCATCTCACTCGCTCCAGTGCCCACCAGAACGAGTAGTTTAGCAAGATAATATACTCCACTTATGGAATTTGACCAAGGGGGCCAGAATGCAAACTTTTCCCATGCCTCCCCGCGCTTGGGTGAAGGAGGAATATTATTTGGGTCCAAGTCGAATCCTCGGAGTGCGGTTGGTGTCAGTTGCGAGGAAGATGCTGTTTTAGGTGTTTTAGGCGTTGGAGGTATAGGTGAGAATAGAGCGGAAATATCCTCAATCGGAGGTTCTGCAAAGAAAGAGAAGATACTCTCGCGTATCATATCAATCAGCTCGACGGTACCTTTTTGTAAGTCAATTGATCCTTGATCTGAAAGTCTATGGTGCTGCCGAGATTCACCATTGAGACCTTCTGGTAAAGACTTTTGCGCATTGCCTTCAATGAAACTCTTCACTGTCTGCCAGAACTCTAGAACTTCTCCTAAAATGCCTTGTGTTGATAACAAGTTACTCAGAAAAAGAACCATTTTCTCCCAAAGTTCAATAATGTCCCCCGAGTCAATGGAGGCTGGTTTCTCAGATGCAGTCTGGCGCCCAAGTGTCCGCAAATGTGATGCTGTCACTTGAGTCTTTGGCCGTTCACTAGTTGCTAATCGTCTCCTCAAGACCTCGATCTCTACCCTAGAACGATCCGCGGTAACCTGAATCTTGTTCTTAAGGTGGTCGTACCGGCTTAAAAGCCAAACCCATATCGGATTGTCTGTAACCCCTAGCTCAAGTAATAGACCAATTAGCTCCATATGTTGATCCTGCTGGCCATTCCCGTCTATCTTGGAAGATGTATTCTGCATAGCAATCAACTTCCGCCAGAGTTCGCGCTTGAAGTCTTCTATTTGCTCCTCCACATCGTGCCACAAACGTGCTCCTAAGAGAATCTTATGTATCTGGGACTCAGTCGGAGCGGTGGTCCCAAGATCTTCACTAAGCTTCTTTGCATCGTCAGCGAAACGCCGGGCTTTCGTATATTCTTCCACCAAAGTCTCATAGTCTTTGCGTTTTATCGCATCGGCGATGGCTCCATTCACTTCGTAGAACTCCTTATATCGATCTACAGTTGTTGTCATGGCTTTCAGACTATCTTCTTTTTCCCGTCCGCCAATTGCAGGACCCCACACTTCTTCTGCTTTCGCAGATACATCAAGGAGTGGCGCCTTGATCCCCAATATTCCATACTCGCTTTCCTTAGTCAATGCATTCTTTTTACGAGTGTCCAGAGGAGACACTGCCATGCTGGCCTGGTTTCCGCTACTAGCCCTGAAGCTCCCTCTGCTAGCGTGCCGGGAATGTGTTCTTGCACGAACCGGCACAGGTTCTATTCCACGATATTTCATTTCCGTATACACATTGTCAATGGTTTGTTTGGCTCGGACGAAGCGCTCGAAATTAGACTCGACTAGAACCTTCAAGGATGCAGACTTCTGGTCAATGGATTTGGAAAGGATATCAAGGCCTTCTAAAAGATCTTGATTCGAAGCAGTTGAGTGAACTTGAGATAGAAATAAAGCTGGGGAGAAAGTTGTAGATGACAGAAGAAATCTGTTACCTGGGATTGTTAGCAAGCAAACTTGAATTAACAACTTAGAATCATTCACGAACGTAGCTTCGTATCATCTTGTACAGGTAGACCCAGAGCTCGCACAATTTTCAGGACGCTGTCTCCATTTCCAAGAGGATCAGGTTCATCCTTTTGCACTAAGTTTTCTACACCATCACCTGTCCTCTGTGATCCAGGCAGGATACTCCTTCTGTCGCTTGCGACACGTTCTAAAGCAGAATATCTCGACTTAGATCTTCTCATCGCCATGCGAGTGTCCATCAGCTTAGCAGCCCCATCTTCGCCATCATCGGAAACATCACTTGTGTCTTTTTCTGCTGGCCACTCTAGCGGATATGCTGTTGATAGCTGATAGTGTTCCAGCACCGTCCGTTCGTAGTCTGTCATAATGTGTAAGGCGAAGAAACTACAGCGAGGGTAAAGATTATGACCATTGGAGTTTGGCCAAATAGTGCATCCACCGGTACATGGCAAGTTGGTCTCTTTCAATAATTAACTTGTATATAAGGCTCAACTGGACACCACCATGTATGTGTGCTTCAGGGCAGAACACCTGCATGTCATTCCTTGGAGCGGCAAAAAGAAAACCCGACAGGCTTGGCGGAAATCCAAGACTTCCACTCTTCAACCTCAAAACAACTCTTTTGCTTCTCCTCACTCCTCACAACAATTGATAGCTAGCCAATTCACTTTGGTTAATTCAATTTTATCTTATAAATATGCTGGCTACTCGTTCTTTCAGTGCTCCTTTGCGCCGGCAATGCTTCCGAGTATCGGCGCGCATATGGGCACCAACATCTTCGCAAGTAGGGCTCTCTGTCAAAACAAACATTGTCGACTGATTTGGGTGATAACTGCTTGCTAACATATCATTTCAAAGTCTCAACGACAATATGCCACCGATTTCTCGAAGAAGGACGAGGTAGCCAAGTTTCACGGCCAAAAAGGCTCTGATGGGCTTTATACAGTCAGTTTGATTGAGGGCGACGGCATTGGACCAGAAATATCCCAATCAGTCAAGGACATCTTCGCAGCTGCCAATGTACGTCCTGAATTATTTTAGACGTGGTTACATTCTGACGAATCAATCAGGCGCCGATCAAATGGGAACCAGTGGATGTTACTCCACAGCTTAAGGATGGAAAGACCTCCATCAAAGAAGAGACGATTGAGAGTATTAAGAGAAATAAGGTGGCATTGAAGGGTCCTCTTGCTGTGAGACGCTACTGCCCCTTATCTTCCGTACTTGCTGATTTTATTAGACACCAATCGGCAAAGGCCATGTTTCTTTAAACCTGACACTCCGTCGAACCTTCAACCTCTTTGCGAACGTTCGACCTTGCCGCTCGATCGCAGGTTACAAGACACCTTATGATGGCGTCGACACAGTCTTAATTCGAGAAAATACTGAAGGAGAATACTCTGGAATTGAACACGTTGTGGTTGATGGTGTCGTACAAAGCATCAAGCTTATCACGAGAGAGGCAAGCGAGCGCGTGTTGCGATTCGCATTCCAGTATGCCGAGAATGTTGGACGGCCAAAGGTCCGTGCCGTTCACAAGGCCACAATCATGAAGATGAGTGATGGTCTCTTTTTGGGAACTGCCGAGAGAGTCTCCAAGGACTACCCAAGTGTCGAGTTCGATGCGGAGCTTCTGGATAACACTTGCCTGAAGATTGTTACGGATCCTACGCCATACAATGACAAGGTATTGGTTATGCCCAACCTATACGGTGATATTCTATCAGATATGTGTGCCGGTCTTATTGGTGGCCTCGGTCTCACTCCATCTGGTAACATCGGAGATGAGTGTTCTATCTTCGAAGCTGTACATGGATCTGCACCAGACATCCAAGGTAAAGCTCTTGCCAATCCTACAGCACTGCTCCTCAGCTCTATCATGATGTTGAGGCACATGGGCTTAAACGACCATGCTTCAAGAATAGAGACGGCAATTTTCGATACGCTTGCAGAAGGAAAGACTTTGACTGGTGATCTTGGTGGAAAGGCAAAGACACATGAGTATGCCGCAGCTATTATGAACCGTCTGTAGAGATATCCGTCGTCATGAGCGTAATTGTATAGACTGTATCAAATTTACATATTGTATCTGAGATTATCACTCCCTTGCAAGGCGTTAACTCGCGTTTTTCCTCCTATAAGTTGACTACTTAGAACCGACTGTGCACACGTTACAATACCTCATGAAGTCAAATATTAATGAAACCATTGGCTAGACATCATACTTTGATATTTTTAATAAGCATGGACCAAAAATGTCACGTGTTCCAACATGGCCCATTAATGATACGCGACGGCTTTGGTTCATCCTACATTTTATCAACAAATGTTTAACTAATACATGTGCCTAATATACGAAACAAACGGCTAAGCAAGCCACTCGTTTCGAGTGCCGAATATGGAGTTGTGAGAGATATTATCAACGGCCACAGACAAGATTTGGATTCTGAGCACATCAGTAAATGCCTCCAGAATTGGAAGAGCCGCCAAAATGAAGGTCAGACACGGAGCAGGGCGAAAGAACACCCAGAATGATAACTCGTATCGATACGAATCTGTCGCATCTTCAGATTATGGCCCAGCCGATGAGGTCGAGAGAGGGCAATCAAGTAGGGATAACACTTCTTCGACAGTAAAACTCCTAGAGGATCATTTGCGGACGTTCAAGAGGAGTAATCAAACCAAGTTCTTCACGCTGTTTGGACTTGCCGTGGCAATAATACTAATTCTATATTGGGCTATTGAGTATGCTTTGCCTTGAATTTTTAGATGTTTTAGATCATTTTCATGTTTTCTATATATTTATTATTCCATATTTGAATCTCTTGAGATCTGACAATACTATAGCTTTGATAGTCGAGTGTCAGCCAAGCCTTGTGACACCTGGGCAGACGGCTTTGTATGCTCACCAGAAATTGCTCGATATTGGGGACAATACAGCCCTTACTTTTCCGTACCTTCGGATATTCCACCCGCAGTTCCTGATCGTTGCACGATTACATTTGCACAGGTCCTCTCTCGCCACGGAGCCAGAGATCCAACATTTGGGAAGACAATCAAGTATAAGCAAACGATAAACAAAATCCATGATAGTGTGAAGACCTACTCCGAATCTTTCAAGTTCATCCAGGCATATAACTATGACCTTGGAGCAGATCAGCTTTCTATGTTTGGCGAGCAACAAATGGTTCACTCAGGTCATAAATTCTATGATCGTTACCGAGACCTTGCAAGAAATATAACTCCCTTTATTCGAGCTTCGGATCAGAATCGGGTCATGCAATCAGCCTTTAATTGGACCCAGGGGTTTCATAAAGCCTGGAAAGATGAGCATAAGGACAAGAAGGACAGCTATCCGTACAAAATCGTGGAAATCAGCGAAGCTTGGGGACAGAATAATACTCTAGATCATGGGCTTTGTACTGTGTTTGAGATCTCCCACACGGGGGAGGAGGCCCAGAAGAACTGGGTTGATACTTTCATACCACCTATTCTCCAGCGGCTCAACGATAATCTCCCAAGTGCCAATCTTAGTTCAGAAGATGCGATCTACATCATGGACTTATGCCCTTATGAAACCGTGCATTCCCCAGTCGGCAAATTAAGTCCTTTCTGTAGCCTTTTCACGGAGAAGGAATGGCATGAGTACGACTACTACCAATCTCTAGGAAAGTATTATGGCTACGGTTGGGGTGAAGCTTTAGGAGCCACACAAGGAGTAGGATTCGCTAATGAATTGATCGCTCGTCTTACGTCCAGGCCTGTGGATGACCACACTAGCACGAACCACACTTTAGATAATTCAAGCAATACGTTTCCATTGGGAGCTATATTATACGCTGATTTCAGCCACGACAACGATATGACATCCATCTTCTCCGCTCTGGGGCTATACAACGAAACACAACCACTATTGAAGCAGGCCATGCAAAATGCGGAAGAGATGAAGGGCTATTCTGCCAGCTGGACCGTACCATTTGGTGCCAGGGCTTATTTTGAGAAGATGAGTTGCGCAGGAGAGGAGGAGGAACATGTGAGGGTGGTCGTCAATGATAGAGTGTTGCCTTTGCATAGTTGTGGCGGGGATAGATTGGGAAGATGTAAGCTGAGCGCGTTTGTGGAAAGCTTGAGTTTCGCAAGAGCAGGTGGAAATTGGGACAAATGTTTCGTATAGGATACCCAAGACAATGGTCTTATGAATTTCGTGATGTGTAGACTTTAGAAGGCAATACTCTTACTGCTTGCGACCATTGCTCGAAGATTGGCAATATGGTGATTAAAGCTCTTAAAATGTAGACGAATCCATTTCCAGATACGTTTCAGGTACTTTTAGATCTATATGGTGATAAAGCACATTTGAATCTTCAAAAAGAGTTAGGAAGATTCTTAAATAAAATATTCGCGGCGCCACTTGAAGCATTATAGACGGAAATTTCTCTCAGTCTGTAGGATTTGACCGTCATCTCTGCGACATTAATACATCCTATAGCACCCTGTTCCATCAAAAGCTTCTTCCATGAGTTCCTCAAGCCCAACCCAAAGCTCGTGCCCTAAACTCCATTTTCCCAAAGTTTGCAAAGGTATATGCCCCAAATCTAACCAGTTATGCTCCAATCCAAATAGTGTACAAAGTGAGAAAATGCTGTCTCTACTTCATCTCACATCAAGTAAGCAGCCCCACCGAAGATAGTCATCCCGACACCAGCCCACCAGAGCATATTAAGGTCAATCCGGTGCACAAGTGGAGTTGAGGTTGCGTCTCTCTTCAATACGTTCTTATTTAATGGCAGGTCATACTGATGTCCCGCATCTCTTTTCGCGTTGCCTGTTGCTGATGGTGCGGCAGTAGTAGGATTCATTGTAATTGTTGGCAACATTTGAGGTGGGTTAAAGGCTTGGAACATCGGATGCATTGGGGAACCATCGAATCTGTAAAGATCCACTCGCGTCAACTTCGTATAAGGGTCCAAATAGACTTGCCATTTCTATAATGTGTCAGCATTTTCGCAAGGAATTCCTTCAGACATGCTATTAACCTTGATGGTCTCGCTTTGGATATATCTTGTGTATGTGGACTTTTTTAGCTCACTACACGGATCTGATTGCAATTGTCGGCCATCCACGCCAAATGGAGTGAGAGTTAATGAGAGATCATCATTCATGACCACTGTCCCATGCTGCCATTGAATGAGTCCTTGGGCACATTCGGGATTTGTGGCTGCTCAACTGTTAGCATAGGCGCTTGCACTCCTTCCTTCCATCGTTCACTTACGATTAGCAATTGCTCTGTAGTATGCAGTCTCATAAAATCCATCTGCCGTGAATGAGTACGAGATCCCAGTATGGCTGGGCTCTATAAAGCTGTCATTGACGGGATTGTAAAAGCCCTATTAACAAACATTAGTGCTGTATTCTTCTGTTATTGTGGATGATGCCATCTCTTTGACATGGCATTCCAGAAATAGTAACATACGGGACCCGTTAGAACTTTTCCAGATTTTGTGGACCATGTGCCGACGAGCTGTGTATCTATCTGCGCAGCAGTGGTGAGCGTGAGATATGCGCCTGCGAGAAGTAACGACTGAAAGGTTAAGGAAGCCATAACGAAGTGTTTAAAGTGAGGTTGGACAAAACTGTTGGAAGTTCAAGCAGGTTTGGAATCCTTAGGGGCAGGTGGGGCAAATTCCTGGTCAGCCATAAGTGGCGGTGCCACATTTCAGATCAAAAACGAATGACATTCAGAGAGAAATTAGAAATATGACTAAGTAACATCCCGAGCTCGGCAATAGAAAGTTGACCATCAAGCAGACACGTTAAGAGATGAAAGGTAAGACTCAGATTTGAACAAGACGGATATTTTGTTCACAAGTTTTGGGACTTGAGATCCCATTTAAGTAATATACAGGAAACACTGGGGTCATGGCTTCCTTGAAAGCAGCCAAAAAGGAATTGCGAGGTCTGATGAAGCAAATTTTATCAGGCATTCCAAAAGAATCTGTCTTAAATCAAAGTTGGTGAAGCGTCATGCGCACAAGCCTGTGATATCTAACGTGGTATAGGCGCTTCGCTCTTCGGTATAATCAAGAACTACAAACCATATCAAAAAGCAAAGCGCATTGGTATCTATCTTTCTATGCCAACAGGGGAAATCCAAACGGATGCCATTGTTCGTGATGCTCTAGCCAACGGAAAACAGGTCTTTGTACCATATCTTCACAAAACTGAAAATCCATCACCTGGGACTCCCAAATCGGTGATGGACATGCTGGAGCTGCATTCTCTCTCTGATTATGTTGCGTTAGAACGAGATAGCTGGGGAATACCCACCATTAGTGCAAATACAATCATTCAGCGAGAACGAATATTGACGAAGGGAAGTCGAGCACTCGACATGATTCTAGTACCTGGCGTGGCCTTTGATGTAGATCCAAAAACTGGCTCCATTCGCCGCCTTGGCCATGGAAAGGGATTTTATGACTATTTTCTGTTTAGATACAGGGAAGGGCTGAAATCACATGCACTGGACACATCAGAGGCTCCTGGAAATTGCTGTATTCTGGTTGGTCTGGCTTTGCAAGAGCAATTCCTGCAATCCGAGACAGAACCTGATGTCCCGGTAGGACAACACGACAGTTTCCTCCATAGCTTGATCGTTGGCAACGGGAACATTATCGAAGGCCGTGAGACTGAATAGAGAAGCTGCATCGGAAACACTCTGAGCTAAATTCGCAACCTTGATGAACTGCGGCAGCTTCACATGCATACACCCTTCTTTCATAGTTCTTTTCATTCCGTGACAGACTCCAAACCAAATAACGCCGTTGCTGCCATTTATCCATTAAGACTCTGAATCAATGACACATTGTCGCCCTTCAACAAAATCTGGCCTACAAAAAAATGTTAGCAAAGCTTAGACTCAAATTTTCATGGTTACTGGGCCTACCCAGTGATCTCCTGCTTTCCTCTGATGTTTTGGTTGCCTGTTTTACCTCCACTGCATCATCAATAACGAGGTTCATAAATTCATCAAATCCCTACAAGAATCAGCACATATTAACATGACTTATACACTCCAAGCGCCACTAACTCTTATCTTCCCTTCGATTCTAATCGCAAGTTGCTCGTAAAGCCATATTTGGACAGTAGACCGTTGTTGAAGTAATTTGAAGATGAAATTGATGGGTGGGAGTAGAACCTTACGGCCTCCACCACCTCCTCCTCTATTCATTCTGGCTGCTGCTGCTGCGGGAGCTAAGATAGCTGGCTGGTTATTATCCTACAATGCTTGCGATGGGATTGAAAATCTTGTTGTTGCGTGGAAAACGAGATTGTGATAGGTGTATTGTAGAGATTGCCCTGGGAAGTAGCCTTGCCAAAGCTCAAAGCGGCTGAACTTTTATTTTGGTTGCAGGGGCCCGCAGGGCCCTCTTGATCCCACTTCAAGTCAACTCATACAAAAATCCTAGATACTCCGCCGCATAACTATCTCCTCTTTCATTTCAGTCATAAATTTGCCAAGGAGAAATATATCAGATTCGCACATCTGGAGCGCAACTCTGTATATCCACACTGAACCTGAACCTCACCATCTTCTGCCCCTCCCCCACAAGCTGGCAGGTATGGCTCTGAACGGCATCATGTCTCAAGAGGACTTTGCGCCTGTCCTTTTAGCCATGAAGACCATGCGTGATGGCCAGAGGGAGCAGAAACAAGCTGCGAATAAGTTTCTGCAGGAGTTCCAAAAATCGGTAGGTGGTCAAAGCCCCCCCTCATAGAATATAATAGAGCTCACCAAATCCACAGCCGGAGGCTTGGAAGGTTACAATTGGCATCTTACAATCGCAAGCAGATGCCGAAGTCAAGTTGTTTGCAGCTACAACATTACGAGGAAAGGTACAACATTCTTAAAGCTTCCAACGCCACTTTGGCTGACGCGAAATAGATTACCTATGATATCCAGCAGATACCTGCCGAAGCACTACCGTCACTTCGAAATCAATTATTAGAGCTTCTCAAAACATCTGCGACGGGACCGCGCCCGATCAGAATCCAATTATGCGTCTGCTTGGCCAATCTAGCAATTCAAATGACGGCGTGGAAAGATGTGGTACAAATGGTTGTCACGACATTAGGCAATGATGCGGATAGTCATGCCTGTATTCTGGATTTTCTCAAAGTTCTCCCCGAAGAAGTCACTGAGGGGCGCAGAATGAATTTAGCAGTATGTGGACCGAAATGCACCATTCCAACGAACATCCCGATCGATCTTGGCTCGGCGAGGTTGTAGCAGAATCACATCTAATGCGTCATATTAGGAAGAAGAGTTATCTCAGAGGACCCAGGAATTGTTGACAGATAACGCTGGCAGTGTTGTACAACTTCTAGTCAGCTATGCACAATCGTCAGGTGCGTTGGGTCCATTATCTCAGAAGAATTTTGCTTACGGTCTATTAGACTCAGCGGCCACAAATCCACAACTTCTAGAAGTTATAACATCTTGGCTACGAGAAGTTCCAGTTGCAGATGTAGTCAACTCGCCTCTTTTAGGCCTTGTTTTCAAAGCCTTGGACAGTGATAGGTCCTTTGAAGCTGCCACCGACTGTCTGTGTGCAATTTTCAGAGAAACTCGTGATGTGGACGATAATCTAGCTACCATTCAGGTTTTGCTCCCTCAGGTCATTGCCCAGCGGCCGCGCATTGGGCAAGCAGCAGAGCAGGAGGATACAGAGGTTTTGAAGGGCATCACTCGTGTCTTTGCGGAGGCAGGAGAAGCTTGGGTGATTCTGATTGCGCGTGAAGCTACAACACTTCGGCCACTTGTAGAAGCAATTCTAGAATGTGCCGCGAGAGATGTCGACAGAGATACCATTGGATTGACGTTCAATTTCTGGTATGAACTGAAACTATATCTCATCATGGAAAGATACATACAATCCCGTGTTCAATATGTTGATGTCTACTCAAGCCTTGTGGACATTATCATGAACAAACTTGAGTATCCATCCTCAGAGACCTCAAATGACCTAGACCTGTTTGATGGTGATAAGGAGGCAGAGGAGAAATTCCGAGAGTTCAGGCACCATATGGGCGATGTACTCAAAGACTCTTGCGAGATCATGGGAGCTACTCCTTGTTTAACAAAGGTACTGGATAGAATCAAACTATGGATGACTTCCTACGCTACCCAGGCGACCGAAAAGTCGGTACCACACTGGCAACAGCTCGAGGCCCCTATCTTCAGTATACGAGCGATCGGCAAATCAGTCGACCAAGATGAAGATATTATACTACCACAAATCATTCCTTTGCTTGTCCAGATCCCAAGTCATGCAAAGCTACGCTATGCCACGATCTTGGCTTTAGGTCGCTACACTGAGTGGACCTCTAAACATCCGGAATATCTAGGACAGCAATTTACGTATATTGCATCATCTTTCGGAGATCAATCTCAGGATATCTTGCAAGCAGCTGCTCTTGCTATGAAGTATTTCTGCGAGGATTGCAAGCATCAACTGGGTGGTCAAATTTTGGAGATGCAGTCATTCTATGATCAGAATCTCGACAGATTAGACCAAAAGAGTAAAGAGGAGTTGACGGAGGGCGTCTCAATTGTACTGGGCGAACAAAGGCCGGATCAGATATACAAGCTTTTGAAGCTCTACGTGGACCCACTGATGGCACGCTTGATGGCCATGGCCAATTCAGCTGCCAACGAGACAGGCCATGAAGGAAAATTGGCAATCGCTGGTATTTCCCATGCTCATTCTCCCATAATATCTACTGACGCCTTCGAAGATCACCTAGGATTAATTAGTATTTTCATCAAGTTCGTCCAGCCGTATGTCGAGCCAGGGCAAGAAAACCCGGCAGTAAAATACTGTCAAGAAATCTTCCCCTTTCTGTCGAAAATCCTGGATACCTTCATCAACTCTGTTCCAGTTTGTGAGCGGATTTGCAAAATGTGGCGATATATGATTGTCTCATATCGCACTGCTGCATTGCCCCTATTAGATGGTCCCCAAGGCATGGCTAATAAACTCGCTACTGGGTTTGAGGGCTCAAAACAAGGCTGCTTCCTCTGGGCCACATGTCCTATCCTTCGGGAGTTTTCTGAAGATCGTGAGCATGTTGATGAACAGACCATTGCAGCTATTTATGCATTCTTTGAGCAACAAGCGAGGACGACCTTGCGAATAATGAGCAGCTTGCCACCAGCGGACGTCCCTGATGTTATCGAAGACTTCTACCGTTTAGTCATAGATGCCCTGTAAGTATGCTTGCAAAGCTATCTTTCCACAGTGCCTTCTATTCAAATGCCGCTAAGACGTGCATATGCCACATTGCTGACTTTCACCAGGCTTTACTTCACACAGAAGCTAGCTGAGTCAGAATTATTTGCACCAATCTTCGAAGCAGCAGTCGCAGCTCTAGCTTTGGAACAGTATGGACCGCTGTCGATGACCCTACATTATATCAGAGATGTGATCGCCTATGCTGGGAATAACCCACCACAATCTAGTGATACTCCCAACGCACCGACGATCCAGCATGCTGTTCAACAGCTTTTGTTAGCCAGTGGAGAACGACTTGTCAGCAACATTATGGTCGGCATGATGATAACCTTCCCCGATGATGTCTTTGCAGATGGAAGCGGAGCGCTTCTGGGTCTTTTTGAGATTCTCCCACAAGAAACAACAACTTGGGTTGACAAGACTGTCAGATTACTGCCAGCAGGGACTGTCAGCGAAGTGCAAATTGACAAGTTGCTGGCGAATATCCGAGTCTGCTTAGCTAGCAGAGATGATTCGAAACGAGTCCGACGCTTACTTCAGGACTTTACCAACAGTTATCGTCGAAGAAACATCGCGCCTAGAGATGGGCTGGGTGATCTGGCCGCGACGAGGTTCCGCTGGGGCGGCTGAATGGCCATGCTAGCTTTGTTTATAGATTTATTGTTGATTGCATGGCATAGCGAGGGTCGGGTGATGGGATCGAGGCATTGAGCACTGTTTGCAGCAGACATCTGAAGAGAGATATGGCATATATGAGGCCATATAGGCGCATAGAGCATAGGAGATAATATGACCTTTGGAAGGTAGGTTATTGGGGAGGGATTATCGAGTACATGGGTGAGCAGGTATAGAGCAGTGCAACTGAGAATGTGGAATCACCTTGCAACCATAAACTTGATTTCTCACCGTCATCTTTTGGTTATGTAGATTTTGATGTGAACCTTTTCTGTGAGAATTATGAATTTTGCCACCGTAGGACTGATATCATGAAGCTCTACCCCGACTGAACCATTCATGTGACCCAGAGAATCTTGTATGGCTCTCCATCACACCCACCGTGATTGTTCTAGACACAGGGGGCGATAGTACTATGATGTATGTGAATTGCGATGCAGATAAAGTTCTCACATCTCTCAGCTCCGCGGGCATTCCCCTCACTGTTCTCTTCAGCTCCTGTGAAAACGATAGGGCATGTTTTCGATGCAGGCACTCGGGACAGTTCGTCAGCCTTCAGCCCTGCTAATCTGTGCAACACGCCGAAATAGCAATTCTACGGATATCTAGAAGCCTATATTTTTTTCGAAAGTTTACGATGCCTCCAGGCTGTATACAAGTCACGCTTCCCTTGCCACTTGGTCTCACCGAGGCCCAAGGCGTGTGCAAACAGCAAGGGCACGGCCTGTGGCCATGCTACCTTATCTTCCGACCGTTGCGTGATACATGTATTCGTGGATCCTAGGCGGTGCAGTAGGTTACGTGCAGTATCTGGTGTGGACCCAGATGTAACACCGATTGTGCCAAGTCGACTTGAATGCTGGAGGATCGGCTCTTCCACGATCCTCTTTCGATGGGCATGCTTGACTTTGAAATGCTTGATTTTGGAGATGCATACGTACACTCTCTATGCGATTATCTATAGGTTGACTTGATATGGCGTTTCAAGGCCGAGCCCTTGACCAATTTGGCATCTTAATTGGTCTTCTGAAAGGTTAAGGTTCAAGACGTGGCCGTCGGTCACGGCCATGGAACCTCAATCCCCATCCGCAGGACGGAAGCCTTGCCTGTTCTTACAGGAATTATGGAGAGATTGTATGGGGGAATTGGGGTTTCAGGACGCCACGGAATAGCATCATTGTGGGACCTCGGATTATTAGGCCGGTGCACGATGCGGTCATCCTGCGAGTGCTGACCTGCGACTGGGTTCCATTCCCGAAGCATCGAGTGGCTTTTATCGAGGCGATGTACTATCAGCTCTGCGAAAGCTAAAGCTAAAAGAAAGCACGTCTGTAACCCTAGCTATCTTATGTTCCGTCCGAAGCAGCACACCTTGCTACTTGTCAGCATGCGGAAGAATTCCCCTTCCACCCCGATGATTGCTTTTTGCGACAGGCACATTTATTGTTGACTCAAGCTTGATGAAGGCTGGTACTGCGGATTAGGATGAGGACGGGATGCTTTCCCTCCCGCCAAGGCAACAAACAGTCAACGGCATGGACATGGGTGGCGGTTGTGGTTGCGGTACCTGACGAGGCAGGTGAATCAAAGGCATAAAAAGACACTACCGGTATCTTCCATGTGTGTATGTGTGTATGTATATGTATATGTGTGTGATTGTGGGTGTGTCTATGTGGATGTGTGGATGCGAGGATATAGCCTCGAATCATCCATGTGGCACCCAGTCAAAAACAACCATTTCTTTGTGGTCTCGTCTCTCAGGTCCAGGGAGGTAGCCATTCGTAAAAAAGGTCAATAGCATCGCAAATTCATATCATTGGTCTAGTGACCCGGTGCGACTCTCTGTCCATCCCATTATCGTTCATGCTATCGGCATTTGTTTTTTGATTTGGCCTTGATTTATACTTTTTGTTTTGGCTTCAGGATATAATTGTCTGTGAGCGTCTGTGACTGCCTTTTGTTTTTGGCTGCTGCTACTGCTATCACTACTATTGCTGCTGCTTTATTATCTTATTTGCATGACCCATTTGCCATTTTGTGAGTCTGGATGCGCTGCCCGCGATCTGAGCAGGAAAGAGGCGCCTCAGCTGAACCGAGTATCATATAGTAAGACAGGCAGATCCCCCTCTCCCCCTCTCCCCTCTCACCCCTTCCTCTTTGTCATCTGTATCCAGCCAGCCTTCTTCGTACTCTGTCTCTTTTTTTTCCTACATAAACCCCCGTCATGATCCTCTCCCGTAGCCTCAACTTCAACTTCTTCTTTCCCACCAAACTTCCTACTTCTCATCCATCCTTAGTCCTACGTCCACTTACCTCCAGCCTCAACAACACATACCAAAGATCATATTCAAGTACGCCTGTTCCTTCCCTACTGCAGTATATTTGTCGTCTTATCATCCATTCATATATCTTCACCCATTCGCATATCTCGCCAAGTCATATTCGCTGACGACCATCTCCTAGGCAAACGAAAACAATACTTACCACCAATCATGGCTCAAAAATCATCTCCAGTAAGACTTCCATCTCCCAATTTAACACTGGCGCAAAGCTGAAATGTCGAAGGCATGCTCGCACCGCCGAAGTACACCTTATGTGTGCTCCATCATTCCACCTCAGCTTTTGCAAACCATTCTTGATAATGATAATACCTCGGCCGAGACCAAAGCCGCCGTCCAGAAGACCTACGACCACTCTTGCAAGCTCCACTCAGCACGTCAAACTCGTGAGGGCTTTGCCCATGGTACCGTTCACGCCCATGTTGCTGGGACAGCTGGTGAGTCAAACACTGATGATGCAAATGATGATCCTCCCGCTCCTCACCATCGCGCTCCTCCCCGCCGGTCTATCATCCCGCCCAAGATCTTTCAGGCGATGGAGGAATCGGAGGAGACTTCTTCAGAACAAAAAGAGTAAGTTTCACAGCTCATGAACCAAGAGCGCCACAAGATGTGGTGTATTTAGTTTTAAAGAGCAAGATTGCTGACATTGAATAGGCGTGCCCGTAGCAGTCTACAACAAATTCAAAATTTACATGATTCACGTGCTGTTGCTGACCGTGGAAAAGCCGCTCCCAAGGCTCCTAAGATCTACCGTTCCTTGTGAGTCTTCTTTTAGGCTAATCAAGATATCCCATAATGTGACATACTTGAGGTACGCATAGAATGCTGACCCTTGTCTCAGATACACCTCGTCCAAGACCGACAAACTCAGGAAGACACTTCTGTTCAACGAGGGAGCTACTACGGTTCAAATCAGCAAGGATGTCAGTGCGAAGGAAGTCTATGAGTATTTCGGAGATACCTGGACCTTCTACAAAGATGTAGGTAGAAATCAGCTTACTTCAAGACATTTCATAGTTGCAAAGTCAGCACATGCATCTAACGCGTGTAGATATTCTCCCGCAACTCAATTGATAACAAAGGTCTTCATCTGATCGGAAGTGTTCACTATGATGACGAGCCTGGACCACCAGGAATGGATAACGCTTTCTGGGATGGTTCTCAGATGGCGTTTGGTGATGGTGACGGAGAGATTTTTGGTATGGCTTTCCTCTCAGTATTGTAATAGGCAACTTTTACAATCTATGAATACTTACCCGGGTTACATAGGTTCTTTCACGAAGAACATTGATGTTATCGGCCATGAGCTTACTCACGGCGTCACCCAGTACACCGCCGACTTAGAATACGAGTACCAGTCCGGTGCTCTCAACGAGTCAATCTCTGATGTTTTCGGATCCATGATCAAGCAATACTTCCACGCCGATGGCAAGCAAAAGGCTGAAGATGCTGACTGGCTCATTGGTGAAGGCATCTTTCTCCCATCCCTCAAGAATGCCGTTGCTCTTCGATCCATGAAGGCACCCGGAACCGCCTATGATAACCCAAAGATTGGTAAGGATGACCAGCCATCTACCATGGATGGTTATGTCGACCTGCCAAACACCGCTGCCGGCGATTCTGGCGGAGTGCACACTAACTCTGGCATTCCCAACTATGCGTTCTACCTGGCTGCCACTGGGCTGGGAGGCTATTCTTGGGAAAAGGCTGGTAAGATTTGGTATGCTTCGCTTTTAGATAAGAAGTTGCAGGGCATCAACACTAAGACTGCCTTCAAGGTGTTTGCAGATCTTACCGTAAGTCTATTGATATTATGCTTTATTGCCTCGAGTGCCCAATAGTCCACACACTGACCATGCTCGTGTAGGTCAGCTATGCCTTGAGCTTGTTTGACAAGGAGACTCAAGATGTTGTTCGGAAGGCTTGGACTGATGTCAAGGTCTTAACAGCAGGGACTGGTGATGATGAGCCAAAGACCGGAGATGGAGAGCTCTGATCTGCCTTTCTTTAACTTGTATCCTGTGGCTTGTGGCGCGTAGTTTATAGCCTGACCTTTGCAGAATGAATTACCCGTGACATTGCACAGTCCAGATCGAGAGGGAACTATTAATTATTTACTGTGCTGTCAATCCGCGCATTGCCTACCTTGAAATTATGTGAATCCAAAGGAATTATTTTACATGAAATGGAAGTAGCGTCAACAAGATAGATTGTACTCTCTCCACGGGGTATAATTGCTACCGGCCTCGAAACTAAACTGCCTTCCTTTTCCTTCCAGCCCTGCCCATTATTAAATCCCACCCATCCAAAATTTTTCCAGTTCATATTCCATATTTACAAACAGCGATCTACAACGCCGTCTCTCTTTCTCCACTGGCCCTCCTTATATTTAAAAAGCAACACCAACGCTGTTCCGCCCAGGCACATACACAGGTCTGACCAACCACTTCTCACCCATTCCCGACTCAACCTGCTTCTCGCCAAATGTCATCGTCCTCTCGAGTTCCAGGCTCTTCTCCTCACCTCTCCTTGCTCCGACAGTCAAAGAACGCTCGGAATCCATCGACGACATCCGCATCTCCATTTCCTTCTCGGCGAGCTTGGAGCCAGGCTCGATGAACGGGTCGCTGGTATAAGTTTTCCCGGGGGAGGAATAGGGAGACCAGCTGGTTGTTGTTGGTGGGGCGGCGGGGTCTTCTTCCATCTCCGAGGTGGTGCTGCTGGGCCTGCTAGTCATGGAGCTGGTAGACGAGGCCCTCCTCATTTCCTGTGGGAGGACGCATTGGTAGAATCCCTCGCGAGATGTGAGCGCTTTTGGCGTGTTCGTTATTGAGCTGAGGGAGTTGTTGCGGGAGCGGGAGGTGGAAGAGGAGAGCCAGTTTGAGATGCGGGAGAATGACTTTTTGCGTTTTAGTGTTGGGTGCTGGGTGTTTTGTAGGACGAGCGGGAGAGGTGGTGGCGGCGGCAACTCTCTGTTTAGGAGGTTGTTTGGGTGGCTAGGATGGGAAGACGCTGAGGAGGTTATGGTGGTAGTCTGCTGGGAGATGGCGGAGGAGGTGATGGGGTGCGACGTGAATGCTGCCGAGGCTTCGGTGAAGGATTTCAGACGGCTGGGGATTAGCACAGGGCGTGATGGTGCGGTTTGCGGTCGGGTTTCTGGGGTTGGTGAGGGGGTATTGATGCGAGCGGCGAATGAAGGTGGGATTTGTAACGCTGGCATGGGTTCTGTAAAATGTCAGGGAGATGCTATAACAATATAGAAGGAAATGAAAACGTACCATTCGATTCCTCATAAACACTGCGAGCGCTTGTTCTCCGATCTACCGTCGTAGCCCGACTCACAGGCCGGCTATTGAAGTATACACTCTGTCTCTCCTCGATCGTCTCCTCGATATCCTTTAGCCTCTGCTCGAGCTCGTATTTCTCATGCAATATGCTTTTTACGCGTTCATATGCAGGCGGTGCCGTAGAAGCTCTGAGTCTCGCAGGTTTCGGCGCCTGTGGTAATTCTGCTTCTAGAGCGGCGAGTAGTTGATCGGCAGTCAGGGACTCCGGACGAGTGTTGTTAAGAGCATATGATGAGGATCCAGAGCTTGAACGCACGGGTTTCCTAGGTATTCTGAAAGATAGGGAACTACCGCTCCTCGAGTGAGTATATGCTGTTGGTGGGTATGGCAATTCTTCATCCTCATCTGGGAACCCAACATCCTCAGGTTTGAAATACGGCAAGATAGGCGAGATTTGTGCCTGTCCTGGAATATAAATACTGAGCTCTAGAGGACGGAAATATTCGGTGCGTCTAGGCTGATAAGAGTCTTCTAAATGCCGGAACTCTTGCGGGTAGCCGATGGATAGCTTTTGCGTGTGCGGCCTGCCGCTGTGGAAGTGATCGAACGAGTCTTTTCTTCGTCTTCTCACAGAGAAGTTTGAGGTCCCGCGACTTGATGCGCGGGACGCGAAGGTTCGCCCACGTTCAATCCAATCATGACTTCGTGATTGCCGTTCTGCAACGGGTGCTGGAATGAGTCGAGGCTGGCTGTGCTCGATTCTCATGGGCTTCTCAACTTGTGGTTTGTTAGATTCGACTCACTAGATTCTAAGTTGACTTGGGCAAAAATAGGGGCGCACCACGGAAGGGAAGCTCATCTTGGGATCTAGCAACTCGGGGAATAACGCAGCAGTTTATCGACGAGTGCAGCCACTTCGTATAAGCATCATCGAGAAACCCGCTCAAGAGCTTCATATCCACGACTTCATTCCGTCACTTGAGAGCACAACGCGAACAAGCACACAAAAGCACGAGATGGGAGGAAGAACACCAAAGGTAATAAAGTCTACAGCTCAAATAACTATCGAAAAGCCGGAAACATTACGTGACCCGCCTCCCTGCAAACAGGTGCACTCAATTCGCCGCCGTTCGAATGAAAGGGTCGCGCATCTTATTCGATGCGCCGGTCAGATCAATACCAGAATCTGGTTTGCCAATCATTGTGCTGTAGTGTGAAAATGGTGTGTAGAGACAGCGGCTATGGATCTAGATTGAGAGGTTGACGGGTCAAGTTGAGGATGCTTGGCTTTTCATGGAATAAGCGGATGCTGTGAGATGATTGGCGAGGGGCGACCCGACTGGCGGTTATGAGGTGCCACTTGTCCCAAATCGAGAGCTCGCACGTTGGCAATACTATCGCCCAATAATGCAACTCTGCGGGTGAGTGATGAAGAAAGTCTGAAGCGCAGATCAAATGACAGAAATAGATGGCAATACTGTATCCGGTTCTACTACCGTGGCATTCGGTCGGGAAGGATCAAACATTGCAAGTAAAACAAACAGGATGTAAGGTAGATACTAGCAGAGAAAACATTGGCTCTCGATTGACTGGACGAAAGTCACCGAAACATCTGATGAGCCACCCATGGAATGAACACACCCATCCTAATCTTTAGTAATTGGCATTTTCTAGAACTACACAAGAGAATTAAGGGAAAGCATCAACGGCCTCAAGATTCTTTAATACATTTGACGCCGCTTGGTGCGAAACTGACGCCTCAAGAACTCTCCCTTGAATGAACCCCCCCAACGCCAGCCCGATTATACTAAACACATCAAATATCGTAACTCTTGATCGGTCCCTCAGCACTTAAAGGTAGCACACTTCCTGCTGCCGGGGTCGCCCCGTGAAATGTCATCTGCTCTGTGCTGGCCATGACATCTTGAGCCATCTTGATGCCCTGGTCACCACCAGTCAGAGCTGCTGTCCTTAGGCCTTCCTGTACGTCTCTGACACGCTTCTTGAAGGCGAGCCGGTCGAGGAATAATTGTTGGTGGCCTCGTTCGAGCTCACGTCTCTCCGCTTGTACAATCTCCTCCATTTCCTCAAATTGCTTGAGCTTGAGGTCTAGCTTCACCATCGTTGTATTGACCGCTGCAGAGACAAGTCGCGTCATTTCTCGTTCCTCATGAGAAGCCAACGCACCAGCTCTGGCCGCAATAGTCGCAAGAGGGACCGAAGTCAAAGCACTTGTGGTGGACTGTGTAGTTGTGGTGGTTGTTGTAGTGGTGATCGTCTCTTGTCGAACATCGATATCCATAGAATCACTAGCCTCTTCTTTCTCTTGGCCCTTTTCAGCCTTTGGCTTTTCTATTTGGTCCCGCAAGCTCTGCTTCATGGCATCCACCGACCTGTTTGCAGCAGCAGCGACGACACTTGGCTCGCTAAGGCCAGCAAGGAACCCAATGACTGACATGACAGGGTTGTCGACTTGACTGAATGGTAATAGACCTGACTGTGAACCTAGCATACTTATTCCCATAGATTTATTTACAGGCTCTGCGTCAAGGTACTTGTCGTCGATCTCAAATTGCAAGAATTTGATGACACACTCCTCCTTGGTGCGTGTCTGAACATACTCCGCAACTTCCTCCCAATTCTCATCGTAACGTTCCATTGCCTCGAGAAGTCGGAGGATTTCGCCGTCGCTCCAGGGTGCGTCTCGATCAGGAACCGCAGAGTATGTCGGGTTCTCGATCTTGGTATAGTGAACCTGCTGGTGATTTCCTGGCATCCGTCCTTCAGCGAAGCAGTTTGGACACAGGTCATATTTGACTTTATTAGCAGCTGTGTTTGATTCAACCGTATGTGAGTTGTGATAGTGCACCCGAGTACAGTCAATTCCACATGAGAAGCAATGAATCTTGGATATTGCAGGCTTCGCTAAGTCCTCAATAGCCTTTGTAGCCCCGTTTGAAGTGCCGTTTGTGCTCGAGGGGTCGCCGTTGGCTTCCTTCTCCCCAGACTTGTTGAGTTTTGTCTCTCGCGCCGTTGGCTCGTACACATTCCGACCAACCTCCAGATTCAAGTCTGCCTTCACCACGGATCCGGCTGCAGCTTTGGAATCTGTATCCGCGCTTTTCTTTCCTTCAATGATTAATGGATCTGCAGCTGGCTGGAATGGCTGGAGACCACGTGGAGTGTCACAAATGACCTTGAAATGCCCTGTGAACGGCGCGCCAACAGCGGACGGCCGTTGTTCTGCATCAACCTATTTCAATTTAGTACAGTTTTATTATATTCACTGGAAGAAAAAGTCATATACCTGATAATTAATAAGTCCCCATTGCTCAAGGAAAGCGTGAACGCGCATGATGGCGCAAACATCACCAGCTAAATTTCTGCGACACGCGGTAACTGTGAGGTATTCTATAGGATTAAGACGGTATGTGTTGATCATGAAATCTCTGTAGTCTTTGTAGATGGCCGGGGTCTTGCTTCGATTCCGACTGTTGAAAAATTCGGGAAGTGCTTTCTGTTCGATTTTGTTGATCCTATGCATATCGAACCAGGTGCTGTAACTGGGGAGAATGATGGAGTGTGTCTGAGAGATGAGGTGTTCGCGCGCTGCGGATTCGATGGATGCTTTTGTCTTTTCTACTTGATCGGTTGTCCCATTTTCTAGACCTTCGCCTTCTGCATTCGGGCCATCTTGAGCATCTGCCATCTCTTCGTCCTTAATGTCTGCTGCTTCAGGGAGAGGCGCATCCGGCGCGTCAAGAGGATTGTCTGAAACAGGCGCTGCAGCTTTCTTGACTGGCGAATTCGATCCAGCAGTGTCTGAATTTTAATGAAATTAGCAGCTTACTTTGCGGAAATGGAACCAGGTCTACGTACTTGCACTTTCCTGTCCTTCTCCCTGAGCTGAAGGTGAGTCTTCCTCTTGCAATGGAGGTTGGGCGAGAATGGAATTGCTACCTGGTGTAGCACCTGCTCCATCAGAGCCAAAGTTGATCGAGTCGTCCTCCATATTATGAGGTTTTGCGATATTCTACAATTCTCGTTGTCGCAAAGATGCTAGTTCCCCGTACTTTTTCTTAAAATTGCGCGGACTTGAAGAGGCGTGCAAAATTCATCAAAAAGTAATGACTGCACAATAAATATACCTCAGAATGACCTTAACCGTCCTGGATGGCTTTATTTATTATCTGCGTTGATGTTTCAGCCGATTCTGGCGCGATCGTTTGGCTGTTCTGATGAATCTGGAAGCTTAGGTTGCTGGTTCCAAAACTCGCGATCATTCGTGTTTGATGCCTTATAACTTTAAGGCATAAACAATGGCAACAAAAGCAGATTCAAGCCAATGACATCGTATAACTCGTCAGTAACAGTTAGCCTCAATTAGCGTTATGGCTTTATTACAATGTATCTGCTTTTACAATACAGTACCACTGCGTCTCAAACTGAATAATGGCCCTAAGAGAGACTTATATGTGGTGTTAATCCCTTTCCTTACAATCTTAAAATAGTGACAAGGGAAAAAACGTTTAAAATCTAGACAGAAACAAATACAGTTTGTTTTTGGATAATCAGATACGTTATTATAGAATAGGGAAAGGATCTATCCTACATGCTCTGTCTTTGTTTTTGTTTAATCAAAAGCTTGTGCGTACAGGCACGTACATATTCCAAGTTGAGGCTCTCCTTGAACCGGGTAATTCCCGTACCTCGGATAACCGATCCCGGAGCCGCTTCTAGGCTTAACTATATCCCACCTCCAATAATGCATCAACCTCCTCAACAGTAACAATGATTTCAAGGACAAGTCACACAGTCCTCCGCCAGGCGCGGACGCAAATACGAGCAAGAACAGGCTCCACACCAGTTGGTTCTCTCTCAGCTCTTGCGCGACTATTATCCTCCCTCGCAGTTCTCGAACAAAAGGATGGAAAACTGAGCCATGGCTCGCTAGGAGCTATTACTGCCGCGCAAAAGCTGGGAGGGCCAATCACAGCCTTCCTGGCTGGCAGTAGCATAAAAGGTGTGGCAGAAGAAGCAGCGAAGGTAGCAGGAATCGAGAAAGTGATATCGGTTGATAATGCTGCTTATGATAAGGTACCCCAAGATCTTCTCTTCACGGTTCCTTGTGGGAATGCTAACGAACTCAGGGATTGCCAGAGAGCTATGCACCTCTGCTGCTAGAGAATATCAAGAGAGGAGGTTTCACTCACATCATTGCCGGCCACACAGCATTCGGCAAGAATCTCATGCCCAGGGTGGCTGCACTCTTAGATGTACAGCAAATTTCAGACATAACAGCGATTGAGGACGAGAAGACATTTGTGAGACCTATCTATGCTGGAAACGCCATTGCCACTGTTGAATCTTCGGATGATATCAAGATTATCACAATTAGAGGGACCGCATTCGCGCCTGCGGCTGCTGAGGGTGGTTCGGCATCCATTGAAACTGGGGAGGACCCCAAGGCTGAGAGTAAGACGGAGTGGTTGTCTGAGGATCTCGCAAAGTCTGATAGACCGGACCTAGCCACGGCTGAAAGGGTAGTTTCCGGTGGCCGAGGTTTGAAGTCGAAGGAAGAGTTCGACAAGGTCATGCTGCCACTGGCTGACGCTCTCGGAGCTGCGGTTGGTGCAAGCAGAGCGGCTGTTGATTCTGGATATGCGGATAATAGCCTGCAGGTTGGGCAGACTGGAAAGGTGGTAGCTCCCCAGCTGTACTTGTGTGCAGGTATTTCTGGTGCCATTCAGCATTTAGCAGGAATGAAAGACTCAAAGGTAATTGCAGCGATCAACAAGGATCCTGATGCACCAATTTTCCAGGTTGCGGATGTGGGATTAGTAGGAGATTTGTTCGAGAAGGTTCCTGAGCTCACAGAGAAGCTCAAGGCTTAAATTAAGTACGGTGATTTGTATATATACATGATGTTATGATTTACAGCCATCAATCCAGAACTGCGAGCATATCCTCTCTCCTTGTGAATTTCTCTCGCTCTTTTCCTTTGGCATGCCCCTTGGACTTTTCGACTGCATCTATCTTTTGCCACTCCTGCCAACTCACCCTCCTGCATCCTCTGCCTTCCGCCTCTTTCTTGATACCTTCCCACCCGAGCCCAGTCGAACTAGTTGCTGCGAAGAATGGCGACTTCAGTGTCCAGTCTTCTTCGATCGCATTTGCGGTCGAGAATGCATCTGCCATAGTGCTGGCGATGACGCCTGTCGGCCCTCTCTTCACCCACCCAGCGCAATACAAGCTTGGACGATGTCCCTTGAAAGCCTTACGTTCTTTTGTCTCAACAACACGTCCCAGATAATCATTCTTTATGATCCCCAGTCGATTATCGAACGGTATGCCTAATTCTGAAAACCCGGGCAGCGCTTCTGATTTATACCCTATGGAACGGAAAGCCATTGATGATGAGAGGTGTACGAATTCGCCTGTTCCATTTGCTTTTGCAACAGGGTCAGAAAGGTTAGGGGTCAGATTGGTCTTCTCGAATGATATGCTACTTAGCTGCGAGGATGGAAGATTTGAATTGAAAGAAGTTGGCGAGAGGCAGAAATCAAGTGACCAAGATTTTTCAACCGAGCCAACTTGAGCATTTGAACCTTTAATCAAAACCTCCATGATTCGTCTTGGTACTCTTGATAGCCTCTTGATGTCGGGTATCAGCGCCGCATCCAAGGGGTGAAAAGCCACAGAGGGTAGTCTAACAAGCTCTCTTATCTCCTTAATGGTGAAAGCAGCCTGAGCATGTTAGCATTGTTTGCCAAAACTTTGACTACTATACCAACCTGCATTGGACCTCTCCTTCCAATGACCCTCACTCGCCTAACCTTACTTTTTTGCAAAGTCTGTATAGCATTTTCTGTTATATCCGTCAAGCGCAGAACGCTAGTATCTTGCAATAAAATTCTGGCAACATCTAGCGCAACGTTTCCCTGTCCAATGATAATAGCCTCCTCTCCTTGCGTAAGATCTGGCTTAAGATCTGCGTACTCAGGGAGACCATTGTACCATCCCACAAAGGCCCTTGCCGAATGAATACTCTTCACCGTATCCTCCCCCGGCACGCCCAAAATCTTATCCTTCGAGGCGCCATATGCAAACAACACCGCGTCGTAATGCGGCATCAATGCCCGCAACGGTAACTGACCAGCCTGGTCTCCAATTGCTATGTTGCCCACAAACTCAAAGTCTGGCGACTGGGCAACTTCTTCAAACTTTTCCTGACAATTCTGCAAAGTATTGGTGAAGGTTCTTCCTGGTTTGGAATGGGGGACCAACCTTCACCTCCGGATGATCTGGCGCAACCCCAAAACGCACCAGACCGTAGGGCACAGGCAATTGTTCATACATATCAACTTTTGAGTTTTCCATTTTAGAGAGGACTTTGTAGGCTGTATAGAATCCAGCTGGACCGGAGCCAATAACCGCTAGCCGGAATGGACGCGCATCCTGCACAACGCTGTAGTCTCGCCGGCTTGCGCAGGACCATTTCAAACCGGTATTTTTAGTTTGTATTGATCTGGTGCATGGGTTGCAGATCCGTGGCCAGATTATTGACTTCATGAGCACTCTCCTCAGAAACGCTTCTACTAATGGGTTGAATCAGATGTTTCGCTAGTCCACGGAGTTGGGCATGTCTTAGGAAGAGTCGTTAAGCCGTATAACCTGCTCCTATCTTAACAGTATATTCACAATCACAAGAAAGTTCTGTTTAGAATTTACTTAGAGATTCGGGTGATGTCTCTCAGCCTTGCTTCACGTCATCCAGGCTGAACTTCAAAGCTGATTGCTGTAGCAACTACAGCCTTGTTATGCCAGCCACAGCCTTGTCGCATTTTATAAACATCCCTTCCCTCCCACATCCTTGCTTCTATTGGTAGTCCTCACTCACCCTCCTTGTCATTACTGAGTCCCCTCCCTTCATTCCGCTCATTTACTTGTGCCATAATGCCATCGCAGCCTCCATTCCTCTATAATGCGATCAAGACTGAAGGACCTGGGAGTCCCTACAGCAACTTCGATCCCAAAGCGTTTTCGCGCGCCAGCATTATACCCAAAGACCCACGACCAAAGCAAAATGGTCCACTTGTATCTTTTAACCAGCATCCAGAGTACGTAGATGCATGAAATTTCAAGAAGGAGGCTTATGCGAAGAAGTCCACTGACAGTTCTCCCAGTTCCTATCTCATCCTTCCAAACGGAAGTGGCAACACGAAACCAATGAACCCTTCCGTCAAGTCGTGGGTTAAATGGACGCGTATATGCCAATTAGCCCTAAGATGTCTCGAAGTACTGGCATCAATCGGATTGCTAGTGATGATGATCTTGATTAGGAACGTCGACGCCGCCACCGGCTGGATCATGAGAGTTGCGCCTGGAGTTGCAATCCTGCATACCATCTACGCTATTTATCACCTGGCACGAAAGCCTTCTGGAAGAGCACCAGCATCATCTGCATCGTATATGCTATTTGCCGCGTTCTTCGATGTATCTATGATACCATTCTACGCATTTAGTGCGTTGGTTGCAAAAACGAAACAAGATGCATGGACGACTATCATATCAGATCCCGATAAGACCTTAATGCCAATATTTTCAACTGTGGTATTCTATCTAGCAGCTGTGGGTGCCGGCCTGTTCGTAACATCTATGGTGCTCTCTATATACCTTGCTGTCACATTCCGCAAAATCACCCAGATGCCACCGGACATGAATCCTTTGGAAGATCACCTCACATCTCGCCATAAGCGCAATAAATCCGCGCTTTCAACAAGCACAACGAGCACCGCAGAAAAGCGGATCTCTATGCCATTGGAAAGTAACCGCAGCTCTGGCGTAGCTTATGAGGACCTGTCAAGACCACCAACAATCCCATTCTTCCACACACGCTCCGGATCCACTGACTCCTTCTCAACATATAAATCCACACCTCCTCCATCCCGCGACGCACGCCTAGATCTTCCGAGTAGACAATACCAAATCCCCGCCTCGCCACGCTCCTCCATCGTGGAACTAAAACGAACGTCCAACTACGAAGCATCACTTCCTGGAAAGCGCGGTTCATATTCCGAGATCTCGCTTTCAGAAAAAGCATCGCAACGCTCTCCCCGCCGCAATGCTCCTCAATCAGGAAACGGAGGAAAAGGATGGTATACCCGGGACTCCCTCTCGCCAACACGCGCACGCCCCGAGACGCCGAATAAAGGCTACCAGCCATTGCACCAACGATACGACTCCGTCTCCGACTCCATGGTCGACCTCCCCAATCCGCTAGAAGCCAATCCTCCAAGCTCGCGTCACAGTTACCGCCCTTCCCGAGATTCTCCCCTTTCAGAAATGAGCATTAACCGCAACAGCACTGATATCGTGGACTCGTCTCGTATCCGCGAAGATCCACAAGTCCGTAACCTCATTGCTGGAGACAATTTTCGCTACTCCAAGAACTACGGTGAGCTGAAGCCAGGAACGCCACCGATCCTGGTGGGAGGAAAGAATCGCCAGGCGTCTGGGAATGATTTCAAGGTTCTGGGGGGATATAAGGCTGATAGGCGGGACGTCAGTGGAAAGGTTGCTGAGGAAGGAAGAGGTGGCGCCGGAAACGGATGGGGGGCGAGATTTAGGAAGGTTAGTGGTATGTGATGAGTCTAATGACATGGCTAGGAGTTTGTAGGGGTAGTGACACTGGCGCATATGGATGGGGACTGGGTTCTGTTTAGATATAAGGATTAGTTAACGTACTTTACAGGTTGTTGGTATACGTAACGACCGCATGAGATGGATAGGATTGAGGCTATATATGCACTTCGTAACACCCCTGTGATCTCGAGAAATAACTCAAAAATCGCAGCTCAAACTTATTGAAGCATTAGCATTGTGTAAGTAGAGAACCACCTTCCGAAATAAAATCGGCCTCAGCCCATAGGCATAGGCATTGATAATTCAGTCGGTGTGGAATAGTTCGGACTAGGCAGGGAGAGTCAAAACGTACATATTCCAGAATAATACCGCTCGCCCAATCTGATTTCCTAGACGTGCTGAGACTACCGTGTTTATATTCAAAACCCATGGTGACAAACGTTCCCCCTATTCAATATCCTCGTCCTCGATATCGCCATCAACGTGCTTGTCCTGTCCGACATATGCTACCCAATTCGCGTGCGGTCTTTCACCGTCCATGGAATCGCCTTCCTTCCAACCTATATCATCCCAAACCCCTAGTCCACATAGATGCCTCATTGTTGGTCTCCCATGCGGACAATTCCATGGCTTATCGAGTTCTCCCAAATGCTTGACAACCTTGCCCATTTGCTTTTGTGTTAAGGTCTTGCCGATCATGATACTGCTCCTGCAAGCCCTCATTGCAAACATCTTCCTGACTCTCGATGGCCGAGGGACAGTGCTAGCAGAATTGTCGACAAGGAGTGCTAATAATTCCTCGAGATCCGCAATCGAGAACGTCGTTTCACGACTGATTGGTAAACTGATGAGCTGGCATCTTTGACCCACTGGAATATCCCCTGATTCATCGACTTTTACGACAAAGCCATTCGTTTCGAGCACAGCCATTTTTTCCATAACAATTTCCTCTTCCACTGCTGTCAGCTCAAGAATCTTTGGATGCACGAGTTTCTGAGACTGAACAATTGTGGTAGCCTGAAGACGCTCAAAATTATACTTCTCATCTGAGGCATGTTGATCAATGATAAATAATTCATCTCCAGCGGATATCCCATCATCGTTTCCAGGTTCTACAGTACGTGAGGCAAGAATAAAGCCGAGATTGAATTGGCCGATGATCTTCATGTTTGCAAAGTCAGCTTTCGAAATCGTGAGAGACAGTTTTTCTTCTGCTGTCTCTGTATCAAGAGCTGCCTCTTCTGCCTTGAGTGCACTTGTTGATTGGGTGTATGAATCCAGCATTCTCTCCTGTGCAAAAAGCTCACTGATCTTTGAACAGTTTGTCTCTACAATCTGCTCTAGGTTCAGAGTTGAATCCTTCTTCTTTTTGGCGCCTTTAAGAAGAGAAGTGGCACGCACTATATTCTCCTGCAACGGCTGGATAGCTGCTGCTTCTGCAGCCTTAATCATGTCCTGGATTTTTAATTCCTCTCTCGCCTTCTTGGTTTCTTCGTCAATATACTCGTCATCATCATCGCCGCCTATCTCAGGTATGGGAAGGGATGGTTCGATCTCCTGTTCCTCGATAGTTTCTGCTACTGCTGCCATCAATGGAGAGGGTGGAGTTCCTTCCTCCTCGCCTATACTGGTCTCGGCACCAGCGGATTCCTCTCGTTGCATTAGCGCTTCGGGGTGGCCTCCTTGGTCTTCACTCCCATCCTCGCTTATAGTAGAATGCTGAGTGACGCCTGGCGCTGCGAAGCGCTGGTTGAGGAGATTCCCAAATGAGGACATACGCTTACCCGATGTGTCACCTTTTGAATAAGAACTACCAGTATCATCCTTCTCTGGTCGATTAGGACAAGGGGTGCCAATGGAACTAATCACTGTCTGATCGCCAATTGTGATCGTAGCTGTTTTAGGAGATATCTGTTGTAATCTAGCAGGTGCAATTGTAGTCAAAACAGCTAATGGGGCCTTAGATGGAGAGTGGAGAACAGGAATTGGGCTCTCGGTCCCCATCCGAGTCGTTGCCTTCTCTACGAAATTTTCTGGTGCTTCTGCTCTCGGTGACCGAGGAGCGAATGCAAATTGACTAGCTATCGCCGAGTTGACAGGAGATGTAGTGTCAGTATCGACAACTAGTGGAAAAATACTTCCCTTTCTGAATTTCTCAGCAGGGGATTGCCTATCCTTGGACAAACTGTCAGAGCCTTTCGAATCTTTCGCCAGAGGCTGTGCCTTTGAATTTGCACGAGTCTCCGCTTTCCTGTCCAACCAATCTGACAGCAAGCTCATAGCAGCAGTATCTCTATTTGTGGAGTTCCTCGAACCTGAGTCTTGACTAAGACTCCTTCTGGCTGATCCTTCTTCGTCCGGATTGTGAGAATTTGGTCTCTTCCTAGACCTGGGTTCATCTTCGTCTAGGGCAACCGTCTCCAAGTGTCCAGGGCTAGTTTCATCATCATGCCCAGACTTGTGATCGGAAAGTGACTCCTTCAGTGTCAGCGGAGGCTGTGTTCGAATGGTACTCTCCCGGCTTAATGTCAGCTGCTTGAAGGATAGTTGCTTTTGAGCAGGCAGTTGTGAGATAGGCACCGTATAATCCTGTAATTCGAAGACTTCTACAAGGGCTTCTTTGAGAGTGTCCAGCATCCGAGATTGATCATGTAGTAGAATAGTTCTCTTATCAGGGCTTACATTAACATCATATAAATGTGTATCTAACTCGATATTCGCGAAGATGAACGGTGATTGAGAAGCATTATATGACTTGTAGACTTCATTAAACGCCTTCGCAACCTGGGGAAGTCCGCATGGTCTTGCATTTACGAAGAACATTTGCCTATCTGGTGTCTGCCGGCCCTCACCTGAAGCTGGACGGGATATGTGCCCAGTGATACGGATATCTTTCTTGCCTCCATCTTCCTGGATGCTCCAGTGTTGGTTAGAGGCACTGGTAGGCTCCAGTAACAGATTCAAGTCCAGTGGCACTAAGGCCGTCAACGTCTTTGCTCCAAAAACATTAACGATATTTTCTCGAGTTGACTGATTCCCTTTCGTCGAGAAGATAGTTGTCTTCTTGCCTTTGGCAGGTTGCTGGGTGACGGAGAACTTGACTCCAGTTTGGATGCAAGCATATTGGCCTAGAATGCCAACCACCTTTCCCCACTCCCTCTTTATGTTCCGTTCTAGCTCTCTTCTTCTGACTGGCAAATTATTGAAGAGGTTTTCTACTACTACAGTGGTCCCTTTTTGTGCAGCAACGATACTCTTGCCCCTTAGTCTACCAGAAACTTCAAACTCGAGCTTAGTGCCTTTCGGCGCATCAGCCGCAGTGCATGTTATGATGGAGAAGTTCGATAGAGCACATAATGAGGATAAAGCCTCACCGCGGAAACCGAATGTCTGGAGGGTAGCCAAGTCTGAGTAGGTTGAGAGCTTAGAGGTGTAGTGCTTGAGAGCAATAGTCTCGTAGTTAGAGGAGGATATTCCATCTCCATTATCTTGCACTTCGATTGAGTCCAGGCCGTTACTTTTGAAGCGTACATCTATCTTTCGATCAGCTGCAGCCGCATTCTATGCGATTTCAAAACTTACCTATACTTGTTGCACCAGCATCTAAGCTATTCTCTACAAGCTCCTTTACAACAGAGCAGAGGTCAACAATGACCTGACCAGATTGGATTTGATGAACCTAGAATTGGTAAATAAGCCGGGTACCGAAGAAGTTGGAAGGCCTGTGCAACCTACTGCAGATCTATCAATCTGTTTTATGGTGGCCATTGAAACGGTGTTGTCATGTTTGGTTGATTCTGTAGCCAAGGTACCATAACGCGGTTTTCTGAGGTGTCGCGTCAGCCAACGTCACTTCCTCCCGCGTTTAGTGCTTTTCACTACTTCGCAAGTCACACATCTTTATCTAGTACAAGCGCAATATGAGATCAAATTGAAAGCATGTTTATGTGCTGCAGCCACACTAAATCTATTCATCGAAAGTGTGAATTAAGCTCGATCTTCTTCGTAATTCGAGAATCCGAGTTACATCAAAAATTAACACATTTCTGATCCCAACCTAGTTCTCCGTTTCATTATGTTATGCCATGTGATTCTAGAAACTCCCGTATGTTCTCTGTCAAATTTCTGATAACGGGTTCATTATTGTAGTAATGCTCCTTGCGAATATATGGAGCAATCTGATGGGTCTTGATCTCGTGCGACAATTCATAATATATAACTCCTTGAAATAGCCATGTCTCATATTCTCACACTTGACATCCTTTCAAATATGATCCACTGGCGTATTGCCAAAGCTATACTTATCCACCTAAGTTAAATCGCTGGCAACTTTAGTTCTAATGTAAATAGATCTTCAACCCCATGATTCTGGCAGCAGCGGGAGGGCTAAATTCCTCGTCCTCCGTCAATCTCCAAACATGTCCCAGTAATAAACTTAGCTTCGTCACTTGCCAGGAAGAGACAATAGTTGGCTACATCGGTTGGCTCTGATAGTCTTCCAAGCGGAACATTGAACAAGAACTTCTTCATATTTTCCTCCGTGTATGGCACACCTGCAAATGTCTCAAATCTACGCCTCTATCAGCATGGATAACAAAAGGATTCATTGGGAGGTTACAAGCCCGTGTTGCAGAGAAGGGGACAGACAGAGTTGACTCGTATGTTCTTGTCTCCGTATTCAGCAGCTAAGCCTTTTGTAGCATTCGCTACTGCTGCTTTACTAGCATTATACCAAACAAGCCCAGGTCGTGGGCGTGTAGCGCCTATTGACGCAACTTGGTCAAGTTAGATCATGGCCCTCTAAAACAAGGTATCTTTGCGAGCCAGAGGCATCAACTAAAGCCTTGGGTGAGACTCGAGCCTCTGAGAAGCACTTACTATTGATTACAGATCCTCCCTCACCTTGATTGATCAGGGCTGGGATGAAGTGTCGTGATGACTAGCAGCCTTGTTCACATCCAAGATCCTATCACAGGAAAGAATGTATGCTCACATGGAATATGCTTTTAACATTGACATTGAAGACTTTGTCATACTCGTCTTCAATGACTTCCAAACTCGGCTACACTCATCATCAGCCTCCTTAATCTTTTTCGAACCTACTGTAGCATTATACTTACTTTATTCTTATAACTCGTCCCAGCATTATTCACCAAAACATCCGCTCTCCCAAACTTCCCCAGCGTCTCCTCAATAACTTTCTCCCAATCCTCCTCCTTGGTAACATTCATTGCAATAAAATGCATGCTCTCGGGATGGTAAGCAGCTACTCGTTGGCCGCCGACTGGGTCAAGGTCCGCCACTACGACTTTGCAGCCTTCCTCCGAGAAGCGTTTCGAGATACTTTCGCCAAACCCGCTTCCACCCCCAGTTACTATGGCTACTTTTCCGGCGAGACGAGTACTGAGAGATTTGATTTCTGTGGCCATGGTGGATGGATGAGGGGATTTGCGAGAAGAAGGGTGAGCACCGGATGTGGATGCGAGATACACCTTGCTGGATGATGACGTGAAGGGTTACTTCCTCTCGAGATTATAGCAGTTGTGATCACAAAAATAAAACAACTGAGTCTAAAGAAGTATGAGAGGGGAATGTTGAATAGAAGAACATGAGGGGTAGCTCCAACACGTGTTGCGGGGTCATGTCTTTCCTTGGACACATTGTTCCAGAGGAGAAGAAAGCACTTTCCTTCCCATGCAGCTATGCTATGTGTAACTTGGGTACATACCCGTAGTTGGGGATCATAATATCCTGAAAGGATGAAAAGCATAGCAAAATAGGTGGAATAGTAACTACATAAGTAATGGCGGGGCACCATCGAAGCCAAGGCGCAGCGACCAAAACGCCATCAAGACGGCGTCGAGCACGATGCAGCCTCAGCATCTTGTTTACAAGCATCTGGGAGGGTACATAATTGCGCTGCTTATCGCTCAATGCATATTACATCTAAGGTGGACCTGGAGCTGAAAAAATAACATTCCACAGAAGGCATCTGACCATTTTGCCGAGTATGGAATTCGAGATATGCATTGCCAGCTGTCGAAGCGACCAGAAATGTATGAAAGAGATAAGGTCGTTGATTTCTAGTTATGTACCGCATTTGGTGGCCGGTGCAATAAATTGTACAATGCCTGGCATCGGCATTATTGGAATTCCATGGCTGTGACAGGATACATCGCCAAAGCAAACGTCACCAATACAGCATTTCCCTTTCGGCAGTGAAACATGGCTTATTATAAGCTAAAGAAATTCGCTACTGTGGTAGCGCTGTTGAGTTTAGCTTGATTGTTTAGACACCCGTGCCGTTGAGGGCCAAAGTGGGCAATTCATGGAGCTTTAGGGGAAGCTTAGAACCAAGAAGATATAAGGAACTTCGGGTATCATGCAAGTGTCGTCGTCGAAGAATTTCACCACATGTAAATGAAAATGTACTTGACCCGTGAAACTGCCTTGGCATGAGAGTCGTTGCTTATCGCAAACGTCCTGCTGGAGTATCGAGATGAGTTAATTTCCTTCGGCCGCCCTGTCGAAATGGTTATTACCAACCTCCCAATTATTTCTCTGGAGATAACCCGGCGCAACGCTGCGAACTGACGTGCTTGAAAACCATGGTCCCCCGGAAATCCCTGCCATCGCCCAGCCATCTTGTTTCTTTGATACAAGCTATTTTCACGTCACAAGAGTGGAATTGAAACAAACTTGAACATTGTCGGACACACCACACCGCCCAGAATCAATATGCATGGTAGATAGACATTGTAGAGAGTTCTGCATGGCAAGGCTGGTGAGATCAAGATATCTTGCCTTTTTGGCACTCCACGAGTCAAATCAACAGGCTCCCGCCATCCTGGCGGTAGCTTTCATGTGGCTTTTTGAGTTTCAATCCTATTTATCGTCCTGCCCTGCTTGTTTCCCCTGCAGCCGCACTTGGAGCCTTAAAAAACCATAGCCATATGCAATCGATATGTCGCTATCGGCGAATCAAATGATGCCGACGAAATGCACTGCGCTAATGAGGCACATCCTGGAAGCCACGAATTATATCTATCGTAAACTGAGCCTGGCCAGTATCATAAATCTTTTGCCAGGCAGTGCCACACAGGGCTCCTCTGATGTGTTATAACCCGTCAAAAAGCTGTATGTTGTTAGCTTTGTTCTCATTGTGCGTGGATCCGTAACATCCCTCGGAGTCTGCCCTCGAAACGAAGCTATCGGGCCTTGTGTAGCTTGATAATCCAACGGAGCTTGACAAGACAGCTTCACGCTACGCTTTAACTTAGCACCATGTCATGATATACCGTCGTTGATCACCTTGCCCCTACCTGTTGCGTTGCCTCTTTGCCGACTCTACTTCGTACACCAAGACCACTGTCGGGCTCATCCCTTCGGCCCACCCCCCAACACGCTCGTTGTGCGCCCCAATACCTAATACTAATTGTCTGTATCGACGTCCGTCGTCTTTGTTTTTTTTGGGGTACATCCAAACCCACCCTCGATTTAATAACACCCTCCGTCCCTGTGTAGTTGAGAAGGAAGCCGGGTTCGGTTGCCCCTGCCGCTCGTTAGCACATCCGTCAGCCAAGCTGGTGATTTGAAAATTGCGCGTACGTGCCCAGGCCTGTCCATCTATCGCGACTCCTGAATTGGCTTCTGCAACGGTTTTTCCCACGACAACGCCATTGCACTGCCGCAACGGAGCAGGAGAGTCGTGCCAGCTATAACTAGATGCGGAGGAGATCAACTGGCTCGGCCGCAGAGGAAGAAGGCGACGATTCAATTGTCAATGTTGACACAAACCCAAGCTCCAGACCAGTTACAGGGGGTCGGTACGCAGTTGAAGAGAACATCGATCCCGCTGCTCCAATCTTTCACACAAAAGCACGACATACGAATACGCCGAAAGTCTCGCTAGACCTTGACAGTCGAAGGAGTATAGACCACAGGCCGTCTACAGCCAGAAGTCGCATCTCGACCAGTACCAGTTGGAGGCCAATAGAATCGCGAAATGGGCAAATGGATAAGAACCCATCTGCAGAACCTACACTAATCGACCTTTCTCCTAAGGAAGCCATTACCGCAGACAAAATGGCAGATGTTCGGCAGAATAGCCGCCGCTCAAGGTTTCGAAGCCCTTGGTCCTGCTCTCTACTCACTTTCGTTACTACAGTTACCTCACTATTATGTTTGGCTACCATATTACAATCGTTCAACACTCGTCAATTAGATAATAAGGGCTGTCGCATGTCGTATATGAGGCCTTCCTTTGCGAAACTATCGGACTTTGATACCGAGCATACACGTTTCGCAAGCAAGTATTCCGTATACTTATATAGAGAAGGCCAGGTGGATGAGGATACAAAGGTAGGAATTGCTGTGTCTAGAATCCAGCAGCGCTAACTTTTGCCTAGGTGAAAGGGGTTCCGGTTCTCTTCATACCGGGAAATGCTGGGAGCTACAAACAAGTGCGGCCCATTGCAGCAGAAGCTGCTACCTATTTCCACGATGTCTTACGCCATGATCATGCTGCAATTGCTAGTGGTACTCGAAATCTGGACTTTTTTACAGTGGATTTCAATGAGGATATAACTGCTTTCCATGGACAGACTATGTTAGACCAAGCAGAATATCTGAATGAGGCAATCGCTTATATTCTCTCGTTATATCATGACCCTCGCAGGTCCAATCGAGATCCGGATCTCCCAGACCCTACATCTGTTATAATTTTGGGGCACTCAATGGGAGGAATTGTCGCACGAACGATGCTGGTTATGCCAAATTATCAGTCAAACTCTATCAACACAATAATTACCATGTCCGCACCACATGCTCGGCCGCCGGTTTCTTTTGATGCTGAGATAGTCCGGACGTATAAAAAGATTAACGATTATTGGAGGCAGGCGTATTCACAGAAATGGGCAAACAATAACCCGCTTTGGCACGTTACCCTGATTTCTATTGCTGGTGGAGGGCTCGACACAGTTGTTCCTTCGGATTATTCTAGCTTAGAATCTCTCGTTCCTGATACACATGGATTTACAGTCTTCACATCATCTGTTCCAGGAGTATGGACGGGTATGGATCACCAAGCCATTCTTTGGTGTGACCAATTTCGCAAGGTTGTTGTCCGATCACTCTATGATGTGGTTGACGTAAATCGAGCAGCGCAAACTAAGCCTCGGGCAGACAGAATGAGGGTTTTCAAAAGATGGTACCTCACGGGAATGGAAACTGTTGCTGAGAAGACACTGTCCCAGAAAGAACCAACAACATTACTCACTTTGGAGGATAACTCGAATTCGATAATCGCCCAAGGAGAGCGTCTTACCCTGCGGAGATTTGGACAAACTCATAAACCGCGAGCACACCTCCTACCAATACCTCCCCAAGGCTCACCTGGAGGGAAAAGGTTTACTCTTTTAACAGATCAAAGAATTGATAAACCAGGCGACTCTGGAAAGTTAGAGATCTTATTCTGCAGTGTGTTTCCTCTCCATCCAGGACAATCCGCGACCTTATTCTCCATGAACATGGATCTTTCTGGGGATAGCTCCGGATCCACAAGATTAGCATGCAAAAACGCGGCCACGGATGTCATAAGTCTTCCTGCATCTACGAGGACAACGAAGAAACCATTCTATCTTGACCAAGAAGAGGAGTTATTACCATTCTCCTACCTACAATATGACCTGGAGGATATTGCAGAACACCAGTTCGTTGCAATTGTCGATAAAGCTATTGTTCCAACGCCAGGCTGGGTCGTTGCTGAGTTTAGTGATAATGTACAATCACATCGTATCCGATCATTGGGCCTTCGTAGGCTGTTGGCATTTGGGATGAAGATCAAGCTCCCTCCATCACGGCCACTGGTCACTGAAGTCAAGGTCCCTGCGTTACATTCTAGCTTGCTTGCCTACAATCTAGAGCTGGAGAATCAGGTCTGTGGCGAAGACGCCGAACTTTTCACGCCTCTTCTTCGACAGTATATTTCAGAGCCATACGAGTCAAAATACTTCGTCAATGTGAAGCAAGCGAATATCAATCTGCATGGAGTATCACCCTTCATGCCACCGCCACTTAGGAACAAGGCTATTCAAGATGGCTTAAGCTTCCAGTTCTGGACAGATCCAACATGTAATTCAAGTATCAAGATATCTTTGAAAGTCGACATCCGTGGCAGCTTGGGAAAGCTGGTCATGAGATATCGGACAGTATTTGCTGCATTCCCATTGCTCATCGTTGCGCTTGTCCTGAGGAAGCAATTTCGTGTTTATGATGAGACGGGAATTTTTATGGCCTTCTCTGAAAGTCTTGATCTGTGTCTTCGGCAATCTTTGCCTCTCGTATTAGTGGCACTCACATTTCTATCTATATCTCTTGCGAAGGCAAGCACACAGCCGCCACAAGCAAGCTCAAACTGGCTGTGGAACTGGGGAGGCAATTCGACTGAATCGCAGATAGATTTCACCAAGAATGACCTGCTTGTCGGCTCGCAGGATCCATTCTTTTGGTTCATGGTTCCTCTTATTGGATTTGTGTGTGTGGGAGTGTGCGTCGCGCTCAATTATGCAATGCTTGCCATAACACATCTATTCAGTATCGTATATGGATGGTTGAGTGCGAGACCAGCATGGCTAAGGAATGACGATAAGAGAAGGGCTGCATCTCCAGCATTTTCTCCTTCAACTCCTCGACGTCGTTTCTTAACCACAGCAGTACTACTGTTCTTGGTCTCCACTGTCATTCCATATCAATTTGCCTACTTGGTTGCATGTCTGGTGCAAATAGCGACATCTACTCGCGCTCTGCGGTTTGCCAGAGAAACCCATTCGAATTACAATTTCTACAACTATGCCCACTCAATCTTAATCCTGATGTTATGGATTCTTCCAATAAATCTGCCTATACTGGTTGTCTGGGTACATAACCTAGCAGTTCACTGGCTCACACCCTTTTCTTCTCACCACAACGTCCTTTCCATTATGCCTTTTGTCCTGCTTGTTGAAACTTTGACAAGTGGAAGAATGGTTCCTAGGGTTACCTCACGTCTCCGCCATTTGACAAGTATATTCTTCTTCTGTATCGCTATATACGCCGCTGTATATGGAGTGACGTATGCCTACATGCTGCATTACTTAGTCAACTTCGTAGCAGCATGGCTAGTTGCAATTCACTCCTCATCATCACCATGGACGTTTTCAGGGTTCAGCTCAATATTCGAACCAGATGGAGGAAACGAACGCAAACGTGGCAAGACACCGTGAACAACCGCTGTCAATTTAATAATTCCTCGTACCATGATCAACTTGAAGATGACCCGACTCAAACGACAACGATACCCTCAAATCTGGGCGTTATTTTTTTTAACATTTTATATCACGCTAGATTCACACCATGCATAGGCGTTACAGTTATCAGCATACATGAGCGTTTAACACGTACAAAACGCATCATTAGAACTCGGCACTCGGCACGCAATCAGGGTTTTTTTTCAGCATTTTTCAACGCGTGCCGGTGACAGGTTTTCATTTCGATCTTGCATTCTTGGCATATCTGTACTTTTTCTCCACTCGCACTAATGCCGTGCGGGGATCATTCTGTTTCCCATACTTTCTGAGCAAGAGGCCTCGGAAAGAGCAGGCGTTATATGGGCTGGCCGGCTGCTGGTCCACATCTTAATGTTTATATAAGGACTCAGACTCGAATGAGAATCGGGGGAGGGGAGTGGTTCGGCTTGTATATTTGTTGCATGGCTTGAAAGGAGAAGGAAGGGAACTAATGAGGCTGAACTCTGCGATTCTTTGCTAGACTGGCTAGTAAAGAGGTTTAGAGGCTTTATGCCATAAGTTTTGAGGAGGATAGACGACACAAATGGTGGTAATGTGCGTGAGGCACGGGCCTTGAATATAGACAATGAGGGTGTTTATATATATATACTTAAGATGACTTCTTGACTTGGATCTTCCAAATGCGTGTAGCTTCTGACCTATGATAAGTTTGAAGCCTACAGCACTTGTCCACGGATACCAACCTCTTTCTGCCCCAGCGACCTGGTGGCCACAATATTTCCCCACAATATGCTGCAATGCCATGCTACATCCCCAGTACTTGAACTTGATGGTTGCCATCAGCACTTCGCACAGGCAAATGATTCAGACCTTTTCCTCTGGAAAATATAGGTTTTGAGATCAGATAATATTTCGACATCTAGATATTAGATCCCGGCACTGCTCAAAAGCCAGAGCATACTCTGCAACTCGGGAATCATAGATCCATCATCCATCCTTATCTAGTAAACGCCTCCATCTATCCAAAGCTTAGAATAAATGAAATACAGGATTCCTTTTTCTCCGTCCGTTGCTCAAGATTAATCTCTCTCTTCCTCTTCTCGCAGCCGGTCTTCTTCTGCTCGAAGTGCATGCGTGTAGTGGATACTCCAAATATTAAGCGCTAGTGCCACCACGCAAGCTATGACCGTAACCAAATACGCACCACGGTAACACTCCAAGCCTTCCGTACATTCCCTCGACCCTCTCTGGTTAATAATCGAATGTATATCATAGATATGACCATACAGCAAGTTAAAGATATTGCCGCAGATGACAGGCGACAAAGTGATGACTCCCCAGTTCGTGCTCAGCCCATAGATGCCAAAAGCTTCCGCGACGAGGGATGGGAAGCATCCGAAGAGGAAACCGTAGGCTATACCTGTAAAGCCTGAGACGAGCCCTAGGAAATGCGGGTTTTGTATGTTAATAGCGAGTATTTGGGCAACTAAGAAGACAAGGCAGGCGATTGTTAGGCACCAGAGGCGGGAGGCATGAAGGACTCTGACGAGAAAATCGGATCCGACGCCTAGGAATTTGTGAGATTTCTGGTCTATGGTGAGTTGAGGGGAACTTACCACTTAATAGACGGCCGCTGAAGCTGCATACCGAGAGAATTGAGACATGCATGGCTTGACGTTTCATGATGAAGTCGTCGTCTACCGAGTCGTCATAATGCCGCCATAGGGCTCTTACATCATTGCCGATATTGCTAGTGACCAAACTTAGCTGGGGCCATAGTAGCATCCGCTTGAGTGACTTACTTGATTGTCATTAAGCCAATACCAGTCAAGATGCCCATCAGGCAAAAGAGTTGCCAAAATTCAAGCAAAGGAAGCATTTTCCAACCGCGAATATCTACACGATGAGCGTGGTCCTTAATAACAGGTTCTTCAATTACATCTCCAGGACTTGAGGAAGCGGGACTCGACATTAAGGAGGAGGTTTCGGACAGGACGCCTTCATGTGCCTCTGATCTTATGCCTTGGTAACCAAGGGGGTCTCCTTCCTCCGTCTCGGGGGCTCCAGAAATGGACCTACCAGGTTCGAGTAGAGCTTGCCGTGCGCGGTATTTGCTCTCTTCCGATTTAGTCCTATGCAGACGGTTGGATGATTCGCTACTCGACAATGGAACGTAGTGTGCGTGAGGTAGCACACGAAGGAAGAAGAACGACACAAATGTTAAGCCGAAAGTCCCGCAGGATAGCACCAAAAGGAAGTGCCCGGTGTTCCCAGGGAAAACAAATTGTGCGAACATCGAGAAGAAGAAAGCACTAAGCCCGAATGCAGCAAGTGGAAACGCGGTAGCAGTCCCTCGATGATGAGGCCAGTTGATCTATCAATGAGTTTAGCACAATGTATGAGGTAACCGTTCCACCAAGCAAGATGTGAGGTTGTCCTAAGTCCCACAATAGAACGTTAGAGCTTATCCGCTTCAAGGTAGCTCCATGGATTTCTATTTCCTCAAAATATAGAGATTTTAAAAGTATGGCTTACCGCGGACGTTTTAATTGCTGCGGCGAAGGCAGCACAACCTCCAAATCCAGTGAAGAATGAAAACATGCAAAGTAGTGGTACTGATGCAAATCCCTTGTCATAAGCTTGATGCAGAGGAAAATAGCCCGCTCCTAAAAGGAGTCCTCCAACAATGATGGCTGGCCTAGGTCCTTGCCTGTCAACAAGTATGCCTACAGGTATTCCCATTAAGTACATTCCTAGATTGCCGAAAGTGCCCTGATATTGGTCAGCTGCTAGTTTGTCCTATGAAAGGTTCGCCCTTACTATTAGGTTCTGCTCCGTCGAGGAAAGATGCAACCTCTCCGCGAACTGCGGTCCCCAGGCTGAGTACACATACTGCTTTTGTTAGCAAATGCACCAATACAATAAGCTTAGCCTACATTTGTTCCGCATGCTAACGATATAGCTGTGGCAGCTATGCTAGACACTATTCGTGCCGTGTGGAGATTCTTTTCTGACATGCTGGTGGTGGTTTTAGATCCTGAATGCTTGGTTAAGTTTCAATCATTGCGTGAAGGTGACTGATGTAGATTCCTGCTATCGCATTGTACTGTACGATATTGAGCTTGCAATAAACGTTGGGTGCTTGTTATTAGAACAATGAGGGAACCATGACTGGACAATTAATCATATAAATGGGAGTGCAAAGGTGGGAGCACACGTCGCGCCCATGAGGTCGTCGTTTTTCGATAAGCTCGTCAACAAGTGAAACCATTCCGTTATCAGCCGCTCTGGTCAGGGGGAAGAAGGGAAAGCGGAAGGGTGTGCAATTGTAAATTTGGAGGAGGTGGCTATAGTATCATTCACAGCCGCTGCCAAGCACGAGGACGTCAGTCCCTAGTTGTGCTGTTGACCCTCCACCACAGGCTTCCTTCCTCGTTCTTAACGCAACAACATCACCAACCTAATCCGATCGATACATATGAAGAGCAAGTGCTTGAGGGCATCTTAGCAAATATGGGCGCTTTACTTTCTCTGCCTTTGTTGGCACTGCCCAGCATGGGGACTGTATGTTTTCTAAGTCTTTACGCCTCGACAAGCCCATCATCCATCTAACATAGTGCAGGTTGTCACCTTTGCTGCCAGCTGTTGTGGTGCTGCCACTTGCTCTGCAGTATGTAGTGCATGTGGAAAATGCGGAAATAGGTGAGTCTCTACTCAGAACTAAGCTTGCACACTGCTAATGGACATGTAGCGTCGCCACCCGTATCGCGTATGCTCTCATCCTTCTGGTGAACTCAATTTTATCCTGGATTATGCTCACGCCATGGGCGATCAATAAATTACAGCATATTACCCTTGATTATATGACTATTACCTGCCCAGAAGGAGAATGCTATGGATGGGTTGCGGTTCATCGAATCAACTTTGCGCTTGGAATATTTCACATAATTATGGGACTTCTTCTGCTCGGCGTGAATTCATCCAAAAATCCTCGCGCAGCTATACAAAATGGATTCTGGGGACCAAAAATCATTGCATGGCTAGCGCTCATTGTCATATCTTTCCTCATTCCAGATGCGTTCTTCATGTTTTGGGGCAATTACATATCTTTCGCTTCCGCAACACTATTCCTCCTTCTGGGATTGATTCTCCTAGTCGACCTCGCGCATACATGGGCCGAATACTGCATCACGCAGATTGAAACATACGATTCGGGAACATGGAGAGGAATCTTGATAGGGTCTACTCTTGGAATGTACTTCGCCTCGCTGGCAATGACAATTGTCCAGTACATCTTTTTCGCATCCAGCGGTTGCACAATGAACCAAACAGCCATCACGCTAAATCTCATATTCCTTCTTATTATATCTGCAGTCTCGGTTCACCCAGCGGTCCAGGAGTACAATCCCAAAGCAGGTCTCGCGCAATCAGCAATGGTAGCTGTTTACTGCACATACCTCACCATGTCCGCAGTTTCCATGGAGCCAGACGATAAGCATTGTAACCCTTTACTCCGAGCCAACGGTACACGTACTACTTCTATCGTACTTGGAGCCATTGGCACTATGCTTGCGATGGCATATACCACAACTAGAGCCGCTACACAAGGTCTTGCTCTTGGAGGAAACAACAAGCGCATTAGGCTCGACGAGGAGAATGAGCATGATCTTGTCACGCAGCAACCAGACAGCCGCCGTGAAATGCGTGCGGCTGCCTTACGCCAAGCTGTTGAGGAGGGAAGTCTCCCGGCGGATGCTCTCTTAGATGACGACGATGATGATAGCGACAGCGGGAACAATGCCAAGGATGACGAACGGGCATCTACACAATACAACTACGCGTTGTTCCATCTCATTTTCTTTTTGGCGACGGCATGGGTGGCTACGCTTCTTACACAAGATTTCGAAGCCGACTCTACTGGGGAGAAATATCAGGACTTTGCTCCGGTTGGGAGGACATACTGGGCTAGCTGGGTCAAGATCGTCTGTTCTTGGCTCTGCTATGTTATTTACACGTGGACACTAGTAGCACCGATTGTGCTGCCTGACCGCGAGTTTGCATAGATTAGTACTATTAGGTTGGGTTTTATATGTAATTGTACCGCATTGATTAGCGCCGTAGATTTAGGTGATCTGAATATCACACCCTCACATACACTCCAAATGTTCGTCATCTTCCTTCATGTTTTTGGGATCCGGGCTTGTGCTACTCATCAAGTATAATATTCGCCGCATATCAGAAAACCAAATGCGTTGGTTGGGCAAATTGTCATCTCCTGGGATATTTTTTAACGACAGTATGGCCAATCCGAAGCCGTCATCTCGTCAACATGTCCTTTGACAACTGTTCATTTACCTCCCAGTCTCGCCAACGGAACTCCGTCTTGCCCCTTGCCTATTACCTAAGCATCAATAAAAGGCAAACCGTCTTTGGGTATCTCCTTTACACTCATTTCAGATACAAATGCCCCACTATACCAAAAACAAACACACAAATAGAACATTACTCTCCCCTAATTGAGGTCCACGACATCTGACGCATAAAGCCCTTTGCACGAGCCTCCAGATACTCACACGTGACTAATATGGACTAAGGGGTTCTCGCGTAATATCACGCTAACACCGGATGTCTGCTCCATTACATCAATTGAATAATGACGTCCGTCATCAATCCCACAATTGGAACTTTTATTTTGCTGTCTGATAATCTTATAATATTCTGATTCTCCCAATTATAATGCTATAGATAGGATACTTGATTTATTATTCATGGCTCATGACCTTGTGCTCAACATTCCCTAAATCCATTTTTGCTAGGACCATTATACTTTATTACCTAGCATAAGAAGGATTCTCATCCCACGCTTGTCCCTCAGTCGCTCCTTCATTATCATGTGTCGCCTGCAGTTGAAATTGCGCCGTATTTGCTCTTATACACCGCAAAGTCACGGGTTAGTTACGTCACGGACTTTGGTGACGTTGAATAGAATTACATATAGACCCAGACCAACAACTGATTCTTGCCCCTCAATCTACCATATCAGTCCATCAAAATCGCTAAGAAAGCGATTCTCTGCCACAGCAATCAAGATGTCTGATTCCAATCAGAATTTTCTTCTTAGCGAGGTCTTCAATGTCAAAGGCAAAGTAAATTTACCAACTACTTCTCTCACTAAACAGCTGACAAGTATAGGTTGCCCTCGTCACAGGTGGAGGAAGCGGTATTGGTCTGATGGCAACCCAAGCTCTCGCCGTCAACGGAGCAAGAGTCTATATTGTCGGCCGTACCCAGGAGAAGCTTGACGCAGTTGTCAAGTCCCACGGTCAAGGTATTGCCGGTGAAATAATCCCCATCATCGCCGACGTCACGCAAAAATCTGAGATTTCTCGCCTCGTTAAGGAGATTGAGTCTCGTGAGCATTGTCTTTGCATTCTCATCAACAATGCCGGTATCTCAGGCAACACTCAGCAAACTGAGGCGAAGACTGCGGAGGAAATGAAGAAGAACCTTTTCGATGACGAGAGCTCAACTTTTGAGGATTGGCAATCAACTTATAGGGCCAATGTCCCACAGCTATTTTCATGACTACAGCGTTTTTACCATTGTTACAGAAGGCAAGCGAATCACAGCAGGGTTATTCTGGCACTGTTATCAACATCTCATCTATTTCTGGTATCGTTCAGTCCTCGCAACATCACTATAGCTATGTATGTGTCCCCTTTAAGCTTTATCCATTTGAATATAATGGCACAGAAGCTGCAAAGTCATATATTCCCAGGGTCGCAATTGCAATGTCACTGTACTCGAACACCATAGAAACGAAAGCTCACAAATCCCCGATAGAACGCATCCAAAGCAGCAGCAATTCACTTAACTAAGATGCTCGCCTCTGAAGTCGCTGAGAATGGCCTCAAAGTACGCATCAACAGCATCGCGCCCGGCGTCTTCCCCAGCGAGATGACGACTGGTGGCAAGAGCGATGAGACCCAGAAGTCACATATCGAGAAGGATAAATACGCCAAGGTTCCCGCTCGCCGACCAGGTAAGGATGAGGATATGGCTGGCGCTATTCTGTTTGCTGCCACAAATCAGTATTTGAATGGTCAAACCGTCGCGGTTGACGGTGGATATATATTGCATGCTGGGGCTTAAGTGATGTGGAAGACATGATAGCCACTGTAGCATTATGAATAGTAGGAAATGTATAATTTGTGAATGAACGTGCTGTTGATTATATATTAGCTGAGCTAGTCCCCATGACCAGAAGTGCTAATACTCGTTCTTCAATGAGCTTCTAATATGGAAAAGTCTGCCTGTTCTCGCAAACTTAATAGATTGGCGTCCACCCTACAAGATATGGGACGCTGTCTAGCAAGGGCACGATGTACTTGATCTCCGAGAAAATTCTTCGAGCACTTTGCATTTGGCATGTTTAAATCCACATAAGAAGACCATGTCCGGGTCCTGGAAAAGTTTCTGAAGGACCCATCTCGTTCTCCAATACTCACTGTAGCAGTCTGAGTAAATGCGGAGCAAAGAGTCGGTGAGGGTCGCGATCAAAGGTTGTGGCGCGTTTCAACTTTGATATGAGTTCGGCTGGCGAGATTCATTGTTTGTTTGATGTCTGAGAGGGAGGCGCAAGCCAAATGGAGACCAAATCAGCGATATCACAGGTTTATTGTAACAGATTAAGTTTGCCGGGTTTCTCCCCGTAGTTAAAACAAGTAGAATGCCTGATTGGCACATGCAGATATAATAGATCCAGTGAAACATACCAGTGCCTTGCTGATGAAGTCGGTCCAGTAACAGCAATAGGTGTTCCCAACATGGAAGGACTTGTTATTGATAAAGATCAGCCTCTATCAGCCTCTATGACCCATGCCGGCCTCAGAAACAGGACACGCATATATATTTTCAGACTGGAGCACACCCATCGAAACCAGTCTTGAATTGGGCTGGAGAAAAGGTGGGCCATCGAATCCTCAGCAGTCCGATCTTAAACCAGGACACTTTCCGTATTTAGAAATCAACATTTTATGTAATCAATTATTAATCGCAAAGAATTGGAAGAGCGCTGAGCTCAGATTTAATCAATATTAGTTTATGCCTCAATATATGAGAGCAAGTTTTGCTTCCTTTAGCTTGCTACTGGATTCTTTGTTTGTGGCTTATAACTCTAGAGTGATGGGTAGAGTGTTAGGAGTTTTACTTGCTTAATACATCAGATAAAAGTTTCGATGGGAACTAACGCCCCAGTACCGCCGGGCTTCGTACAATATACTTTTCGAAAACACTATAAACAGAGAGGAAAACCTTTTCTTTGCGCGTAATATTCCAGTAAGAATGTGGCTGTGATTGCTCTGGTGGGCAGAGCAGTTTTCGTCCGGTGATTAACGAGATGAAAGCCCTGGAATAATAATAAAAACATGGTTCTCTAGATCGATTATTATTGAACCATTTTAGAGTTTTTGGCCGAGGCCATTCTCACATCCTCTTTCACCACATGAAATAGAAGACTAATCACGCCACACTGACATCCAAGTTATTCTAGCACGGTCCACATACATTGCCATACTTCTCAACATTTAGGTGGACAGGGGTTTGTCCATGGGAAGACGGCTCGGAACCTTGCCGTAACCTGAAGAAAGTGGGCTCTGAGATGGCGCACCACGGTCTAAGCTAAGCAGCCCTGGAAATCCCCTGGGTGTCGACGAAACTATTATGTTCCTGGGATGCCAGAGAGATTAAATCATAATTGGTTAACATGCAACTATATTGGGGATAAAGGGTCAGGTGATAGAAATCCTATGCGCGCGCCCGCTTTTCTGCCCAACTACAACCTGCACGACACACTTGCATCCAACCAACAATTAATGTATCGCGACCTAAGAAGTTGTACCTAAAGCCGCTTGCTGAAGAATTCATGCTACACTAAGCTGTACTCTCTTGAATGTTTGAAAAGACACCTCAAGTGGGCAATATTAGGTTAATTTGAGTGCTCCTAATTTTGGAATAAATGTAGCTTTAACGACTCATAATTCTGCCTCTTGACTTCATAAAGTGTTAATCATTGATATTTAAGATTCTTCGAACACGGATATACGCAACATTGTACGGTGCTTTCCGGTTGGGTAGACATTTCGGTGAAGACAGAACAGTAAACTTAGCGAGAGGCACAGGATGGCAGGCTTTATTATTTCCTCCTAAACCTGCTAAAGGGGAGAGCTAGTCTGCAGCAATGTTTGATCCAACAAGTATGATCACCATAGAGCCTGATAAGATTCAAGATGGGCTGGCATAAACAATGTTGGATGGTTCGAAAGCATTGCAAGATCCTATGCCTAGTCCAGATTAATATCCAAGAGTGCATAAACCAGGATATTTTTATGGCAGGCCCTCGGGATTTTGTGCAACCTTCCATTCGTTTGGATGTGCTGGCGTTATCGAAGAATAACAAGGCGAGGGGCCACACCCTGCGAAAAGTTATGACAACCCGTAGGTGCTCGGATATTGGGAACGCTCCTTGATGGCAGTACACGGCAGTACAGGGACACATTATCCAGCCACTAAGCAACAAGAAAAATCTCTTCGAGTCCAGAGTGGAAAGCGCCAGCTCATCATAAAGTTAGAGATGCAACAGGCATGATGGAAATGGTATCCCGTGAAACATTCAGCTCTAATGTCCATATATCAGATTGTTTTTCTTTTTTTTGAAAACGTCTTTTCACCTCATGAGACCAAACCCTTTCCCCGAGATATTTGCTGCCATATACCTCAGGACGCATAGTAACTTGCTTGATTGCATTTATATCCTCACGCTAACGCATCGATACGGAGAGGTAGGGTAGCCCAAATTGGCTGATATCTTGTATGTTACCTTTGACACTTGTTCTAGTATTTAGCCTTTGGAGTCGCAGCCTTACTTGACGAACTCGTCCAGAGTTTTACTATGCTGATTTGTGAGTAGGTAACCCGTCTTCAGCCACTAGATTCTCGGGAAAGTATAGACGAAGGGAGAGCATGGAGGTGTAAGACCAGCCGAATCCTTCATTGCCTCCAACTCAACTAATGACTATCGATTATAAGGACGCCTGTTGCACGAAAGATAATTCACTCGATACCATTCGACGAAGCCGTACAGAATGTGGCATCTTGCAATAATAAAGGTCAAAAAGGGTCAATTATAATTGAAGAAATAATGGCAGCGGCAGCTTGTTTTGAAAACAGTCAGCCACGCCTTGGCTTGGGGCATGGCTTGGAGGAGAGGATAGCTATACATGGGCATGGACCACAGTTGGCAGTTTGGTTGAAAGAAACTTCCAGATCCAATCTGACACTTGCGGAGATTCTGGAAAGAAACAAGAGCGAGAGAGACGCTTCCATATATACGTGCATCGGTGCTTGCGATGAGTTTGCAGCCTTTGCTATTCGATCGAAGGTGTGAGAGATATTGAGAATGCTGTGATTTTTCTATTACTTCCCTGGATTAGTATTGTTCTAGTATAGTGAAAGTTGATGGTCGAATTTGTGGGACTGTGCACTGTTCAAGCTAGAAGCTAGTATATGAGATGTCATTGACGTTATGACAAAGTTCAGACACACCTATATATTTTCAACTCAGCTCCCATTCTCCACCGACGTGTGCTTACTATTGCCAATAATCCATCAACGCGGAACTCGGTTATCGTCAAATTCGAACCACTGGAACGGCACTTTCCCTTTTCTCAGTATTAAATTTGTAAGAAAAGAGAAACGGGCACGCGTCATAGTGTTTTTGCTCTTGCGAATGATAAGAGTGCCGTTCGAGACGAACGAGGAAGGTGGAGTAGGCCAACCTGTCGCATCAGCGGTCCACTTTTTCGAAACCAAATGTAAATAGAAATCCACGTGTAAATATATACAAGTTGACAGGTTTTGTTGTTGTTGTTGAAATTCTCGAATGTTCAAAGCTAGGTTATCAATTTGCAGAGGGCAGATGCGAAAAGGCAGGCTCGTTGAGAGAGACCAAGTAAAGTAGACAAAATGGTAACTTAACATTAGCATGGTTAAGACCTACGAATGGCCCTCTGTATAAAACGCTCAGCTCAAAACAGTAAAGTTTATAGATTTTGGCATAAGACATCAAGACGAAACGCCGACTGTCTTGCATGACATTCCAATCCAATGTTCCACGATATTTGTTTTACCTTAAGTATACTTAAAGCCACTTATTGTCTGACGTCAGTTACATACCCCATTAGTACATGGGACTTGAGGAACATAAGTACCAGTTCTTTTTGGGAAGTCTCCCAATGGATCAACTTGCTTCTGAATTGGCTTCAATATAGCATAGGAATTTCCACCATAAGTCTGATACGGTCTTTGGTCAAAATTAGCATCACTGGAATACAACGGGTTGTATTTTGCGTATTCAAGGTCACCGGAAGTGTATCTACTATTGACTACTCCAGGTTAAGTTCGTTTCGTGCATGCCTCGATATCATTTGTAAGTTTCAAAAGTGTGGCATAGGCAATTGGGTCGCCTGCTTTAGTGAGCCGTGATACCTCCACGTCGAACCAAACTCGATCTCTATCACTTGGTCTGAGATTGAGCGCATCTCCGCCTGCATTTACTGAGGCTTAGGCGGTGAGGCTTGCATAGGCTGACTATATGTTAGCGTTGCATCAGAACTCAGAGAACCTGATTATTAAGAGACGAGGTAGCATAGATTCTTGCACACAAAACTCTTCAAGAACTGACATCCGCCGAATGTAGAAAGATGGTGATTGACCACACATCTGGAAGGCAATCGTGAATATGAACCAAGGCAGTAAGGTATTGAATGTTGTGATAGTATGCACCCAATTTGTGTCAATTGCATTGTACAGATCGGTTCCATTTGTTCCAGGAAGGTTGGGTATCGTGACAGTCTACACTTTTAGACGGGTCTAGTATCACCAAGTATCGTGCAACATACCCAGAACTTGTATCGTACGTTATCAACATTGATTTAGTTGTTGGAGAGAAGCCGAAGGCTTGATCAGCAGAGCTCCGTATATTGAAGGATACATACTTACGAAATATGCATGGCGTCGGACCTTGACCTGATCCGTCAAGGGAGAAATGGCGTTGAACTTATCGAAAACACCATCCGGTGGTGTATTTCCATTGTAGAAGAGGAATACTGTCCAAACCTGGATAATACTCTCAACAGCAAGTTGTCCCGTAACCAGATATTCTCGTCAGTGTATATTACGAGGAATGAAGTGCCAACGGTGAGAACCACTTGGTCCAAATACTCGAATGGAAATGGAATCTGATGTGGTACAGGGGAACCGGCGGACTTGGTTAGTTCATTCTACCTACCTATAACGGCAGCCTTCAGATCAATATTATTCTCGATGAAATGCTAGCTCTGATAAGCGCAGAGCCTTGTAATGCATCATACGTTCGAATGCCTCACCAGATCTACCTTGGTAAACAAAATTCTAGAGCATGTTAGAAGATATTAATCTTGCCATTCCTATAGGGAACGCTCTAGGTGTGAACCGAGCGACAATACCTGGTCGAGGTTAGTGTAGCAAAGCGTGTCGCGATCTTGTAGTAGAGTACCAAACTGATTTCCTCCACCTTTGGGAGCCCAGAAGATATTTATGTTGGTAGTACTGTTGGCATTGACAACGGTCCCATTTGCGAGCACAGCTTCAAAATCCAGAATGTGGACGCATGCAAGTCCATACTCAGCACTTAAGAAGCTTAGGCCGCCGCCGAGAAGCAGGCCACCTAGGCCAACGTCGCCTATCGCATGTGAGAATTGTATACACCCAACGACCGTAGCACACGCTCTTACCTGTACGCCCACCTACAACACCCTGTAGACTGAATGTTAGTATAATAGGCGCGACTGCTATAGATAAAGTGTGAAGCATGAGGTCAATGCTATGGAAGGGTAGGAAGAAAATTCACTTACTAGGTTGTATGGATCAAGAGCAGTCATGACCTCACCCAACTTCCCAGAACTGCTGACTTCTGGTTATAGATACAGTTGCGGAAGCCAGCTTGCTGAATGATATCCAAACACCCCATTGCGAACCAGAGAACCCTACATTAGTGGTATGTTCTCCACTTTTAACAGCAAAGGGCACATTGCGGTATTTGAGAAGAGCCTTGAAAATGAAAGAGACATCGCCCGCGTTTTCCGGAAAAACAGCGCAGGGAGGTGTAAAATCAGCGTTGGCGGCAGACCAATAATGATTTTTTGCTTCAAGATAATCTAGGCTGGTCAAAGCTGCCGGCCATATTTGCGTCTCCGCTGAGCCTTGAGAAATCTCTGTACATGCTGCAGTAGCATTAGGGGAATGGTGTGTTGACTGAGAATGGACAGTTTCAAAGGAAATAAAGGGACCAAGAGCAAATAACCCAGCCTTCCAAACGTACATGTTGAAGACAGCGCAGAAATGACATTCAAAGATAACAAAATGGCATAGGAAATAGATCTAAATCATCATTTCCTTTCTGGTTGAAGTCGGCTTACTTATATATACCAGAAAAAAGCAGTGCTCTTGCAACTATCCAAGCCCTCGCCCGCCGAAGACCAAGACTTCACTCGTAAATACCTCATGCGCATATATGCAGCATGCATCCTGCCGGAGCGTCCATCATTTAAAAGCCTTCTTGACTGGGTGGAACAATAATGCTATTGAAGAATGAGAAGATATCTCCAAATTGGAACTCGGAAAGTATGGTCTTTAAGCTATGAAAGCCACTTGACGTAGTGATATGTATGATGTGGATCTCAATGCTATATGATGAGCAATATTTCAAACCAGATCATTAGTCCTTCCAGACGCTAGCAGGGCATTTGAACTTACAATATTGAAAGTCTGGCGCGGCTAAAGCTCAGAACAGCCAGTTTGCGGTGCAGAAGGTATATCTTGGTCCAGGATTTGTATTAATTGGCACAGATTGTACCACCTTGCGTGCGATCATAGTTCAAAAATCTAAATGTAACCTGCTCTACTGATATGCATAATACAAATAGGAACGGCAAAATTGACGAAGGAAACGTTGACATTTTCAGCTCAAGAAAGTTCTATGCACGTGACGATGATGATGGTGGGATGGCATGGGGTACCAATACGTCGACGCCATGGCGTCGATTTAGAGCTGACTAAGCAGTACCGCATTGGGCAACCAGCCTGTAACTATAGGGCAACCAGCCTGTAACTATAGGGCGATCAGCCTGTAAACACAAAACAACCAGCTTGCATATACAAAACAACCAGCCTGTAAAGCACAACGCGACCAGCCTGTAAAAACGCGATTACAAACTTGTGGTATTAAAGTTATTATTACTATTACTATTACTACTATTACTACTATTACTTTGTACAATAACTTGCGAAAAAAAGTGTTTTGTAAACGCGACTGTAGCGATCAACTTTCGGCCAAATACTTCGCAACATCAGTTACAAACTTATAAAGAAAACTATAATTTGTAAACAACTTGTAAATTTTTATTATAGCTATTAAAGTAAATAAAGCATATTAAATAGTTCAACATCGAAAAAAATTAAAATTTCAAAGCTATAAATAACATTATACACAAACAGAATTATTTCAAGTTAGTAGTCGCGTTGCGCTTTACAGGCTGGTAGCCCTGTATTTACAGGCTGGTTGCCCTATAGTTACAGGCTGGTTGCCCAATGCGGCACTGCTTAGTCAGCTCTAAATCGACGCCATGGCGTCGACGTATTGGTACCCGATGGCATGGCATTTGCATATCTTGGCGCTCGCGTCGCGTCCACCAAGTTCCATTTGGGCAAATGGGGCATGGAAATCAACATCTAGGTTGAATACTTTTAAACTAGTTGCCATGTCTCGTACAACTGTGCCCCCGCGGCCTCTGTCTCTCACCGAAGAGCTTGAGAAACTCGAGCAGTCAATCACTTTGACCCTTCAAGGTACTCCCATACATTTAACGTCCTTCAAACTATTGATCCAATTCTAACCAGAGTCCCAGAAATCGACCATAATTTCAGTCGCGCACATCGTATTGTGACTTCTAGTATATTACCTATCGTTGAGAAATATGCAGAACATTCCAATACTGTATGGGAAGGCTCAAAGGTTCGTCATGCAATACAGAAGGACAACAGATCAGTGTGCTAATGGCGGGGTCAAGTTCTGGAAACAGTTTTTTGAAGCCAGCGCCAATGTGTCTCTGTCCGGAGTAGAAGAGCGAGACGAGGAAGATGAGGAGGTTTCATACGAGCAATCGCATGAGCAAGCTAGCACATATGCATCATCACATCGTGGAGATGAGACACTTCAAACGGAAGAAGGAGAGCATGAATATGGCCAGGAACAAGATTCTCTATTAGACGATGCCGATATCAGTGGCAGCACTCCTCGAGCTCCGCGCCCAGAGAGTACCATAGGCAAGGACAGATTTGCTGATTATGGCTCTCCGTACGAGGCTTTGAAGCGAGAGATGAAAGAAGGATCCTTATCTGAGAATGAGGATACACAATTGCTGCCTTCCACACCGGGCACGAAATCTAGAATTCCAGATATGTCGATGAATCCGGAATCATCACCCTTCGATCCAACCAGCTATCTACAAGCCACCAAGAAAAAGCCTGGCGAGGATCCTCTCTTGCACAGAGTGCTAGACAAGAACTACCGGATCCAAGCCACACCTCACAAGACGGTGTCCAAGGAGAAGACCCCAGCAAATAAGCCTTCATGGCGAGACACTACATCGCCAATGTCGTCTCCTCCAGTTACTGCTCCACAATTGAACGCGAACATCTTCAGTTCCCCCATCAGAAGACCATATACTCAGCCTGTGCCAAGAACGCCTGGGGTAAGTGTCAACCCAACGCCTGCCAAGAAAAAGGAAGACTTTCCGAAACCTCCTAAGAACGATGAAATCAGCTGGGAGAGTGATAGCGATGAAGATGCCGAGGGGGTGTATCGTGAACTGGGCATGAGTATGTTTTCCACAGAACTTCGTGGAAGGCGACTAACATTATGTAACCCAGGCCCTCCAAAGACTATCCAATTCAACTTACCTCAATCTCGTTTATTGCAGACACCAGCACGAGAGGCCAGCAAGAGAATCGTTGAGGACCTACTGAACACAGCAGGAGTAAATTTCGATGAATCGGACGAACTTGACAGCCCCAGCGTGGTGGTAAGGAAGGATGAATTAGATGACAGCTTCTAATACCTCTATTATTGTATATACCAAATCCAAGGAAACCGTTGCCTAATCATACTTCCTACACCATCCCAAACTGTATCTTTGTAGCAATCTGCTCATAGGTATATCTCAAACGCCAAACTCCAAACTCCAATATCGCCAAATCATCGTATCAACCCTCGGTAATATCTGACTACCTCATTGTAGCCCAGATCATATACGCCTCCGCGGTCCTTGCCCTCGCTACACCAAACCATCAGCCTTCCGTTTCATCAATCAAATACGAATTCCCTAAGAACCCTCTTCTTCTCCTCGGGATTTGGGGCGGACGTACCCGACTTATCCTCGCCATTGGCCTTGTCTGCTAAGCTCATCTTCTTCTCTCCGGATGGTGACGACTTGTTTTTGCTCTTCAATAACGAGATTGTTGACGAGATTGTGTTGGTACTAGCTATAGATGCTGCGTCGCTATCCTTATGCGACTTAGTTGTATATTTCGGTGACATGTTGGGCGTCAGTTTCTGTGTGATGACTTGGAAATGTTAGACTTCCTCTTGTTGATCTGGATATATTAGCAAGAAAGTACCTACACGAACGAGGAAGTAGAATGGTTATTGGTGTGTAAAGAGTAGATAGAGCTACTGATATGAGGTATTGTATGGAAAGTCTGAGGACTTGTGATTGCTACGTTATACAATTGCTTGTTGATATAGAACCCAAAATTGGGAGAAACAAGCCTCATATATATACTTCTAATCGAGCTCAAAATGACAACATGGCTCTCTTACAAGCCTTGAAAAAGAGTCATCCGTCCATTTCATTTCTCTGTTGGTACTCGGCCCCTAGCTTGCATTTCCCGCAGGACACCGTCGCGGCAGCCTTACCCCGTCACCCATAACTGACCTTTGCCAGCCAAGCCCCTCATCCTCACACCATAGCCCCTATTCATTTCTGTTTGTGATTGGACAATGCCTACGAAGCGAGAGCCGTAGCTCAACTCCGGGAACCATAGCGCTTTGGGGCTCAGGTAAGCACCCGACTAGACTGGTGGGATGGGTGACTCAGGCTGCCGCTGTCCAAGTTTTGCTAGCCCTGCATTTGAAGCAATACTTTTATTTACTACCGCAATAGATTGGTGTTGCTTGAGGTGGGTGTCGGCGTAAACTCAAGAGCTTTAGGAGCGGTATGAATCATGTGGCTGAGTTCTTTCATGTCGTGTGCCAAGTAATCTTAACTGAAATGTGAGAGCCCGTAGGTTTACGACGGGGTCTCGAGTAAGCCGTATTAAATGCCTTGCAAACTCAATTAACCCTCAACCTAAGAAACACAGCCATCACGATTTGCCTGCGAGTGTATATGTGCTTGTAAAAGTGTTCCGCTAGGCTATTTGTCTTGACGAACGTTGAACCTGAATGAATAAGAAAGCTTAGCCCACATGTTACGGCAAGCTCCACCTATTCCATTCCTGGACCAGCGTGCTGGGACGACGTGGCTCTCAGAACCCAAATATTGAACGCCGTGAGAACATTAGTAATCCAATTATCGTCTGAGACGACAGTATTATTGCGTATGTTATATCCATCAAGGTGTGTTACGCCTGGCTAAAAGACGTCGTTGCCTTGCCCCGGAGTTCTTCAATCTGCAAAGTCGAACTCCGTGTCCAAAGCCGTCAAAATCATGCGGTTTCGGCTTGGTCATCCCCCAACTCGGGACGGGAGGAGATCAATGGGCTGTCAGAATTTATGACGCCTACGTAGGCTTCCGTTTTCTATTAACTACATAAATCCTTACACCGCTTATAAGTTCTTGTAAAATCGCAGTCGCTGCTATTTCAAAGCACGATTATATTTTCAGCTAGTTAGATTTTGATTTTTTTTTGTTTTTGTTTTTTATAGGATGTTGCTCTGTGGTTTAAGTAAGTTGCAATATATCTTGTAAAAAAAACTTGAATTGTTACTAAATTGAAACAGAAATAATATCAATAACAAGCCTATCCTGTAATTTCATTTTTAAGCCTTTTCTATTAATGGCCGTGGCGTTATAATATCTTAAAAGTCATTGACTTCAATGGGGGTTTGCTGACTAAATGAAACTCGCCATACATTCTGATACCCACTGTTGGGACATGGAGGTTGGTAAGTAAGCTTGCCTAGACCGGCCTTCGTACGAGTAGAAACGGTGTTTCTTTCCTGCGTCTTATTCTGATACTAAATCACTGCTCCGTGCGGCGCGGTAAGAGACAAGTCCCCGCAGAACCGAACATTCACAATCATAAGCTCCTTCGTCCGCTCAAATATATTAGTCATAGAAGAAAAACCACATTCGAGATATGTCAGCAAAAATGGTTGGTTATTTATGTTTCATTTTGACATTGTAAGGGCGTCGGGACCCTTTTTATTAATTAATTAAGATTGTCTATAGACATATCCTTAAGTTTGACTTCATGATACGTAGATCTTCCGGACGCCAAAAGATCCCCCTATCGCATGCAAATGCTTCAGACGCGCCGTCTACGAATCGAAGATAAATCGCTTCTAGGTACAACTATTCCTCGGCCATCGTTGTTTTCTGATTTTCGACACTTCTAAGAGTGTCATTACTTAGTCTCTTTTGCTGAATGTCAATGGGCAGTCATCCTAGTTCATATTAGCTTACAGTCAACAAAAATAAGACCATAATGGCTTACCATCGGGAAGATGGTCGCAAAGACCTTGATCTCTTCGGAACGAGGAGTTGGGTGATGGACCCAGTCGAGATACATCGAGGCCTTTCCAATCATCAATGCCAGGTTACGCTGCGCATAGATTTGACCAAGGCAGTAGTGAGGGCCGGTTCCAAAAACAAGGAAGTTCTTGGCTCCCTTCTCCTCAGCGTCACCAGAATAGTATCTCTCAGGATCATACTCATCTGGATTGGTATAAACCTCTGGATCTCGGAGAGCTGGATATACGGATGGGATGATCATGGCGCCCTTCGGAGCAGTGTAGGTAGGGGTAACAGGAAAGGGCTTTTTCACTAAGTATGGTACCATGATGACTGGTGGTCTGTATCGCAACAATTCTCGTACAGCGGCCAGAGTATACTTCATCTCGTCCATATCATCCATGGTGACAGGCTTGTCGCGGTCACCGCCTCGTACGCGCAGGTTTTCCTCCCGGATCCTGTCAAGGACATCTGGACGTTGCGCCATGGTTTGGAAAAGCCAGGTTGCTGCACTGCTGGTTGCATCTTGCGATGCAAACAAGAAAGTGAAAATGGTTTGGGAGATCTCGTAATCACTGAAATCCCGGAGTAAGGGGGATGGCTTCTCGATTCCTTCCATTGAAAGCCCCTTTTCAAGACGCTCGCGGTATCTTTGAGATTCAACCTGTGACTTGACCCATCCATCCATGATACACGTTACTTCTCCTCCAGCTTGCATTCGAACCTTGCTTTTGGCAGCGCATTTTGCGAATTCCACCAAAACCATATCGGCAGCCTTCTTGCCATAGTAGGTCTTCGTAAATGGAATGATGACTGGGAAGTTGACAAGCTCAAGTGCAGCGGTGATCAGATAGTAGTCATCCGCAATCTTCTTGATAGCCTCATCTGAAATATAGTGACCTACAAAGGTTCGGCAGGAAACGGCACACATAAGCTCTCGAAACTCTGCCATAAATGGGACAGGCTTTCCACCAGCGGCCTCAGTGACACTGAGGAACTTGTTGAGATAAACGTTGTACACCTCGTCTTGTCCTGGTAGGTAGCTGTCAAGGGCTTGTCGAGTAAATAAACCATTCAGACCTTTGCGGAAGTCGACATGTGCTTTACCGTCGAGGAATACCCAATTGTCAGCTCCAAGAAGCTTGTGCGCGACATCCACAACACAAGGCTTGACGAAACCAGGAGAATTGAAGATCTTCCGGGACATATCACGAGTGGATGCGATGACAACGAATCTACATAGAATTAGCATGCGAAACCTTCTCCTTATGGGTATAACGTACTTATGGAAAACAGAAACGCAGCTAAGCTCGCCGCTGTCCCACTTCCCCTTGTATTCATGCCATTTTGGGTTTACGGATTGCAGGAAAGGGCCCATAAAAGGAGCTTTCCACGATGGACCAACGATTGAACCTTTCTGCCAGATATAGCTGACTATGATACTTGGTAAGTGTTGTTCAAATACTCCAGAAAGTATACATACACTGATCGTACGCCACCGCAATTAACAAAAGTGTGACCACAACTTGCCATGCGCTCAAATTGCTGATTTTTTGCAAGACATTATTCACTTGAGAATTCCCCACGAGGTGCGCGAACTTGGCATCGGCCAGGGGAGATGCGAAGCTCAGGTTCTGTGCCGTTGCCGCCATATCGAATCGAATCGTCAGCCCGTTTATGGGCTGAGAAACCCCAATTGGTCGGTACGTAAAGATGGGTGCGATCGTATGCTACAACCACGCAGTTTCTAGCAATTACCACGCGCGAGAAGATAGGCTGGTCAACGTCTCTGTAGACCGACTCAATGCAGAGCGAGTGACTGTTGAGAAGGGGAAGGAAGAAAAGAAATGTTCACAGGTATCGGGATGAGGAAATTGAATGTATCTTCGCGCTAAGAGACCCCTGGTCAAATTGGCTAATTTTAATCTTGGCACCTGTATACACAGCCGATTGGATCATTTTCAGCCATTCAACCATTATACGCAGGTATGCACCACAATTGACGACTCCGTTTACAGTACAATGTATAAAAAGATACAATATACGCCGAAAAGTTCCTCCTGTTGACAGGTTCAAATCAATGCCACTCTTCCCAAGCACTCACCTTCGGATCTTATGCCTGTGCAACATCCTCTCTCGCGACACCGGTTTTCATTTTGGATTCGAGTGCTGGGCAGGAATTTCTGAGCTGCATCACAAATTGCAATCATCCTGTTCGATCAGATGGGGGTTTCTAAGCAATAGAATACAACCCTGCCTATTTCCTTCTCAGGGATCATTTTTCGAACGTCCACAAATCACGGATCGTTCCAGATAAGAAGTCAGGTGAATTTCAGGGGTAATCACCAATGGCAAAAACAGCGGGGTAGACTTGGCACGGGCAAGGCCTGCGTATTCGTATCAGCAATCTCATGGTTACACAGAGGCAAGATGATACAAATATAACCAAGTCTTTTCCCCCAATCTGAGCATTTTACAATAGGTCGTCATGTTATTAGTTTTCCATGTGCATTCTCGCCCTTTTTCCATTATAAACTTATACCTATCCTTTGTTCCGAACACAGAGCATTTCAATGCTCAAATCTATTAACTATTGGAGTTTTGTAATGGAATATGCTGTTGTATCCGTACGGCCACTTGCTCATCCTTGATGTCTAATAAGCATTCAAATTAGATATTTGTTTGCGTTCCGAGCTTGTGGAAGCTCTCCAACTGCGCTTTAGGGTCCATGCCATATGTCACAAATTTTGATCCATGAATGCCAACGACTTCCTGCCTTTTTCTTTTTATGATGAGGTATATTTGCAGAAGCTCATAAGCGTTGTGTAGGGTCGTGCATCGATCTGAGGGTTTGATGCAGTTTGTATACAGGTCAGGATGCTCAACCATGCTAGCTTATCTTCCACAACCAAACATGAAATCCTTTCATCTTGATCAGCATCCTAGGATATGAGCACTGAATATCTACGTGACAGATATATCTTAGACTACATTTACCTGATGGTTTTATTTGCTGTCTCTATTCATGGATCCTTCTTTGAGCTATCAGTATATCATATACCTTCACACATGAGACTATTGGTATAATCTGTATGTCCCATGGGATCTGCTATCATAAGACCATGGAGATTCGTTACATTTATATGGAATACAACCATTTGGAGGATTAAAACAAAACCTTCAGCCTCTGTCACATCTTTAAATGCGATGTTCAAACGCTAAAGTACTTTATCTACTTTGTGATTAAGTTTGATATTATGCTCCAAATTTAGTTGTTGTCAATGCTATATAGAATTCAAAACGCATGATCATAGATATTCAGCTACAACGCATCTCGCAACTCCACGGAAGAACCACGCGGGTACTCTCAATTTTCAAAATAACCCCTCAGCCTCGTTTTTCACATGTACCAAAGCATAAAAGTAAAACTCACCCTTCCTAAGGGTACAAAGAATTTCACTGGCTATTATATCTTCCTTTTTTTGGGTTTGGCTATACAAGTATTTCTTAAAACCAAGAAGACAAGTTTCAATATCTGAAAATTCCCTTCACTTAGGTTTATTGACTCCGTGCTTGCGCGCTCCAGAAGTTCGCGCATAGCTAAAGCACATGAGATCGAAAAAGTTGGTTTTCTCCTCAAAATTTATAAATGAGAGTGCTAAATAAGCAACGTTATGACCCCAAGCAAGTTACAAGCAGTCAATCGCATTGTCCACTAGGTAGAAACGCTAGCAATTCTGTTTAGAGTACCTATTTTAAAAACCCTTAAGTTACGCATTGTGTTGTAATAAAGGTGTGCAACGTCTCGGCGTAGCGATTTCTTTACTCAAGAATTGCGGAGTGTATTGCCAGCGAAACTATGGACCGTATTTATAATGTTTATCCCTGCTGTCGTTTCTGCTTTCACTATGGCTAACATACTAAGTTGCCTTGAAATGCAAATTACAGTTTATTTTTCGTAAATCCACCTTGCTTGAAGCAGCTGAACTCCGAAAGTTGTAGATCAAAACAGGATAAAATCTTAAATAGCGTGAAGGATTGGCAAATTTTGTGACTTGTACAACAGCTACTATATTTTTATTCAAAGACTACTTTCACTCTTATGCAGCTAAGACCAGCAAGTAGACCCCTGTGCTCTTTTCAGAACATAACTCAAAATTCTATACACTGCCGAATCACATGTTCAGACTTAGTAGTTACTGCCACTGTCGCTCTCAATTTCGCTGTTGTCAGAAAAAATAGAAGTACATATGGCACAATTTGAGATACTATAGAACGTCTGCGAGGATGAAATTTCTCAGAAAATGTGTGAGAATTGATATCCAGGGAAAAAATTAAATCATAGAAACAAAATAAGAAATCGGTGAAATATCCTTGAAGCCTTTCTCGATATGAGGTGTGACTCTTGAAGAGGAAGATCAAGCTTTGAAAAGGGTTGGTGTTCTATAGCTTTTATTTCGTGATAACATGTGTTGTAAACACTAAATCGGTGGCAAAGCAAAAACAAAGAAAAGTCACCTATATACACCATATCTTGGAAATAGTGGTTCTATAATATTGCTTCCTAGATCTTACAAGAATGACTGACGGACGAATTGGTAAGGCCACAGATTTGCAGACACTTATGGTATGGCATGGATTTTTGAGTGAAGTCGGAGAAGGAGAGAACCCAGTACCTTGTGCCAGTATATCAACGGATCTTTACAGGTTTAATTAAAATTAGAGGTGAGAATAAGAAATTGAATCACCTACTTCATTTATAGAATATGGGTTCTTCTTTAAGTGAGGAGAGAGTGTCGTTCTTATCAATGTACCAGCTGTCAGCTCAACGAGTGAACAGGTACGAATTTAACAGCTTTCCCATGGCAAACAAGAATTCCAATTTGGAACTTGAGAATGAAACACGCCATGTTAAAAAGGTATATGGCTCTGAGACTGTATCCAACTTTGATCAATACCAGCCATGACATCTTATTCTCATAGCAACATACGCATAGAGCTCCCACAAATTAGAGGCCCTTACTATACTCAGAGGTAACATAAATATTCCGAGTTTGGCACTCATTAAACATGAAATTTCATTCAGAATTGAGGGGATTCACTTAACTCCACCGAATATTTCTGTCTACCCCAATATACCTTGGCCGCTTCTTTTCTCTAGATTAAACACCCTCGACCTGACCTCCATTTTTCTCCCAGTCCAGCCAACTCCCACTATATTCACTGACCTTCTGCCACCCTGCCTGCCTCGCCAGCTCCGCCGCGGCCCTACTCCTCACCCCCGCCCGGCAATAAAATACAACCTCCGTCTCCTTCGTCGGCCGCTCGACCCCAAACCTATCTTCGAACTCCTCTTCGGTTATAAAAAAAGCGTCTGGCTGCGTGGTGACGGGGATATTTATGGAGGAGGGAATGGTGCCGGTGCTTTTGAGTTCATGGGGCTCCCGCGTGTCGACCAAGACACGGTCTGGAGAGGGGGAGGAGATGAAGGATTGTACCTGAGCGGGATATTAGCTAGTGGGAAAGGAGGCAGAACGAGGAGAGATACATCGGCGAATGTGTAAATCTTGCTGGGATTGGGGATTGGTGCGACGGAGTACGTTCTGAAGTTTATGGGTGAGGTTCTGCCATTTCTGTTTGTAGCGGGGAAGACCGGTCGGGAGGGTTGTCCTGCTACAACTCTTGTGATCTGACGGGCCGAGCCATGGACTAGGGACCTCGAAGCCCGTGAGAGAATCGAGAATGCAATTCCTGGGGTTGCCATGTTCTGTTGTGAGGTTTAATTCGGTCGGATAAGAAGTTCTTTGAGCTTCATGATATCGGAGCTACCCTGGATTTCGGGACGGCTATTGGCATCCCGAGCAATTACTAGCAGCGATCTTTATCAATCCGTCATACAGCGGTCTTATTCGCCATTTAATGTAAGGGGTAAGATATACTCCTTAGCAACCTTTCTTTTCTAGGTATGTGGTTTCAATGCGCTACTATAGTAGCTTTTATGTGTTCTGGACGAGTCAAGGTATTGTCATTTTTATGGTATTGTACATGAAGCAGTGCACCGGAACACCAATAATTTTGAATAGTTCATACAATCCGAACCCAAAGTCATAAATTCCGAGCCTATCCTTTCCCCAAATTAGAACATGAACATCTTGACAGAACCTTCTTCGGGTGGTGCGTCTGTGACTGGCTCGTCTGGCTTCTTGACGAGGCTGTGTTGTGCGAAGAATAGCCATTTAATCGCAACTGCTAGACCCAAGTGAAGAGCAACCACAATTATGAGCAATACCTTGCTAGTTTGTTTATCGGTGGCGCTCAAGACTGGGTACAGATTCCTGAGCAGAAATGCTACACTCACACCAAATCCGATTCCGACAAATATCCAGTTTAATAACGGGAACTGAGACCATGATATCAGTGCAACTGGAATCCAGATTAGGTTCGAGTAGCCATATAAAGCCCAGCACTCAAGGAGATTCGCGGATTCGCTGCCAAAGTACTTCAATGCGAGGAAGAGTATAACGGGGATTACCAGGGTGTAGCCGTAGATCAGACCGGCAGCACCTGTTCCAGCATGTCAGTATAAGCTTTAGCCTTGAAACGTGAGATATATACCACTCAGCAACGTAAAGTCATACGCAAATCGCATGCCATGTTCACTCGCCAGGTACTGACTGATCGTTCCTCCCAAAAACAATATGAACACCACCGTCGTCGCGATCCAGAACGGACCATAGAGATCTGGGTTCCCTTCTAGCACATCGAGGAAGTTTGCTCGGGGAAATAAGGCAGCCCAACATCGTGAGAGCACAGCATTGGTATCGACGTCGAAGAACTGCGCATAGAAAGATAGTGTCCACAAGAGCCGTTTGCCGGAGCCACTGTTAGCAGTGGCTGGCGCAGGGAGTCCTGAGGAGCCGCCTGGGATCTTGCGGGTGTTGGGTGTGCCTTCAGTCTGGAAGTTCGAAGAATGGAATTCGAGGTCTTCTTGGAGGTCGGTGTGTCCAAGGTCGCCCTAATGTATAATGTTAGGTCCAAGGTAGGGAGATGGGCGTTGTGAACTGTAGATTGTGGCTGATTGCACTTGCCTCCTCATCTACATCCACTACCACGTCATAGCCTGCTCCAGACATTTTAATGTGTTATATGGAGTTTTGTTGTTGTATGCTGTGGTTGCTTGCCTGTTCGTTGATAGTGAGCACTGGACAGCTTGCGAATGAGTGATGCTAAAAGACCCTTGTCACGGATCATTCCGTGCCCCTGTAGAACAGCCTTTAAGCCTTAATCACAACCCAGGACTGCTGTATGAGTTCTATGCTAAATGAAAAATTTAAGTTCACAGATTTACTCTCATATATACTATCATTGTTATTAAAGGGAGAGTGGGAGCTGTGCAGCTAAAAGTCACACTTTAACGTCACAAGAAAATTTAGGCTTAAGTTGCCCTGCCTTGGTAACGAAGTCAAATTAGGAGATGAGGCTTTAAGGGAAACTATAGGGAAACCTACCATAGCATGGACTTTGGATATGATGACTATTACTCTGCTAGTTTGAGTCATTTGTAGGTACGCCAACCGGAGACGTCAATCTGCCAGGAGTTCAGACCAAATCACATACTACACACAACAAACTTATTACGCCTAAATCTACCTCACGCAAGAGAATGTGCTTTGCTAGACCAGTTTTCCATTGCCTGTTATGCTACCATATAAGTAAAGCAAGTCCATGCATGAGAGACCATCCACTTTGCCTCCTCCGAAAGAAAGTCGACCCAAACGCCAGAACAGAGAACCGTTCACTTTAGCTTCTTTTTTGGTCGTAGTTGGTTGGTGTGACCGCATTTCTTCTTTCTGCAGTTGGTGGCACGAGGTGGGAGGCGGGCCTGTTACCTTGTTAGTGTAACCCGTAGAGACCATAAGCCTGGAAATCGTACATAGCACTTTCGGCAGATCATCTTGTCGCAGTTGAACTTGGAAGCAAGTGCCTTGAGTGATGGCTCGATGATACCACCACGGAGACGGAGAACAAGGTGGAGAGTCGATTCCTGAAGTCGTAAGTTAGCAAAGCTTTCCCAGCATTTATTTCCTTATTTATGGCCTTAATTCCTGCTTGCGATCCGTTCTCCAATGACTCCTAATGCGGCCCACCAATTCTCAGATTCTATATTCGTACCTTTTGGATATTGTAGTCCGAGAGAGTGCGACCGTCCTCAAGCTGCTTTCCGGCGAAGATCAATCGTTGTTGATCGGGGGGTATTCCCTCCTTATCCTGGATCTTGGACTTAACATTGTCAATGGTGTCGGAAGACTCCACCTCAAGGGTGATAGTCTTTCCCGTGAGGGTCTTGACGAAGCTGTTATTCGAACGTTAGTCCCATATTCAACTCAATCTGAATGTGGCTGTGGTGAAAGCGCTCTTGGGAAGCGCTTGGGAAATCTTACATCTGCACTGTAAAGGAAGAGCAGTTAGCATTGATTTTTTATCTATGGCAATGGGATACGAAGAGGTAATACTTACTGGTTGCGGGTTGTCGTCGTCGTTGTTCTTGGTCAGAATGAGAAAATTGCAGAGTGGTGCGCTCGCATCACCTTCGGCTCGCTTAGCGGGGCTCAAGGTGGGCCTCTGTTCTCGTTGGTCACGTGCCTGTAAAGTAAAAGTTCTCTACCCTGCCCGCTCAAAAGACTTTAGACTTTACACAGTTATGCTTATATTCAGTGGTTGTATAAATCGGAGACCAAATACCATCTCTCATTATCTCTACCATAATATTGATGAAAGTGTTGGTTGCTATCAATCTTTAAGGCCCTTGATACTTAACAGAAACCCATAGTCCTCCAGACTAATAAAAGGGTTTTGATTATTTCGTAATTGAAAACAATTTAGGTATCATCGATCATTTCTATTCCAACTAATAGCTACTTCATACAGTGTCTAAAGAATCACTTTCCTCTGTTAAATGCCTCCTCCTCTTGGCCAACCGCCAATTTTCTAGATTAACTTCTGTCTGGAAAACACCACGCACAAGTGCTTCCAAGTTGATTCCAATAATCCTACTTGCTTGCTCATAAAATGCCCTAGCATGCTCTGAGAGTTCTTCCGCAATGCGGTACCTGTGTTAATATTCTATGAGCAAATACTTATAAACATGGGATGCTATTATCACAGAATGTACCTTTTATATAGCTCACCGGGCCGGGTTACACTATCATTGTTCACGACATCTGTAGAGATAGACTCCTGAACAATGCGGCTGTTCTGGACACTTCTCAGTCGCTCACGCTTCAGTTCATCATCTGATTCAATTGGTGGTCTTGGGGGTAAGTCTTCAAGAGGAAAGGCATTCAGAATCTTTTCTGGCACTGCATATCATCAACTTAATTACCTAGCCAAGAAATAGAGGATCTTACTCTTAGCAGGTCTGTCGTCAAGGAAAGTATGCTGGAAAAAATCCATGTAATCATCCATAGCTTCCTTGCTCATATTAAGGATATTCATATCTGTAACATGAATCTCCTCCCCTCTTCTCAGACCCTTGACTGGCTTTTCCGCCATCACTTCATTCCATTTGTGCCAGTCAATTATAGCAACTGTTGGATCGGAATCATTTTCGGGGTGACGTTCAACATCGTCAAATGGATGGCTTAGCTTCGTTGCAACGACTACCAGACACATGAGCTGAGCTTCAGGATAAGCAAGGACTCCATAATTCCTCTTATGCAAAATTGGGTATGAAAAGTCAATCTTTAGAGTTTCTGCTAGCCGTTGAACAGCTGGATATATTTCAACTATTTCAAATTAGCTGGATCAATTTTTTTATTATGATGCTCACTTGGTAAGCACAGGTTTTGTATATGTTTTTCTATCAGTAACGGAGCGTTCAGAGGTGGAAAGACCAAATTGACGTGGATGTTGTAGAATTCAATCAGCTCTAAGACCGAACCATAGATTGCAGAACCTCTTAATGGGGTGTGGATCTCAAGGGCGGCGTGATAATGAGCTGGAAGTCGCCGTCTCATGTCCAACGGTATCTCTTTGATCTTATTAATATTAGCCTATGAAACTACAAGTAGAAGCTACCCCTGACTTACAGCCCGGGTGTAAATTATCTCGTCTCGTGCTGCCCACCTATAGATTTCTCCAAGACTCGTAGGTAATCGAAGAAGCAATGTTCCTAGGTAACACGTCCCTAGCGTCTCGATCAACTTAGGAAGCCTCTCTCGTCCCTTACCACTAGTCCTCCTGCTCCATCGCGAGGACGTGAAGCTGGCAGCACCATCTGAATTCTCACCTTCACTTGTAGAACTAAAGCCGATCGTCCCGGTTCTCGACGTGTACCCTTCTTCTTCATCTTTCTCTCCATACGAGATCCTTGCTCTTAGACTCCAGAGGTCTCGGACCACAGTCTCGAGCTCTGATGGAAAGCCTTTCATCTTGACCAACCAATGACATTGCCTCCATAGAATCACCTGGTAGCATTCTAGGTACAAGTTGGTGGCTTCCTTGCCACTGTATACGACTTGTATCCTCTCTCTCACCTCGCGCTTCTTGCGTGTCGTTCTACCATGGCCTTGGCTGTTCCAGTCATCGTCATCCGCAGCCGTTTGGGTGAAGCCCTAGATGTACTGTCAGATGGGAGGCACAAAGATGGGATTCCAGCGCTTCGATTTAAAATAACAATTAGTTTTAACCTGGAGCTGGTTCCGTAGAACTAGTTGGGACTCTGCAGTAAGAAGAAGCTACAGGGAGATATTTCTAGCGAACGAATTGGCTTGTACGCAAAGTAGAGGAAATGCCAACTTACGAATTGCTCGTGACCTTTTTGACAGTATTTCCTCCCATTCACATCGATGTACCATCTCTTGGCCTTACACCCTTCCTCTGTACAGCCATCGCCACGAGAAAATTTGTGGTAATCAAGCTTTGAATCCATTGCGCATGGAAAACAATTTGTGGTCACGTTCCATGTTGCCACCTGGAGTTAACGTTTTGACTTTCGGGACGGCCCTTTGATATTTTCTTTCCAACACATCTAATGTTTTCAAGGAAATCAATTTAATTACGAGTACTTATTTCATTCATGAAACAGAACCAACTTAATCAAAATATTATATACCGATTTTCGCGTTTCGTAGTATCAATTATTCATATTGTTGTTATCATTACGTTTAGCAGTGTCACAAATTGATGAAATAGAACGAGTCGGGTAAAGGCATCGATTTCTACGGGATATGTGTCGCCACATCCTAAAGGCGCTCACTTTTTGACTACGCCGGCCATTTGTGATCTTGTAGCATCGAGGATAACAAAAGAGATGATGTTCGCAAAGCCCAGGAAACGTAACCAGTAAATTCAATGTCCAGATAGAATCCTCCTACGAACGACCCATGCAGCATGTATCCTCGATAACCTAGAACCTATAATGTCGATATCCTCGAGAATAGGCGGTGATAGATGAAAAATGCAACGCAATCAGAAAGGTCGGCATCGTAGCAATATTGCCTTTGAGGCGTTTAGGCACCCTTGGGAGCCTCCTTAGCTTCAATGCAAGCTTGCTCACCCATAGCAGTAAGAACAATAACGTCTAAAGAAAGGTCAGCTATCGGCCCCATGCAACCGAAACGTTAGAGCAGTGACTTACTAGTATCTTTCTCCTCCTCGGTGAAGAGCTTGTTAATCTTGTCACCGATCTCCCCCTCCGGAACCTTAACATCATCCTTGGTCTCACCGTCTTCAGCCATCAATGAAAGGTAGCCATCGTCGGAAACGTCAAGCTAGTAGTATGTGAGAATGGGTGGCAACGACATACATCGCAGGTTAGACTCACCAATTGGTATTCCTTGCGGCTAACGTTGGGGACATCCATGTTGTGGGTGGATGGGCAAAGTTCTTCAAGCTTCTTGCCGGTGAAAATATCGATGGCAACCAAGTGAACCTTTGCATGGCCGTGCTTGCCAGTCTTGGAAGTAGACATATCGACGATCTTGCAGGGACGGTTCTTAATGCAGACAAAGCCGTTCTTCCTCAAGGCAGAGCACTGCATGGGGTAAGTGGCAGAGGCACCGGCATCGGCGGACTCGAAGGTATGTTCATGCTATCGTAGGCAATCAAATCAGCTTCCATACTTCTAAAGTTGTTGCGATGGATTGAAGGCTTGAAGGCATGCGCCCAACTGGTGGTGGGGTTGCGTGCGGGGCGGAAGTGTTCAAAATTTCTTACCTGGGCATCGTTATCCGCCATCTTGCTGTTGCTGGGGGTAAAAATGTGGTGATGAGGGGATCTGCGCTTTTGATGAAGTTTGGGGAGTCCAAGAGGATGGGTATTGGGGTCGAGGCAAGACAGAGAAGGAATTCTGAAATCGGGCTCGAGAGAAGTCAATCCAGAAGTGTGCTTTTATTAGCGACTAACAGCAGGCTAAAAGTGGTGGGGCGGGGTGCTCCCCATGGCGAATCAGCGCCGGTGAATACCAATGTAGGTAGTGTACCTATTGCATATGAAAACATCCTTACTACGGGTAGGGCACCTTATAAACCTCACCACGTTGAGCCTACTCTACCTATGGTATATTTGGTGCTGGACTTGACGACTTCATAATTGGTAACTCTACCTACGCCGTCTACCTCGTGACGGCTCAGATACAGTATTGGCGCTTTGCTTGTGGCCATGATTATACGGTTACACCTCAAGCTCAAATAAGTGGTCCAACAAAGTGGAAGGGTCAGGAGGATATGTGGCTCGACCGATTATCGCACTCGACGCAGTCTGGAACTCCACCTCCGCAATCGAATAGATCCTACTCCCCGGCGCCGAGACGGCAGACCAGTCTCGGACCTACAGCAGGTCAAAATGCTCAACGACCGTTCAACCTGCGGTCATCCTCTCTCCTTTCGGTAGCCTCTAATGATTCCTCGACTTCTTTATTAGTTTCCTCGAAAAAAACAAATGGTTCCGGGCTCAAGCAGTCTGCCACAAGTCCAGATGCCCCAAATCCGTTAGAGGTTCTGGAGAAGGTGATCGGATTAAAAAGCTTGGGATTATACAAAGCATCAAAGTCTAAAGCCAATGGAGTCCAAGACGTGATTGAAGAAAGTGATTTTGAGCTGGACTTTGAAGGATTGGGATTACAAGAACTGGTTTTGAGCGAAGCACCTGTAGAAATGTCTGTACATAGAACGCAAACAGTTGCAGATTGTATGTCCATCCAGTTCCGAACCACTTTTATTATGCTGATCGTGTATCTAGATGACCGTGAGAAAGAAAAGTTCGAAGACTTACACCGATCAATATGCGCTTGTGATGATGTTCTAAATTCTGTCGAGATTAATCTGACGAGTTTTCAGAATGATCTTGCCCTAGTTTCCGCTGAAATAGAGACGTTACAAGCCCGCTCAACAGCATTGAATGTAAGGTTAGAAAATCGAAAAATGGTAGAGAATGGACTAGGGCCTATAGTTGAGGAGATCAGCATAGCACCAGCAGTGGTTAAGAAGATAGTAGAAGGCGTTATAGATGAGGCGTGGGTGAAGGCATTGGCCGAAGTCGAGAAGCGATCCAAGGCAATCGATGTCAAGTCCAATGAACTTCGGAATATTAAGGGGTTCAAAGACTTAAAGCCTTTGCTAGAGAACTTGATCAACAAGGTGAGGCAAGAAGTTCGGCTTAGCAATAGAGTTACTCACACAGTCTGTTAGGCACTCGAAAGAATCCGGGACTTTCTTGTAGCTCAGATTAAGGCTCTGCGCTCACCCAACATAAATGCCCAAATAATACAACAGCAACACTTTATCAGATACAAAGACTTGTATGCTTTCCTTCATCGACATCACACGAAGCTGGCGGAGGAAATCGGGCAGGCCTATATGAATACCATGAGATGGTATTTCCTGAACCAATTCACCCGTTACCAAAAAGCCCTGGAAAAGATTAAACTCCATGTTATCGACAGGCACGACGTTTTAGGCAACGATGACGGGACTAGAAGAAACAACATTCTGACATCCTCCAAACCTACCGGCCCACCACACGATGCCTTTAATCTCGGCAGACGTATCGACCTCCTCAAAACCTCAAGCCAAACCGCACTCTCCTCCTTCCTTGCTGAAGAAGACAAATCAACCCACTACCTCGAGTTCCCCTTCCGAAACTTCAACCTCGCACTGGTCGACAACGCCTCCGCCGAGTACTCATTTCTTACCTCCTTCTTCTCGCCTGCCCTCTCTTATGCTGCCATTTCCAGACACTTCAACTACATCTTCGAGCCCACATTTACGCTTGGCCAAACCCTTACCAAGTCCCTCATCAATGAGACCGTCGATGGTCTCGGTCTCCTACTCTGCGTACGCATAACACAGCATTTCGCATTCGAGCTCCAGCGCCGTAAGATCCCAGCCGTCGACGGATACATCAATGGCACGTCCATGCTCCTTTGGCCACGTTTCCAAGCCATTATGGATTTGCACTGCGAGTCCATCCGTCTCGCCACCTCCTCTCTTTCTACACGGAAACCCTCTGCAGCCGAATCCGCAAAACAATCTGCAGCACCACACTTCCTCACGCAGCGCTTCGGGCAATTTATTTCCGGCATTCTTGCATTGAGCACTGAAGCCGGAGATGATGAACCGGTAGGAAGCAGTTTGGGGAGATTGAGGAACGAGATGGAGGCGTTTTTGATGAAGATGGGGAAGGGAATAGGCGATGCAAGGAAGAGGGAGAGGTTTCTGTATAATAATTATAGTTTGATACTTACGATTATAGGGGATGTAGAAGGGAAGCTGGCAGGGGAGCAGAGGGAGCATTTTGAGGGATTGAAAAAGGCGTTTGGAGAATAGATTATTTGTGGATGTAGGAGTGGAGTCCGTGCTGTATATCTATAGTAAAGCTTATATGACGTTCTCGTTTTCTTCTTTAAGTAGATTTACTGATGATTTGTTAAAATACTCAAACTCTCGGCGCATTGTCTCATCGTAGAAAGAATTTGAACAGAACCTCAAGCTTGGTGCGAGGAGGTTCCATTTCATAAAGTATTGATACCTACAATTCTATAACAAACGCCATACTTTTGGTGTCTATATCTAATGTCCCGCATATCTACCACCCAAAGACCTCCAAATGAAACCAAGTACACCTGATGTCTGATGCGACCTCTGTACCCAGAATGCTAATATGCCTATTGCCAGTGCGATGCCGACGCCTTGAGCAGGTTTTCTATACTTCCACATCGCTGTCATCAATTTTTGTCGTTGTTCTGCTCTATGTAGCTCCTTCACCTGTTCTTGGAAGTAGTGTTCTCCATCTTCTAGAGACTGGTTTGTGATTTGGTCTGGCCAGCGCGCAGTCTTTAGAACACTGTGAGAGGATATTGAGGCCCAGGTTTTCACCTTCTCGGGCGGGTATTGCTCCATGAGCTTGGAGGTGTTGGTAATGAGGATTTCGAGATCTAACGGCTTAGGCAGCTTGGACAGAATAGAATGTAACACGTCTGGCTCATCGGCTGGAATATCAAAGAGCTCGTCTGCTCGTTGTAGCACAATTTGTGCAAACATATAGACTGAGAAGACAGCTTCCCGCGCAAGCAGAACATCGAAGACACGGGCTATCTCACCATAAGACTGTATGTCATGCGCGTACATTGTCAAAATCCCGGGTATTGCAAAGAAGGGTTGCGTTAGCGGAAGGTGGTGGTACAGCTGTGGATTTATAACATGGATGATCGAAGGTATCAACCGCAATTGAGCTAGCGATGGTGCAAGTGTTGGTAACATGTAATCCCTTATCCGCAGCACGGACAATCTTGCGACGGCAGACGCCCGATGCTGCGGTTTCAAAACGAGCAGGAAGACCTGACAGATATCATGGTAGCCTTGGAAGTAATTCAAGTAAGGCTGTTTCCGCAGAACTTCAAGGATAAGATCGGAGAGCTCTTCTTTTCGTTTACTAATCTCTTTTGTGGACTGGTCTGTGCGAATGTATCAGTTTTACTGTGAGATGTGACAGGCGTGTGACGCACCATTGGGATAGTATATAAAGGACCGGTCAACGTCCAGCTGTACTTGATCTTCATCACCATGCCTTGGCAGGTCTCTCCAGCTTCTGTGCTCATGCGCTTGCATGTCTTTGCCGTTGTCGTTGCGGAAACAGCCCAGCAGCAACGGCCCTGCGATTGAATGTCAGTCTAGATTGACAGAATCCTCTGCGTAACACGAACATGCCTGACGTCGGACATCGTCGCAGATCAATCCTTCTTGGCCTGTTGCCAGTACTCTCAGCGCCTCTACATCTTTCCTTTTGCAAGCATCTAGTATCTTTGTGGCTTTTGCATTTCGAGCTCTTTCTTGTGGAGATGGTGAGGGTGGTCCCAGTGGGATGTCCTGCCTTTCCTTCTCTGCTGCTCTTCCATTTAACTCCATATCAAGGACAGAAGTCCAAACATATGGTGATCATCACTAGCAGTTTCAGTCCGTGTAGTGTTTTCTTTTCTTATCTTTGCTGTATATCAACGAAGGATGTTGATGTTTGTACTGCGCACATATGGGAAGAGCAAGGCCCAGCAAGTCTGGCCAAGCAAAGCCTCGTGGGGTGTTTTTGGAGGGGGGGCGGAGAGCAGCCGAAGCAGAAGTGATTAGGCTGGTGGCCCCCTGGTAGCTGCCAACACTGCATCATGCTGCTTATTAATACCTGATCATTTCAGAGACTTTTTGCTTCATGGAAAACCGACGCAGAAAATGATGTATCACTAAACCAACCAACCGTACGGGCATTTTCATCTCTCAAGCTGACAGATGACTGCGTCTGAGCCATTTACACGTCGAAACACATGACCAAGTTGGTCTAGTGTAAAAGCACGTCTACCTACCTGTTTTCTCTGCAACTCACTTGCTGAACCCAACACTGTTGTGGCTTCTTCCTCTGTATTATTGTGTATTCGTGCCGGTTGAGGTCGCATTTAGGGAGGTAGGCTTTAACTGAAGCTCTTCAGCCTTGCCTGGTGTCACAGAGGCTACTGAGTACAGACGATTTCTTACAAGGCTGTCGCATTCATGTGTTGTCTGCCCGAGCCTCCTTGATCCGGTTCGACTGATTCATATCTGCCTATAATATAAAATCGGCTTGCTAGGCATTTGACAAGTAGCCTTAGTATCAACCCCAGCTTACCTACAAATTTGACACGGAACCTTCTCAGTTGCTCTAGGCCGTTGTTGCGCCTTTCTCCTCCCAATGTGTCCAGGCTAAGAGCATTTGCGCGGTGATTATGGACTTCGCGACCAACCAGTTCGATTTAGTTGATGGCCAGTGGAGGCCTAGAACAGTGGATGTGAGCACAATTCTCCGGCACTTCGATGATCAAGATAATCACGAAATGCCGCCGTTCCAGGCGTCTCCTGTACTGGGTTTATTGACACAGACGGTGATACCAGCTCCACTGACAAATTGGATCTTGCCTCTGAAAGCAAGACATCCAGATTACGAGGATGTGGCATTCATTGGGGTAGGCACTTTCCAAACCCTTGACAGATTCCTTCCACAGGCTCGATGTTGCATTCTTTGTACCTTGTGTTTGTGGCCATCGACTAGCTATGTTTGTTTATTGATACATGGCATGTACTTGTATTGAAAAATGTATTTCCTGTAACCCACTATTCTAGCAAGGCCGCTGTCTCTTCTGCACCTCTAAAACTGACCAAGCTGATTTTTCTAGGACGGGTTTGTCCAAATCAAGGAACTTCGACCTGATGGACGGCTATGGGATGTAGCCCGCAAGGATAACTTTGGTGCCCGGATTCGAAACGCCCGTGTATACGGAACACTGAAGACCTATGATAAGGACTTTCCGCCTGATGCCGATGATGTGTTTGGAACTCCGATAAAGGATGAAGCTGACAATGATGTTGATATTGACATGACTGGCGGTCACTATCGCGGCTTAAGGCCTGGCGATCCACGCCTACCCCCTCAAATGATCGTCCTTCAGCTAGAAAGTAATGACACGATATTCTTGATGCTTCGCAAAAGCGAAAGTGGTGAGTGGAGAGTCGTATCCAACCGCCATCGGCTGTCGAATGCAATGCATAGGCATCAGCCTGGAATGCACCTTGCTATAGATCCAAGCTCTCGATACATAGCTGTTGGATGTGCTGAAGGATCATTCAGCATTCAAGCCCTATATCCAAGACAAGAATTAAATAGACAATACACCCAAGGGTCCACACTTAACTTTGTCGAGTCTGAAAGGAGACTACTGGTTCAGGGTGTTATCATCAAAATGGAATTCCTGTACCCATCAGCTGACGATGATCAACATATCATTCTTTTGATAATACAGATCTACAAAGGCAAAACACGTATGCTTTTGTATGAATGGACAACGGGCGGAGATCTGAAGAAAGTACATGCTCACAACCGGAAGGGCCACTCTTTGGCAGAAGGACGTCAGGTACCACTGCTGCTGATTCCTTTGATGATCAAGTCTTCTTTTATCGTGATCTCTGAGAGTTCATTAGAAGTTTGCAATGATATTCTCATTGGTTCTCCCCAGTTTAGGGAGGTCGACTCAACCATTATTGACTCCCCTACTTCTCTCCATCACGGCACAGGTACTCCTTTGTGGACAGCATGGGCTCGACCGGAAAGACTACCTTACTATAACGCCGAAAAGGATTGCGTCTATATCGTGCGAGAAGATGGGTTGATTAGGTGTCTGGAACTACACACAGACGACGATCTCATCCAAGCTGATATGAACATTGGGTATTTTTCGTCGAATTGTGGAGCTGCTTTAGCAAGTCTCAACTATAAAGGCACTCATGGGAGATCAGGAGATTACCTGATCACAGGCGGAGATTCTGGCACTGGAGCAGCATATTTGGTAAGTGCCTTGACGCATGCGAACCTTCATAGCAATCTTCTTCCTCTAGGGGTGTATTCATTCTCACAAGCATATGTGCGATGCCTTCTGATTGATATATATGTATATATATATGTTGATTGAAAACTATAGATAAAAGCGAGGGAAAGCCCCATCTTCCAACAGCACATACCGAATTGGTCTCCAGCAAATGATCTTGTCACCACATCGAGAGACCAAGATGGAGATTCAGAACCTTCTCCAACTAGCCGTAAGAAGCCCAGCTCCAAGTGGTCAACAGGCAAGAACTCTGAGCAGGTTATGGCCAATCCGGATCAGATTTTTGCATGTGTTGGCAAAGGGTCCAATGGAGCAGTAGTAGAAATAAGACATGGGCTTGAAGCTCACGTCGGGTTAGATATGGATTTCGAAGCACCGATTGAGAATGCTTGGGTTCTAAGCCTCCCAAATTCGCTCGCCGATAAGGACGGATCACTAATTCTAGTATCTACCGGTCGGCAATCAGCACTTCTTTTACTATCTGGATCAGGTGATACCGTCTCGGTCATAGCACTTAATGAGGAGGACTCAGATTTTGACCTCAGATTTCGGACAATCACGGCTGACATGCACGGAGACTGCAAGATACAAGTCACAGAGAAGTCGATTGTATATGTCGACGGGCTAAGCGGGTAAGTTGCTATATTCTCGTAGAATCCTCCCTGTTTGATCCGTAGTGAAACATGCCACCATGTGTATTTCCTTCACAATTAATGCTAATCGATGGCAAAGAAATAGACATATCTATGAGGGGGTCAACATCTTTGGAGTACTCAATGGCACCGAAGTTGTAGGTGTTGGAATTCACATACTACACGCGGTAATATACGACGATATTGTGCTTTACACAACTGAGTACGCTGAAAGAATGTATCTCTTGATACTAAGAACCAGCGAGCTTGACTCCCTTCTTGGCGAATCTACTAGTACCTACCCAACACAAACCCTAGGAAGCTTCTCAAATATTACATGCTTAGCTACAGGTCTAGTTGGTGAAGGAATCTGGGGAATAGTAGCCGAAAATCCAGGGACCTCCTTATCCCTTACATTTCAATCGCTTTGTGGGGCAAACTCTTTCACGATAACTTTACCAGAGAGTTGCGAACCCAGCGGTACTTTCCCCCTCGGTACAATTTGCAGCATCGTTGTTGTTCCTTCTAGCAATGATAAAAATTTGTTGTTGCTCTGTGGAACTAGCAATGGATATGCGCTCACGCTTGAGATAGATGTCCAGTCTACCAAATGCGTAGAGTTCTTATGTGACCATATTGGCATATCATCGGTCCTGATTCGACGGGACAAGTTGTCAAGCTCACGGACCATATTTTTGGCGATTTGTGACTCGAAAGTATACTCCTTCACATTTCAAAATCGTAAGATGGTGCGACACAACCGCAATGGCTCTCATGTAAAGAGAGAAATCCACCGAGTTTTCTTCACTAGTATACTGGATTCCAAATATGCACAACCAGATATAAATGCCGTCGCAAAGTTTCCATCGGGCACTTCCGGAGGAGTTGATGACACATTCTTGTGTGTTTCTGGTTCTATTCTTTTAATTTTTGGATTGAGTGACCAGCCAAACGCTGTTCTTCGTAGAATTCCCGTCGGTGGAACACCATCACGACTCTATTTTTCTCACAATCTACAACTGCTGGTAGTGGCCGCGAACATAGATAAGAAGTCGACCCTTATATTCCTTGATCCCGAAACCGGAGAGGATGTATCTAAACCGTACGACAAGAAAACAGGCACCGCCACAGACTTTATATACGGGCTAGGCAACAAAGATGAGAAGATACACCGATTAGCTGAATGGCAAGTCTCTAAGGACACGAAGAAATGGAACTTCATCATCCTCTGCACCAATCTAGGTCAAGTCTTGTTGATTTCTGTTGAAAGAGAATCGCACCCTTCCTCAGGTTCTCTTTTGCCTAAATTACGCTACTACACGCGTCACAAATTCAAATCGGGGGAGCCGATTTATAGTGTGACATCATACGCAGATGGTATCATCTATTGTACCGGCAGGACATTGCATTTAGACGTACTTGATCTGGCGGAGAAAAGATTGAAGACCATCGCGGAATTTGAGATCTCTTCTCCAGCCACCAACTTGGTGTACAAGGAACCAGGAGAGGTTTATGCCTTGACCGCCACTCATTCACTCGAAATACTAAGAATAGTTGGAACTGGTGAGAATAAACAATTTTTGCGAACACACGGAGACCAAGTCGCTCGCGATTCGCTTCATCACAGAATATTATGCGCGTCATTGAGTGGAGAACACTCCATGGAATTCTCATCCGTACCTGACTCATCCCAAAACCAGTCACTCGAAGAGCCAACATCACTACGAGCTCCGCTACACTTGGTATCAGACAAGAGTGCGTGTGTAGCAGGACTATGGGCGATTAGCAACACCAAGGCAGATACTCTGGAAACAATTTTTGAGGCAGAACTCCTAGTATCGATCATCAAACTTAGATATGGCAACTGCCGTCCCATCTGGGATCCAACATGGTCTACCAAAAATGAAGGAAATATGCACGTTGCTACAAGCATTTCCATTAACACCGCAAAATACCCTGAAATACTGGGTATAGCCATCGATGGTTCGTTGTTCAACTTCACGATTCTTGACCAGGATGCATGGAGGTTTCTACGATTTCTGGTAAACATAGCCAAGCAATCATCACTCGTATGCGAATTGGATCAAGAAGAAGAGGACCTAAGAGAACTGGTACCAAGCATGAAACCAAAAACTATGATGCACATTGATGGAGATATTTTGAGGCGGTGTTTAGATGGGCAATACCTTGAAGAACTCCTTTTGATTCACGAAACTACAGATAAGGCTAGAAAAGTTCAGGCTCTATTCAAAGAGCTACTGAGCGGATTGCATCGAAGCAGTTTTGAGGCTGCCATCAGGGGACGGAGGTCAGATAAGAATGCAGCAGAGGCGCTGAATGGCAACCATAGCAACGCGGGGGGAGTTGAAGTGACGTACGAGCATGATATCGAGGACTTGGTTTTACAAGCATACAAAGACTTGGAGTACTTCCTTCGGCCTGTCATATAGATTTCTCTGCATTGCAACTACTGCACAAATTAGAGAAACTTTCATTGCTCCTAAGTCATAATGTTGCAGACTTGACTCGCGTATCCAGCATATTTGGCTAGCTTGACTCTCAAAGCAGAACTCAGTATTGTTACCATAGTATGATGTCATAACCGCACAGTGACTCACAGTCTAGTGCTAGATGAGAGTTGGAATAAAGACATGCTTCCATCGGTTAACTTATATATGTTTTGGTGGCTTTGGGAGGTCCACTTTAGAGGTTCCAAAAGGTAAGTTCTAATTGTTCCAAATATTATGAAGCATAGAAGGCAGCGAGCTTATGATTCGATGCATGAAAATAGTCCATCAAGCAGTAAGCCCTTTAATATAGACTTTGGATCACGGATTTCTCCATGTTCTTATGATTCTGTAAGAGAAGGTACAAGACCTACAGCGTTATCTCTACACAAACAAGTATGACTCCGATGTGAGAGCCAATGATGGTATATAAGCAAGAAATACAGCCTAGCCGCCGTAGGTTTAGTAAGGAGGCAGCTGTCTTTAGCCGAAAATTAAGCGACATTCACAACTTTGGCGGCACTGAACATTAGCTTTCATAAATAACCCCGCGCCATTGTCCTTGTACTTCAATAACCTTCTTCAAGAGAACACAGAAGTCCCCTTTGACAAATCGGGAAATATACTGCTGCTATTCACTGCGTAGTTTTTGCTAGAACTTGACTGATTTGGCAATAAAGAAGGGATTTATACTGTCTAGACAAAGTCGCAAACCCCTCATTGATCAATCGGTGCCTTGCCACATTCAGGAGTCGTACTTGCTTATTCTAAGTAAACGGAATGGCGCCCAAGAAGAAGGGCAACAAGAAGGCTGTGGATGACGATTGGGAAGCAGAGCTTGGGGAAACAGTCGCATCAGCGACAGAGCCAGCGCCTGAAAATGGTGATGGCAAGTCAGCACTTGAGGAGGTAGATGCAGAGGAAGAGTTTCCAGCCGGAGGTCTCATGGCTATGATGCGAAAGAAGAACAAGAAGAACAAGAATAGCGCTGCTGAGGCTACTGAGGCTGGTGAGGAGCTTGCGGAGAAGGCTCCTATTGAGGCTTCGTTAGATGATGAATTTGCTCTGCCAGATAAAAAAGGCAAAGGCAAGGCAGGAGCGAAGGCTGATGGAGCTGAGGACGATGAACTAGGCGCAGATGGTAAGATCTTGACCAAGGCACAAAAAGAGAAGTTGAAGAAGGAACGTGAGAAGCAGCGGAAAAAGGAGAATGTAGGTAAACTTACACTGCATATTGATATTTGCTAATATCTTCATAGGCTGCTAAGAAGAAACCGACTGGCGGTGCTGCGCCACCAAAGGCCGCCGAAGTTCAACCAGTAGTGGAGACTAAAGTTGCCGAAGTGAAACCCACGATAGGGGGTAAGTCCAAGAAGATTCCCGCTGCGCTCGCGAAGATTCAGGCACAACAAGAGCGGCTCAGAAAACAAGAAGAGGAGAGAGCTAGAGCTGAACAGGCGGAGAAGGAGCGCCTTGCAGAGATTGAGAGACAAGAGGCCGAGGAGGAGAGAAAACGGGAGGAAGCCAAAGCTTTGCGGAAACAAAAAGAAAAGGAGAAGATTGAGCAACAGAAGCGTGATGGCACATATCTCACGAAGGCGCAGCGAGAGGAGAAGCTCAAGAATGAAATGAAGCTGAAGCAAATGGTGGAGGCTGGGGCTAAAGTTGGTGGGCCTGCAGATGGGGAGAAGAAAAAGCCCGTCTACGATAATAAGAAGAAGAAGGGTGGCAAGAAAAATCCTGCAGAGCTTAAGGTATGTTGATCAAATCATGCACAGCAATGTGAATATTCTAATTTCAACTACAGGCAGAAGAAGAAAAATTACTTGCTGAGGCCGCGGAACGAGCCAAACAAGAAGCAGAGCGTGCAGCTGCGGCAGCTGCAGCGAAGGCCGAGAAAGAAGCAGCGGAACGAGCTGCTGTAGAAGCTGAGAAGGAAGAAGAGAGCGAGTTGGGAGATTGGGAGGAAGCGGCAGCTGACAGCAGTGAAGATGATTTGAAGGAGAATTGGGATGCGGATTCAGAAGAGGAGCGTGAGAAGGCTGCAGCAAAGAAGGCAGAGCAGAAGACATTACCAAATCGTGGCAAGAACGTGCAAGAACCGCAATCAGAGTCCGAGGATGATAGCGATTCAGAATCGGAAGATGAAGAGGCTAGCGCTCGACAAGCTGCGGAAGCATTACGGAAGAAGCAAGCTGCTGAGCGACGGGAGAAAGCACATGAAGCCGCTATGGCAGCACGATCTAAAGACAACCTCCGGTCTCCAATTTGTTGTATTCTTGGGCACGTCGATACTGGGAAGACAAAGTTGCTTGACAAAATTCGACAAACAAATGTGCAGGAAGGAGAGGCTGGTGGTATCACGCAACAAATCGGTGCTACGTACTTCCCAGTCGAAGCTATCAAGCAAAAGACGCAGGCTGTTAACAAGAACAATACGTTTGAGTTCAAAGTCCCTGGTCTTCTCGTCATTGACACTCCAGGTCACGAGTCTTTCTCCAACTTACGGTCCCGTGGATCATCTTTGTGCAACATCGCTATTCTTGTGGTAGATATTATGCACGGCTTAGAACCGCAGACTCTGGAGTCTATGAAGTTGTTACGGGATAGAAAGACGCCGTTTATCGTTGCACTTAACAAAATTGATCGCCTGTACGGGTGGGAGAAGATTGACAACAACGGGTTTCAAGACAGTTTGACGCGCCAAAAGTCTAGCGTCCAGAAGGAGTTCGCGGATCGATTGGAAAAGACAAAGCTTGCTTTCGCAGAGCAAGGATTCAACTCTGAACTCTTCTATCAAAATAAGTCGATGGCCAAATTTGTATCCTTGTGTCCAACATCAGCCCACACAGGTGAGGGTATACCAGATATGCTCAAGTTGATTGTTCAGCTTACGCAAGAGCGCATGGTCGGATCTTTGATGTATCTTTCAGAAGTCCAATGCACAGTCCTGGAAGTCAAGGCGATTGAAGGATTTGGTATGACCATCGATGTCATCCTGTCCAATGGTATTCTTCGAGAAGGTGACCGGATAGTACTGTGTGGAGTTGACGGTGCTATTACAACTAACATCCGAGCCCTATTGACGCCTGCACCATTGAAGGAACTACGGCTGAAGTCTCAGTATGTGCACAATAAAGAGGTCAAGGCCGCCTTAGGTGTCAAGATCAGCGCGCCAGGTTTAGAAGGTGCCATTGCTGGTTCACGTCTCTTGGTTGTCGGGCCAGACGATGATGAGTCTGATATTGAGGCTGAAGTGGAATCTGATCTTGGCGCACTGTTCAGCCGTGTAGAGAAGTCGGGAAGAGGCGTAACAGTACAAGCATCAACTCTTGGATCTCTGGAAGCTCTACTGGACTTTTTGAAAGTCTCCAAGATTCCTGTCGCAAATGTTGGTATTGGCCCGGTCTTCAAGCGCGATGTGATGAATTGTGGTACCATGCTTGAGAAGAACAAGGAGTATGCTGTTATGCTCTGCTTTGATGTTAAAATCGATAAAGAAGCTCAGATATATGCTGATGAGCAGGGTATCAAGATCTTCACAGCAGATATCATTTATCACCTTTTCGACGCGTTCACAAAACACATGGAGCTCCTTTTAGAGAAGAAAAAGGAGGACTCTAAACTAGATGCTGTATTCCCTTGCGTTCTAGATGTGGTTGCAGTCTTCAACAAGACTGGTCCAATCGTCGTTGGTGTAGATGTCGTTGAGGGAGTACTGAAACCACTTACTCCAATCGTTGCAGTAAAGACTAATTCTATCACCGGTGTGAAAGAGTTTGTCAAGCTCGGACGTGTTTCTGGTATCGAGCGTGACAAGAAAGCCGTTCCTACCTGCAAAAAGGGGCAGCCATCTGTAGCTGTCAAGATCGAAATGGGCGGTTCCCAGCCCACATACGGTCGCCATCTCGAGCAAACGGATAAGCTATACTCGATGATCAGTCGTAAAAGCATTGATGTGCTGAAAGAGTTCTACCGCGCGGACATGACGAATGACGACTGGAACTTGGTTAAGAAGCTGAAACCCCTGTTTGACATCCCCTAAATTTAGACGCCTGGGCGAGAATTAACTGGAAATTGGATGGGAGAGCTGATTTAAGCGCTGTTTTTGTAAGCATAGCAAGAAACGATGGCATCGCGGTGTTTTATCTGGAGGCGTTCAAACGAGTAAAAGCTTCTAGGTATCTAGAATGGAAATGCATTAATGAGCATCTATCTACTATAACTACTAAGGAGGCTATGTAGACATACCATAGCATAGCCCGCCGTCCTTCTCCCTCTCGCATCACTTCTCCCTCTCGCATCACTTCTCTTTGAAAGTATTCAAGTACAGTATTCTTTGACCTATTTTATAATTCCAATATTTGTTCCCTTTAGGATATTCCGGTCCAAATCTTCAATGCCTTTGTCTCTGGCGGCGCAGCTGGGAAATTTTGTGTCATGTCACGAGCAAACACAGTACAACTGCTGCCCACAGCGCCGGAAGTATTGGACTTGATCCATCCCTCACATACCAAGCTGTGTATGCAAGCGATCCATGAAGCAAGAGACCAAGTAACAGTGGCCTCCGGTCAACATCATCACCTACCCGAAGCCAACTTCAAGGACAAAGCCAGACATGATTGTCCTTAGGCATATAACCACACCTTGCTCCTCTTTATTTCTCAATGAGGTAATGTCGGAGCGGTTCCTTAATATCATCCACGTTCTCGATCACCGGAAGTCTCAGATCTCCATCCTCCCCTCTTCCGTCGGCGCCGCCATATCCCACAGCATAGTTTGCACATGCCGATGACATCCCGCCTCTGTAACCTTGCCCGTCAGCTCCACTAGCTCCCCTCTAACCGCAGGATCCAACCAGCCCTCTCTCCCAATACCCCCCATCCCGCGCGCCAGCACCTCAAAACAATCGCGATAACACTCGGCATTTTGCCATCTCTCCGCCAATATTGCCAACACGCTAGTGCAATCCCTAATAGCCAGATCCACTTCCTTGGGTGGATGAATGGCACGCGCCCAGATGATGTAGAGGATCGTGACTCCGGCTTGAAATTGTGTTATTACTACCATCCATGGTTGTGCGATTTGCCGCTTCTTTTGGAGAACCCGAAATGTAGTACAAGCTTCGCAGGCAGCGCGTAGGGCGACATCGCTGACATGCGTATTTATGTTTACACGTGAGGGGCGGCAGAGGAGGAGGCGGGAGAGTTGGGAGATGAGACCGAGCCAGAGAGGTGATTGGTAGCCTTCTGTGTTTGCGACGCTATAGATTTGTTAGAGATTGTATAGAGAAGTTGGTTTGCTCTGATTACAGTAATTGTACAGTTAGAATGGCTTTCTCCGGGAGATTACATACCTATGAGAGGAGATATCGCTTGCCCAATGCTCAATTTGTATTCTCATGCTTTCCACCCATTCTGGGGTAGCGCCTCCTTCTAGAGGCACTGCTTGCATCGTATGGTTGATATAAGACTGTAGTAATCGCACTTTACAAATGTGTGCGAAAGTACCTAGTTCAAACACTAGATGTGGATTATCTTTATCAGTCTGAGCATCATCTAACCATGGTAGATGACATGGCGACTGTGATTTGTTGACATATAGGCTAGAGGATACTAAGAAATCATCAACGTCTTCAGAGTACAAAATATCACGTCTAATTGAATACTTACTGTATATGTCTGCGAGACCATTTGGAATATCAAGCGTTCCACTCACAGCTCTATCTAATCTTGATCAAGACAGTGTTAGTATCCACAGCCGGTTATGTATAGGTGAAATGATGAGACTTACACATATGCTGAGGACCACACTTTAGTTTTTAAATCGCTTTCATCATTGCCTAAATCAATGAGTTGATGAAAGCCATGCAGTGTGGCAAATCTCATGATAGCGCCGCTAATATGAGCGATTCGGGCAGTTGATTCTGAGTGAATTGCATACATAGCCGAAAGTAACATGGCCTGTAATCTTACCAAAGACGGTGAGTTAATGCTTCGAATGATGGAATCTTCGCTTTGAGCTTGAGATTTTAGGTCTTGGTGCTGATATCTTGGTGCATTGTCTGATTTGGACTGGATGAGCGAGCCAATTGCAAATATCTACAGAATGATTAGCAGGTCTCGACTGATTTCACGGATACAAATAGTACCATTTTAACAAAAAATGCAGGCCATCCACTAATCGGGTTCCCAGCAGGTGCCATTTTCCACTCCGTGTACCAACTGGCACAGTCCGCCACACTCAAAAACGGATACTGAGGATGCACACATGAGAAATAAGTACGAAAGAATGATGCAGCTGTTGATGTAGGAATATCATCCATTCCCTCGGAACTTCCAGCTACAATTTGGGTGCGGAGACTTGTTGCTGAGAATGGTTGAGATGGAAGCGAAGCGAAGTCAGGTGGACTGGGCTGGCTTTGTGTCAAGCCTCCTAGGACTATTGATGGATCAGCAATTATCTGAGAAGGTTGCTGCCAGGAGTTTGTTTGCTCTCTCTGGGGCGAGGGATTAGATATTGAACTGAACGGCCGAGTTTGCGGGGCCGTTGAGGATTGCATGGGATGCACCGAAGAATATTGTAATTCTTGCTGGGTCCTTGCAGCTTCTAAGTGATCGAGAGCTATTCCTGGGAACTTCTCATTGAGTGCATGCTCTAGCATTGCAGCATGATGTTCTAAAGCTTGAACATATCCCGTAGGATAGCTCTGATATGGTTCCGGGATCACAGCTAAACATTCTCCTTGCCATCAGTCACGGGGACACTTTCCGGATCTGAAAAATCCATACCTACCCCAGCTGCCTGGCAGTTGTGACAGGGCTGCTGGAAATCACATCTCTGTTTCCTGTGCCTGCATCTTTGACATGCTTTTTTCCTCTTTTGCTGATCCGATGTTGAGTCGATTGGACTCGGCATGGTCCTCAAGTGATAAAGTAGCGTGGCCAGAGATTCCTTCACATCAATCGCTAGATCATCGATCAACCTTCACCAGCTATCAGACAAACCTCAGTTTGCAAGACCTAATAAGGTGAGTCGTGTGTTGTTTGAATTTCAGATAAGCATGATTCAGTGGAGAGTATGAAAAGCGGGGTTGGGGCTTTGGGCACTAGAAAAGCGGACTCATTGCCACTTGGGGCTGGGTCAAAGCCCCTATTTGCCTTCGCCTAGCCCTTGCTTGATAAACAAGAACGTCAAGCATTCTGAACGAATTCGATGTTATATAAGTCATTAATGTAAGATAGGCTTACTTTGTTGGATAATACATTGTACTTTACTGTCATTTCGAATTCTTCATACAAGAAGGAAACATTCATCGCGTCTTATACTCCTCTGCTGGCGCACGTAGTCCTATACTTGATCATAGTTTTTTGGATGAGAGAGGCAGCGTTTCGAATACAAGATCATCTGAGTCAAAAGGGGGGATATGAAAATAATTTGACTTTCAGTACTTCCTCAACCTCGATTGTTGCTTGGAGTCCGTTAACAACAAGTTTTATCTACATTAAGAAGTGTACCACAGCAATCCGTCCACTATATACATAACACATGGCGGCGACCACTGTTTACCATACATATCTGAAGTGAATATTCTGTTTATCGGTTAAATCCTTGAAGTCGGTGTCCGCGTGAATCCTCTCCCCAGCGTGCTCATCTAGCTGGTCCCTTCTGCGATTCTCATATGCGCAGTATGCCATATACATCCCTATAGTGATCATGGAGAGAACGTACGAAGCGAGGATAGCACCCATGCCTAATGGATACAGTGGAGCTTGGTGAGCTTTGAAAAATTGAGGAGCGATGATCTTTTAAACGATTAGCACTGAAATTAACGATTTTGTGTGTAGGAGTGATGACTTAAAAGCGCAAGACAAACGAGTTGCCTGGGCCATCGGCACGAGCTCTTAAGTTCTAGACTCCTAAAGAAGGTAAGAGAAAAACATGAGAGCAAAATAAGCTTACGTTGGAGACACAGTAGGCGATGAAAATCAAGGCATTGGTTGTAACCTTCTTGGTGTGGCCGCTAACAGATTATTAGTGACCAACTCTGCTATCAGTAAGATACTTACGCAGTATTAGCGGTGTTCATTCCGAGAGCAACGATGTAAGGTCCAAGGTAGTAGTATGACATGTAAAGTGCCGCTAGTCTTCCGTTGAGATTATCGAGTGGAAGAGTGTAAAGGAATATAGCAGAGATCATGCCAACAATGCAGCCGAAGATTACCCAAGCACCTCTGAGCTGACATTTTGGGAGGTACTTGGCACATAAGAACACTCCTCCGTTGCACATGTAACTTGCTACTGTCTGGATAATGCCTGTTGGCATTGTCAAGAGGGTAGATCGTTGAGCAGTGTAACCCAAACCGTTAATTATCAATGGGGAGAACTATGGCCGCAAGTTAGCTCTAATTTGTTTACTCTAAAAGGCTCTGTACCATGACACAACATTTCGGAATATCGAGAAAAGGCTTACATTTGTCAACCCGCCGTTTGGGATAGAGATCCATACATGGAACATAAACATCAACCAGGTCTTTGGGTCCGTGAATGTTTCAATCATCTGCTCCTTCTTGAACGTCTTATTTTCAACCCCAGTCTGATCAGCTCTGATCCTATCAATAGCAATGGCCTTTTGCCTTTCAGTAATGAATTTTGCCTTGATTGGGTTGTCGGGAAGGAAGATGCCAACCACGGCTGCCCAGATGATGGTCATCATTCCGGTGATCCAGAAGAACCATCTCCATTTCTCATCACCAGCAATGAAACCAATGCCATAGCCGATGGGGCCAGTGAACAGGACAGACAGCCCTGTATACATCAAGCCAGTTCGAAGGGGCTGTTCCCTTCTTGAATACCACATTCCCAAGATCAAGAAATTTCCTGGAACAATAGGTGCTTCAAGCATACCAAGTAGAACCCTCACTGCAATCAGGGTTGGAAAATTCTTTGCGAAACCTGTTCCAATGAGAACAAAACCCCAGACCAATTGGACAACAAACATAGTCTTTGCAACGGGAAGCCTTTGAAGCAAACTTCCTGATGGAAAACACCATGCCAAGTATCCAAACTATGTAAGATTTGAGTTAGTTGGCGAATCCGACCACCACGCTCGAATCTTACATAGAAAGCAGACCCAACCCAGGAGTATCTATCACCGGTAAGATTGGTGTGTGTCTTCATTCCATAGAGGGCGGCTGTAGAAGTAGTGACTTTATCCATAGCAGCCAGAGTGACGTTGAACCATAAAATTGGCACCAAACGTAAGTCTAGTTTCCACCGTAAACGCTTCCTACATTTTCATGATTAGTCTAAGTATCGCCTGGAATGCTTCCGCCATTGTCAAGGCCAACGAGCTGAAGTGCTTACTCTTCCTTGCTTGTGTATGCATCTTCTCCATCAAGCCGATTGGCATAGGCGGCAGCGATATCTCCATCACTGTTGGAGTTGAATACCTGCCCCTTGGAAACATCATTAGTGCTCGAGTTGGCGGTCGTCGGTATCGTGTCTTTTTCTGCAGACATCTCGAGAGGAGAGACGATTGAGTCGAATGAAAGTTGATTGAAGATTACAAGGATATCGAGTCAATTGTGGACCACGCTTGGGGGGGGGGGGGGGATAGTCGTTGTTTTGTACCTTCGAATGCAACGTCGAAGATACACAGTTGTCATGATATCTCAGCCATCGCAGATACATGCTTTCCTTTAGCTGGCCCTTTAATTGGCCAAGAGATTGGAGGTAACAGGGAACCTGGTGTCTCCTTGTTATCTGGATAACTTTATCAATTGCGGGGGGTGCCATGCTGTCGGGCTCTGGACCCGTTCATTCTGAGGGTGATGAACCAGTTTTATGGTCTCATAGCAACCTGAAAGTTACGCGGGGTGTGGTGATGCCTTGTTTGAAAGAGGCTTAGCCGTCGGTGAGGGGCTCCGAAAGAACAGGGGTAGAAAGGGGCCACACTATTAAGCGAGGTCTAGTATCAACCTCATACGATACGGGGGCTATATCTCTTCAAAAGTGGTGAAGTTGATGAACCTCGTCATCGCCAGGGGATTGTCGGCAACCAGCTTCAGATACTGCTGGGTGCAAATCGACACAATCATAATGTAATGTATTTAGCCACATAGCGCGACGGGCAGCTATCCGCCCGCATGCTATAGTGGACTTCAAAGTAGAAGAAATTATGGGTTGAGTAAGCTTCCTTCGGCCCAGGAGCCCGCCTGAACACACTCCCTCGGTCGTAAGGCTGAGAGCGCTTTGCACCAATTCGAGGCTACCATTCCAAAGCGGACTGGGATGTAGCTGTAGTGGTAAGAAGTAAGAAGGCTTGTGTATTCTCTCGTGTAAACTATTCTTCTCTCTCTTACTCTCGTGCTCTACCTCTTCGATTACGTCTAGATACACAATCCTCTATCAAATGGTCAAATCTGCTGAGACAATCGATGCCGAACAGGCAAGATTCGATGCCACGATCAAGGAGATCGAAGATTGGTGGGCAACTCCAAGACAATCGCATATTAGACGGTAAGCTACCAATCTCTATTTGACTCATGATGATACTAATATAATTTCAGCCCTTACTCCGCAAAGAGAATTGCCTCTTTGAGAGGTCCTCTGAGACAGAGCTATGCCTCCAGTGACATGGCTTTGAAGCTCTGGAAACAGCTCAAAGAACACAGAGTCCATGGCACTCATGAAATGACATTTGGCGTAACAGACCCGATCATTGCTTCACAAATGGCCAAGTTTCAACAGGTGGGGCATTCTAAAAATGTGCAAAATCAAGGTCGCTGATATGGAGTTTAGACACTTTATGTCTCTGGAGCTCTCTGCGGTTTTTCTGAAGTCTCAGAACCAGGCATGGACTGCTGTGACTACCCGTTGGATACTGTTCCCAAAGTCGTAGACAAAATTCAAAAGTCTCAAATCTGGCACAGCCAGCGCCAGTCACATTACAGAATGCTGCAATCTAAGGAAGCTCGTGCCAACCTCGAGAATTGGGATTATCTCACCCCAATCGTTGCAGATGGTGATATGGGCTTTGGTGGTTTGACTTCCACAATCAAGATGACCAAACTTTTTGTTGAGGCTGGCGTTGCTATGTTCCACTTGGATGATTTAGCGATTGGGAAGAAGAAATTCACTGTTGGGCAGGGACGCACTATTGTCCCGACTAGCGAGTACTTGGATCGTCTTACATCTGCCAGACTCCAGATCGACATTATGGGAGCTGAGACGATGCTTCTCTGCCGTTGCGACACAGATCACTCAGAATTCATCACAGATATTATTGATCCCAGAGATCATAAGTACGTGCAAGGTGCTACAGTTCAAGTAAGGCCCCTGCGAGAAACTCTCAAGGAAGCCGCTGAAGAAGGAAACCCCAATCTCCTCAATAAGCGCAAGGAATGGATTGCATCCGCTAAACTATGCACTTATGACGAAGCTGTCAAGGCTGTCGCCTCCGAGCCCGAATACGCAGCCTACGTCGAGAAAGTCGGAACCGGCATAAAATCACTAAAGGAGAGGCGCAACGCTGCTAAGAAAACCGTCAGCAAGGAGGTGTTCTTTTGTTGGGATCTTCCTCGCTCACGAGAGGGGCAATACTTTTTCAAATCTTGTATCGAGGCCATCGTCGAGCGCGCTCTTCTTGCCGCTCCTCTCGGAGACGTGACTTGGGCTCGTATGGATACACCAAATTGGGCGGATCTTGTGTCTTTTCATAAAGCAGTGCGTAAAGTGCATCCAGAGAGGCTTTTTGCATTTGGCTACACCGGTGATTACGATTACCCCAAGGCTGGATTCTCTGCGGAAGCCATCAAGAGTTTCCCATCTGACTTAGCCAAGATGGGAGTCGTGTGGCAAGTGCAGCCTATCTGGGCTTTGCAAGGGCTGAACTTCCAGACTGAGAAGTTTGCAAAGCTATGGAGGGAGAGAGGCATTGAAGGATATATTGAGAAAGTCCAAAAGCCAGCTTTGGCCGTTAACCCCATTACTGATGGCTTTGAGAAGCCCAGCTACAGTGGAAGCTATTTGTGCGATGCGTTCTGGGATACTGTGGCGGTGAGAGATGTAGGTGAGGGCGAGGGAGGAAAGATTAGTGAAAAGAGGATCCGATAAACATAGATGATCGAAAAATTGCATAAACAGAGTAAAGCTATTTGGCAAGTCCCTTAAACAGATGCACTTCTCTTACATAATTCTACCGCCACAGTCAACAACCCAATTGTTTTTGGTCATGGGTTGTCGCACCTCCTCAATGAACAGGATATCGTTCTCCAATCAGTCCAACGACAATGACCACTTGACCACTTGACCATAAACCCAAACCTTTTACCAACTTATGTCATACCTCCGTTTAGCTGAGGCGCACAACCTCCACATTATCAAAGAATCCCACTTTTGCTCTCGGCGCTTTTATACTGATATAGATAAGGAATCCGCAATATCTTATCAAGCATAAATCGGAGACTACAAGATAGCCTCCTCAAAATTCATTACGAAGGAGCAAGTGCTCTGTCAAAGTGTAAGTACTTTCAACTCTCAACTCTCAACTCGCATCCATCTCCTTTCACATAGACTCTTTGAGAATATCACGTGACCAAATGTCCTCTTCTGTCCGCCTGCACATTCTGACGCTGGACTGCGACACACCGGTGCCGAATGTACTGGCGGAACGGGGAAAGTATAGTGATATCTTTGCTTCTTTGCTGCGAGACGCTGCTTCAAAGACAAATGGCTTGGAGAGGTTGGAGCTGAGGTTTACAGTGTATGACTGTGTGCTTGGGGAACTTCCCTCAGAAGCAGAACTAAAAGATGTTAATGGGGTTATCATAACCGGCTCCTGTGAGTATAGCATAATGAAATGGGTAGTCACGGGTATCAATTGTAGGAAGTGGATGCTGACCAAAGAACAGCGGCCTCAGCATACGACGCCGCGCCATGGATCCAAAATCTCGCACAGTGGACGCGCGGTATGTCCACTTCCTTCCTTCTTCTTCAGAGCCTTAAAAGTCTGAAGTAAACTTAGACCTCTACTGCAAACACCCAGAAGTCAAAATTTTCGGCTCTTGCTTCGGTCACCAACTTCTCTGCCACGCACTCTTCTCCACGCCTTCGCATCCGGTTGTCGAGAAAGACCCCTCAGGTTGGGAGTTAGGCGTACATCCTATCACACTCTCCCCCGCTTTCCTCGCACGATACGGCTTCCCCTCATCCTCGCATCCTGATCAGCTAAACCTGCAATTTGTGCACGCAGATCATGTATTGCATCCTGTTGCGCACGAGATGTGGGTCCGAGAAGGCTGGGAGAGCATAGGAAAGAGTGAGAATTGTGGATTGCAGGGGGTATGGAGGAAGGGGCGGGTCTTGACGTACCAGGGCCATGCGGAGTTTGATCGCTTCATCAATGCTGAGACGATAAAAGTCTTTGGGGGAAAGGTTTGGGAGGATGAGTTTATGAGCAAAGCGCTGAATCAGGTTGATCGAGATGATGATGCGATTTGGGCAGCAGCTGTCATGTTACAGTTCTTTATGGAGAGTCCGGCTAAGGATGTAGATGGAGTTGTGGGTGAAGGATTCAGGAGTGAGGAGCTATTGGCAAGGTTGTGACGATATTTATTGTTTATGTCCAGATGAGCCGTCCCGGTGGCAGATTTGGATGACTGGTTTAGAGAGGGGTCTGCATATTAGCGAAGTAGACAGATTTCCAATTTTATATACCAAGATCTAGGAGATAGCTGAAATCAATCGAGGCCTTGCACAATATCAGGGTGGACGCTCGAGAAGTGGAGATTCGAGTTCGCTCCAGCAGGAGGCTGTGAAATGCATAACGTAAACTTGCACAATGGGACGGGCAGATGCAAACCTGAAGATATTTGAAAAACAGTGTATAAATATAATGGTCAAAGCTCTATGCCTATTTTGCTTCCTTCAGTATGGTTTTCAATAGCATAGCTAATTGTACAATTCCGTCTTCTATTACATTACCCTCATGCCACGCCCAACACAATCTTGCACCCCTACCAAAGCTGGCCTTACATCTTCCCGCACTGCTCCCATCACCCTTCACAACAAACATCTCTCCATAAGCAATCGTCAATCCATATTCCTCGCGTGCTTTTCGCGCAATAACATCCGCAGTGGGAAGTTCCGCTGGGAACCTGATATATGTGAAGAAACCGCCCGCTGGAACCACTACATCACTGCTCTCAGGTATTGTATATGGTGCGCCAACTGTGACGCGTACACCAAGAGGCTCAAGGTGGATTTTGATGGCCGACATCATGCATCTATAGCGAGTGGAGTAGATGGGGATGAGGACGTTGTTAACGTGACTCTGTAGATCTCCAGAGGTGATCATGTGATGAATAAATGTTGATGTTAAATGAGAAGGTGCACCTCCTGAGCGTGTTGCCCCACTGGAGTGTGTCAGATTGCGCATTGTGTAAATTCTCAAAGAAAACATACTTTTGTGACAGTCTTAGTATCATTTTTGGGGACCCTTCAGCCCATCCTACGCGCACGCCAGGCGCAATGATTTTTGAGAATGATCCATTACTGATGCTATTTCCCCATGACCCCGACTCACTTATAGCCCTGTCCAAATCAACGAGCCGAGGAGGTATCGCGGCCAGTTTCTTGGATGAATCAGACACTTCAGGTGTCCAGCGTAGAAAATCATAGACATCATCTGAGATGACTAGAATGTCATATTGACGTGCCAGCGCAATTAATTGTTCTCGAATTGGAAGTGAGATTGTCTTCCCGCTCGGGTTGGAGAATGTAGGAGTTAGGTACAATACATGGCGGTAGACTTTGCTGTATTGCTCTGCAGGCTTAAGCTTCTTAGCTGATGCTGTCCCATTGATCTCAAATTCGAACTTTGCAAGAGCATTCTTCAAAAACTCTATATCGAGACCACGGTCATTCTCGGGCACTCCTCTCAATCTGCCAGCAAAGCCGGCATCTTGAAATATGGCGCAAGCTAGAAAATATGTCGGCTCAACCATCCAAACTATTTGTGTAATAGTCGGGTCTGTGAAAACGTGAAGTATGCTAGCAAGATTCTGGGATGCACCTCCCGTGATAGCTATACGATCTGTAGAAATCGCTCCTGCTGAAGGAGAGTAGAATTCTGACAGCCATTTCGCGATTGATTCTCTGAGAGGCGCATATCCTAGATCCGGACCGTAGATGAGGGCAGATGCTGCAATCTTGGGATCGAGTATCGACGCCGTGGTAGCTTTTGCAAGCTGTTTAGTGGGGAAGAGCCTTGGTGATGGCCAGCCTAGCTGGAGATTGATAGGGGAGTTCATTTTGAACAATGAATGCGCCTTTTCCTTTCCGCTAATGAAACTGAGAAGAGTTTCGAATAAAGATATCGCAAGCTGAAGAAGTATCGAAAGTTCAATTAAAAAAATTGCATATTCATGATTCAACAGATCAGCCCTAGTCTAGCTAAAAAAGTTCAGGTGCCTCTCAGTTGGATTCCATTATTCCACTAGGAATAATCCACGCTAGATTCCTTTATCTGAACCACTTGGAAAATGATGGGCGCGACGGTAGGGTCCGCTGGGGCGGATAAAGCATGTCGGAAGTGTACAGTAGATTGCTTGATACCGATAAGGTACCAAAACAACCGCACGGCGTGATTATCTAGGAACAGGACGTTAGACTCCGAAACTCTGGGGAAGATATGGCATTGGCCTAAGCGTGCTTTTGGTGGTTGGACTACCAAGTTCGCCAAGGCTCATTTGGCCAGGGGCTACATCTCATCGGCTACCCACGCCGAAGTTCTTTCTAGGCTTTCAATGACAACAGCCGATGAAGCACCAAGAGTGGCGAACAGGAGTGTCACCCCGAGCCAATGTTGTATAGTATGTGTGCAAATACGGAGTTCTGGAGAAGGAGACTATGATTGTGGGTAAAAATAATTCTTCGGCTTGTGGTGCGAATAAGCCGTTTGTTTTTGTCATCCTATCTGGTGCCTACTAAAAGTCATGAACTGGGACATCTATATGCCTGTGCTATGCGGCTGCTATTAGTGACTACCTGCATCTCAATAACCTTGAAGAATAAACGAGTTTTCCTTCTCCTGCCTGGTGAAAAACCATCAATCCAGTCTCCTTTACTTGCTTTCTAACATTCATCATTTTTCATATGCCTACTGCTGTGACACCACCTCCTCTCCCGCCAAAGTCAGGCATCGAGATTGCCATTGACCGCGGTGGGACTTTCACAGATTGTATTGTTACAAATATTCCGGGAAAAGAAGACATCGTGGTCAAACTGCTCAGCGTTGACCCTTCAAATTATGATGATGCTCCTACTGCAAGTCATATAGAATCTGAGGTCTACGTCATTGCTAACCCTGAGTAGGAAGGTATTAGGAGGATATTGGAGATGGTTAGAGGAGTAAAGCTAAACCGTGGAGAACCACTTGATACAAGTGACATTGGTAAATTTTCTCGGGATCCTTATCATGTATGAGGCTTAACTCCTTCTCCAGCGTCGATAAAAATGGGCACTACGGTTGCTACGAATGCATTATTAGAGCGATCCGCCGACCCATGTGCTCTAGTTGTATCCAAAGGACATGCGGATCTCCTCCGTATAGGAGACCAGACTCGCCCAAAGTTGTTTGATCTCAATATTCGTCGTGCATCCCCATTGTTTTCTTCAGTCATCGAAATTGACGAGCGAGTAACTCCTGAAGAATACACCGAGGATCCTAATCCCAAGTCAGCAGCTGAGCTAGCTGCATTGGTTGACAATGTAAATATAGTAAGAGGTGTTGGGGGTGAGCTAATCAGGATATTAAAGCCGCTTGGTAGGTTGTAAATTTGTTTTAATGCTTTAAGACAATGTTAATGGAACAACAGAGACCGAGCAAGCTCGCAAAGACCTGCAAGCACTCTTCGATACCGGCGTCAGATCAATAGCTGTCGTTTTACTTCACTCATACACATTTCCAGATCATGAGATTGTGATTGGAAAGCTAGCTCGAAAGATTGGCTTCACCCAGATATCTCTATCTTCACAGCTACTTCCTATGATAAAGGCGGTATCACGTGGTCATAGTGCCGCTGCGGACGCATACCTCTCCCCAGTGGTTCAGAAATACGTTAACGGTTTCCGTTCTGGCTTCGTGGGGCAGCTGGAAGATACAACTCTAGGCGCTCGCTGTGAGTTCATGCAGTCTGATGGTGGGTTGGTGGGTTGGAAGCGCTTTAATGGATTAAGAGCCATTCTTTCTGGACCTGCGGGAGGAGTAGTTGGATTCAGCAGAACCTGTTATGACGAAGGTGACGAGACCCCGTGTATTGGGTTCGATATGGGAGGTAAGAGTGTAAGAAGTACACAAACTCCCTTCCCTCAACTGACATTTTCAGGAACCTCAACGGATGTAAGCAGGTTTGGCGGCTTGCTCACACATACGCTCGAGAATGTCATCTCCGGCGTCACAGTCCAGTGCCCTCAACTTGATATCACTACCGTTGCGGCGGGCGGTGGAAGTATTTTGACATACCGAAATGGCCTGTTCAATGTGGGGCCACAATCAGCCGTAAGTAATCAAGCATGCCAGGTACAGTTGCTGATTGTTTACAGGGAGCACACCCTGGCCCTGTGTGTTATAGAAAAGGAGGCCCTTTGACAGTCACTGATGCTAATCTTGTTTTGGGTCGGTTGTCCGCCGACCACTTCCCGAAAATCTTTGGGCCAAATGAGAATGAGCCTCTGGATTATGAGACGCCGCGCAAAGCATTCGAAGAACTGACTGAGATAGTTAATGAAGACTTGAAGAAGTCTGGTGGAAAGCTCTTGTCTGTGGAAGAGGTCTGCCTTGGATTTCTAGATGTCGCTAATGAGTCGATGTGTCGACCAATCCGTCAAATTACGGAATCTAAGGGTTACAATACTTCAGACCACAACCTTGCAAGTTTTGGAGGGGCTGGGGGTCAGCATGCTTGTGTAAGTACATTTACCCGTTCCTGGCATCATAATCTAACGTCATAGGCGATTGCCCATCGATTGGGCATCAAGCGAGTCGTTGTGCACAAGCACGCCTCTATTCTGAGTGCTTATGGAATGGCTTTAGCAGACACAGTTCAGGAAGCACATGAACCCTGCGCTTGCGAGTATGAGTCTTCAGTTGAGGAAGTTCAGTTCCGGCTCGGAAACTTGCAAGTATGCTTCAGCTAAGTAGGCCAGCAAATAAGGCGCTTACATGACGACAGGATCAAGTTGCCAAGGAATTGAAGAAAGAGGGCTTCACTAGCAGAGATATTACCTTTGAGCGTTATGTCAACCTCAGATATGCAGGCTCAGATACCATGATTATGATTCTAGAACCCGAGGATGGAGATTATGCTGCAGCATTTATCAAGGAGCACAAGCGGGAATTCTCCTTTACTCTGAATAGAAAGGTCTTGGTTGAGAATCTTAGAATCAGAGGACGAGCCAATGCAGGCTCTCGCAGCGCCAAGAAGAATACGATTAGCAGAGAGATGTCAGAGCTTTCAGTTATCAAGGTGAAGAACGATGGTAAGAATACTTTGAAAGTCTACTTTAAAGGTGGGTGGATAACCGCCCCACTCTACCTTCTTAAAGATTGTACTCCAGGAGATTTGATCTCGGGTCCTGCTATGATCTATGATCAAACCCAAATGATAGTTGTTCAGCCTACCGCAACGGCAAGAGTTCTGAAGGCACATATTGTCATTGATCTTGAGTCTGAGACAGCGAATTCGGTTGCCATGACCAAGGATAAATCAGAGCATCTGACTGAAGATCCAATTCACTTGTCCATTATGTCGAATCGGTTCATGGGTATTGCCGAGCAGATGGGCTTGACGCTGCAGAAGACTAGCGTTTCTGTGAATATCAAAGAACGATTGGATTTCAGTTGCGCACTCTTTGGCGTAAGTTTACATCTATTTTAAAAAACCATATTCATGTAACTGATTTTTCATTCATAGCCTGATGGCGGATTAGTTGCGAACGCACCTCACGTGCCCGTTCATTTAGGTAGTATGGAGCATGCCGTGCGATATCAACACAACCTTCACTCTAACAGTCTGCGTCCTGGAGATGTCTTGGTATCCAATACGTAGGTTTTGATCCCGGTCCAGGTCCTATAACTATTAATTATCGTTAGACCTCTTGCTGGTGGAACCCATTTACCGGATATCACCGTGATTACCCCTATTTTTGACAAGGGAGGTAAAACCATTAGTTTCTATACAGCATCTCGGGGCCACCACTCTGAGATTGGTGGTATCCTGCCAGGCTCCATGCCAGCAAGCAGCACCAAGCTATACGAAGAGGGAGCTCAAATCACCTCTATTTTCCTTGTCAGGGACGGAGTCTTCCTCGAAGAAGAAATCTCCAAAATCCTTGTTGATGAGACTGCTGCCCACCCTGGCTGCAGTGGGACAAGGCGACTCAGTGACAACCTGAACGATCTTAAGGCACAAGTTGCAGCGAACTACAAAGGGGCAACTCTAGTGGGTGCACTAATTGAAGAATGCGGTATCAAAATGGTTCACTTCTACATGAATGCCATCAAAATGAACGCCGCCAGAGCCGTACAAGCTTACCTTGCCAAAACATACCAAAAATTCAATGGCAAACCCCTCCACGCAGTTGATCACATGGACGATGGGACGCCAATCGAACTCACAGTCACCATTGATCCCTCCGGGACCGCGAAGTTCGATTTCACAGGCACCGGTTTAGAAGGCCTACATTGTTTTAATGCACCTTCCGCAATCTCCAAATCAGCAACGATGTATGTGCTGCGTTGTTTGATTGACGAGCCCATCCCTTTGAATGAAGGCTGTTTGCTGCCGATTAAGTTCGAGATCCCATATGGAACGTTACTCAACCCATCAGGACATGCTGCAGTGTGTGCCGGAAACCCAATAACGAGCCAACGTGTTACGGATGTGCTGATCAAGGCTTTTCAGGCCTGCGCCGCGAGCCAGGGCGACTGTAATGTTTTCTCCTTTGGATATGGCGGCAAGGACCCAGAGACCGGCGAAGAGGTCAACGGCTTCGGGTTTGGAGAAACTATTTGTGGTGGATCTGGCGCAGGGAATGGATGGCATGGGACGAGCGGTGTGCATATCCACATGACCAATACACGTATTACAGACCCCGAAGTCCTTGAGAAACGCTATCCCTCAATTCTCAATCGATTCGTATTGAGAGAGGGCAGTGGAGGAGTAGGGAAGTTCAGCGGTGGTATGGGGGTTATAAGAGAATATGAGTTTAGACGGCCATTAAGCTGCTCCATTGTGAGTGAGAGACGAGTGTATCAGCCATTTGGAATGGCAGGTGGTGGAAGTGCAATGAGTGGGAAGAATACCTTGCTTGAAAAAACGCAGAGTGGCGAAGAAAGAGCTGTCAACATTGGGGGCAGAAAGGATTTCCATATCCGAGCTGGCGATAGAGTCATCATCGAGACCCCAGGTGGTGGTGGTTGGGGTATTCCCTCGAAAGGGAGTGTAGAAATCTTGAGGACAGAGCCAGAGCCAGAGTTCATGAACTCATACCAGATGAGGCTGGATCAAAGTAATTAGATTTGGATATCGTAATATGGGACCAGAAAGGCCCAATAGGCGAAACGAAACTGTGTTCTGGCCCCTGCCTCGCTCCTACTTGAAGTGGAAAGCTAGAAAAGATTTATTGTTATCAGAAAAACATCAGATCGGTTTCTGTCTGCTCATGGCTAGCACAGTTAACTTATTCCGAGGTAAGTGTATTTTCAAAGACAGCAACGCTTCTTGTCAATTACCACAAAGTCTGAAGCATGACCTCATTGTCTTGTTGTAATTTCAAGACCTGGCGCTCTCAGATGGAGAGTTTACAAGCAACAAGACTTTCAAATATTTCTACAGAGCTACACTCGGACAAAGTGTGCTTTGCCAGAAGGGAGAAGCCAGACCTTTTAGTAATGTAGCAAGAGCTTTTAAATGTAAGGCGTATGTCCCAAATTTATAATAGACTCCAATCGGGGTTCGGTTTAAAAGTGGGGCCGACGATCAACAACATAAGAGCATTATAGCCTGGCAACATAAATATGTCTAGCAATACATCAAATATAAGCGCTTATTTTACAGGTCATCATGCTAAATGGCTAAGCCAATCTACTTTCCCTCCCCGTCCGCCTTTGGGACCTGGCTGTCTAAGAACCACGCGTCAAAGACCGAGGTCTGGGTGGGCTACTTCAAGAAAGCGACTGGAAAACAAGGTCTAACATGGTCGCACGCCGTTGATGAAGCTCTCTGTTGGGGGTGGATTGATGGGCTCAAACGTCCTGTAGATTCTGAGCGTAGTATGCAAAGATTCACGCCAAGGAGGAAGTCAAGCCATTGGAGCAAGATCAACGTGAAGAAGGTTACGATGTTAGAGGCAGAAGGGAGGATGAAGGAGCCGGGACGGAAGGCTTACGAGCTGAGGACAGAAGAGAATACGGCAAGGATGGTGGGCGAGAGGGAAGCGGTGGGTTTGAATGAGAAATTTATGGGCAGGCTGAAAGGGAACGAAGACGCGGGCGATTGGTTTGATGGGCAGACGAAAGGGTATCGAAGGGATGTCGAAGACTGGGTTATGAGTGCTAAGCGGGAGGAGACTCGGGAGAGGAGATTTGTGACGTTGTTGGAATGCGCAGAACAGGGTTTGAAAGTTCCGCATATGAGGAAAGGATGATTGTCAACAACGAACATGTGCTTGTCATGGACCACGCACACGACTGCTCCCGAATATGGGTTGCAACAACATCCTTCAGTGAAGGACATCTCAGTACTGGGCTCCACGATAATTTGCGAAAGATAAACTTAAGTATAAAATTAGCCATTTTGCTTCTGAGTACTTATTGCTACTTGGCGATTTGATCTTCGCTTATCGGCACTTCCCTATCCAGCAACGACTTTATAGGATTCTGCAAAAGGTGTTTAGCAAAGAGGAATAATTGGGAGGAGATCTGCACGAGTGGGCGAAAGCCTTCGAGGTCACGCATAATCACCCTTAAAGCTATTACGAGCAGAGCCTCAAAAAAATTGTGGAGGGACGTGGGACCGTGGGATGAGCAGTACCAGGGACTATATCTGGATAGGAGGACACGGCTTATATTTGAAGGCGATAAAGCTACACCCTTGCTTTCGGAACAGGAGAACAAAGCAGAATGAGATGCGTTCAACAAGACTAAAATTTCTCCATATGAGACGGTCTCAGAAAATAGACATTCTCAAAATAGAGCATTGCTCTGCAGAAGGGAGCTACCTACCTAGGCAATCATTCCTTTACTTCGATTGACCACTTCAAGCAGTTGACTCTCGACTCCATTCAAGGTATACTTCATTCATTTGCAACCAGTCTGCAATATCAATCTCGATTCCCTCGCCTTAGCTTGCTTACAGCGACAAACAATCTACCTCCAAACCCCCCCCCCCCCCCCCCCCCCAACTCCCTACGTGCACCTCTCTAGAAATCAGGCCCCGCTCTCCGGATGGGGAATGGCAGACTGATCCGAGGAACCATCTGCGAAATACTAATCCTTTTATCCCAGTCGATGTCTAGACATTAATATATTGTTTAATAAAATGAGAAGTCAATTTATCTCGCAAAAAGCAAGTCTGTGAAAATTGTATTACGATTAATTAAACATCGAGGAGCATATTGTACGATAAAGTAAAGGACTAATAGCCGTGTCACGCATCGGCTATCTATTTCTCAGCCACAGAGCACCGCGTCCCATCCTATTCTTTAGCCAGAACCACCCACATTTCCCTCAAAGACCAATTAGAACCACTCCCCCATTCTTCCCCTCCACTTTTCCTCTATTGTCTCCTCTTCTCCGGTGAAAAATCTGCTTAAGCATGCCCGATATCACCAGCACATAGATCCCTCAGAGGTCGCTTAGCTCAGTTGGTTAGAGCGTGGTGCTAATAACGCCAAGGCCGCGAGTTCGACCCTCGTAGTGACCATTATTTTGCATCTTTTGGTATCTTCTTTTGTTGTGTTGATGTGGTTGTGGTGGTAATGGACGATAATAGTTGGTTTTGCGTGTGTTGCTGGATTTTCAGTGATATCTTGGCATATCTTGGCATGCAAAAACAGCGAAACGAGGGTTTCATCCTCTCTGATAAAAGTTACAAATCCAAGTCCTTTAAATATTTTAAATCATTTAGTTGAATTGATAATTTAGTTCGGCTTTGAATTATGTTAATGTCATGTTAGAGGTTGTATTTCGCTCAATCTTTTATCACCTCAGAATAGAGGTAAGGGGAGCTCGCGGTGAACAAAATAACTGGGACTAAATAGACTAGGGTCAAGCAACACCGTTAATAAAATATATTATTTTGCAACAATTTCTTTACAAAATGTTTGAATTAAAATAGGAATCAAGAATCCGAAAGATATTTACTGTATCTGAAGAAAAACTAAAACATTTACTTTGTTAGTTGTTGGATTAATTGTAGTCGAAGTCAGCTTTAAATATCAGAGACTCGCTTATTTAGTCCAGGGTTTTTGTCACCGCCAGGCAAGGTCGACCCTCTCGAGCCGTCAGACATAAACCCTATCATGAAAAGCAACTTCCAGCGACGAGAAACACAAGATAAGTAATTATATATATATATATATTCCACTTCTGCTGGCGTTCCTAATCCTCCCAACAACCCTCGGTCCAGTAATCATATATCCAATCCACCACCAAACTGAGAAGGCTCCAACGGAAACATTCGAAAATAAGCCCGAGAAAAGTAAGTGTCATCAAAAGAAATGCGACTACGATGAAATACGTTGCGTATAATATAGTATCAGAAGTTAGGTGAGGGTACAAAGCATAAAGGTAGATGATAATACTGATAGAAGGAGGGCAATTAATATAGCGATAGCCCTGAGTAGTGCATGCATTATGGTCATGCGGTTGCAACGGAGGAGGAATCGGAAGTTTACAAACCTGAGGAGGAAGAACCACTTGATATGAGCAGGATCAAGCGAGATACTTATGACAGGTGAACCGTAGGTTCCATATTGCCAAGTATTGCAGGACTAGAAGTGATGATAACTTCAAATCGAGACCAAATGACAAATTTCATATGGAGTACTCGCCACTTTTCTGAACGACCTCAATGATCCAAAGGATTGAAGCTCAGGCGCGATATCACCAACAATGATCTTCTCTATAATACTAAACAGGATATGGTACAAATGTTCTTGGGTTCCGTCTCCTATAGCTAAAATGTAGTAAACGCATTTTCCTAATATATACCAGGTAAAATATGCCACCGCACAATCTTCTTGTACTTATCCCAGTCCTCACCGTACTTCTCGGCACAGGCTACGTCGTCTCTACCTTCGCGGTGAATAAGTAGCACTGCGAAGTATACGACGTACAAGTATGTGTAAGCCATGCCCCAGCCCCTTGCAGCTCCTTGGATTACCTCTCTGCCATCGAGCATTTTGGCAGCTCCAGCCAATGCCGTGCTGCCAGCTGGGAAAATAAGGTAGCCGGCTATACCAGTTGGCAAGCTGAATGGAGAAGCTTGCAACCAGTCCCCGAAGTAGTTAATGTGTCGCGACATTCCCCACCAGCCATCAGTGAGCAATTTCGTGCCGCGCTTAGTTTGTAAGTACGACATGCCTGCAACGCTTGGATCATCTGGCTTCGTACGGAATGTGTACTTCTGTGAATTAGAGGCTCGAAAGATGTAGACTCCAAGTGCAAATATTGCGCTAACAATTGCAACGTTGAGCCAGCCAAGTTGAACCGGAAAGACTGATAAGTAGCGACATTGTGTGGAGTAAAGAAATGGCACCCAAACGATATCGCCGAATGTGAGCATGAATCCTAGACCGTCTGTGGTGATATCCATCATGCCCAAAATTCCAGCCTCATTGTACTGACCCTCAAGCACATAATAAGACTGGACCGCGGTGACGAAAATGATGCTGTCAGATACAAAACCATAAGTGCGATACTGCTTGGCAATAAAGGCAAGGTCCATCAGGATCCAACCTGTCAAACCAGGACGCATTTCAAGCCATGTTTTGATGTCGATTTCACCAAATGGAGGAATAGTGAGCTTAGGATTGAGCTCACGGCCAATGTAAAAGTCGTATATGAGGTTGCCAGTATGTCCTCCTATTGCTAGCTCCCGCTGTTCGCTGTTGCCTGGCTTGACCCCAAAACTCAGTATATAAACGAAGATAGAAATTGCGTAGGCGAAAATGATGCTGAGCGACAAAAGCTGTAGATAGTTGTTGGTAATGAAGGTCCATAATGGAAATTCAGCACCGTAAATGTAAGTTCCAGCAGCAGCTGCGACTAGCTGGACGATCGTGGAGGAAAATGCTAACGTATGTGGTCAGTTTCTGCGTGCTCTAGGTAGATTGAATGGAGCTCTTACAATTGAATTGGTACCTGAGCGGGCGGCCAGACTCCCGCAGCTTTGTGCCGAGCACCTCTTGGGCGGGGAGAAGACGATAGAGAATTAGGCTGAGCAGATAGTATGATGCCAATCCGTAGGTCGCTTCCCAGCTTATAAAACCCTTAATTCCATTCTCAGGCCAGGGAATTTGAGTCTTCAGCTTATCCCACGTCAAATTTTTTGGATCCAGAAGTGCAGGCGCCGGGCATCCCGTTACATCGTTGCAGGTGAAGTAGAGAAGGTTTAACAGCACTGGAAGACCAAAAGTGATTGCGGCCGCTCCAGGTCTAGAAAAGGTTAGAAAAGGCAAGACTGGTAAGGTTATTGCGTAGAAAGACTTACGGTCCTGCAAACTCATACTTCGCTTTCTGTAGAGGCATGGCTACAGTAAGCACTTCGTCTGCCAGTGATGCGTTCAAACTCGAAAGGAAATGGAGCTTGGGGAAGACATCATCAAATTATAAGTAGACTCTGATGACCCCTGTTTGGGTTTCGGTCGAACTCCGTTTTCGTGTTCGCCAACATGGAAATCTCATTGGCCAAAGCCACCATCCACTGCCGCGCACTAAGTATCTATTATGTCAGCAGGGCTGAACTAACGTAAGGTACCCGATCACTCAACGTATCTGATAGGCAAGTGTAACAGATATGCGAGTGAAACAATACCTTTGCAACCACTACCACTTTTTGCCTTTTGAATTACAATTATACAACAACCAACACTCGAAATGGCTAGCAAAAAAGGTAAAACAGCTCTTGCTTTTCATGCTTATTAACAAGGCCTTTTTCAAAGCTTACGGGCCACTCCAGAGTCGTACGACGTTTCGCATGTAACTTTGACCCGAAAGCACTATGACACTTTACTTTAAGCTATTTCGGGCCGTAAGAACCGCAAAGTGACCGAAACCGAAAAAACTGCGCTTTTACAATAGATGTTAGATATAGATACACGTAGAATGCTTCCGACACAAGCTTTGGTTTGTTAAATAGCCGAAACACTTTTTGCGGAACTTGTGCAATGTCACGACACGTGCTGTGGATCTACAGATACAGTGGGCAACGGTGGTATCATACAAGAATCTAAATCTAAGGAAAGAAAAGGAGCTCGAGGAGAGCAGGCTATATATACACGAGGGGCTCTGAGAGCTTGGCTAATGTAGGTCATGTGTGCTCCAGAGCACGAGATGTGACATGCAAAACGTGTCGAACGAACAGTGTACTTTAAAAGAATCCCAAGCATCCGGGCCTCATAGCGCCAAGCGATTCCCAGCTTCAGCAATCCGTCCTACTTAAAATGTTGCAACTGCTGCTGCTGCTCAAAAGTTCAATGGGAAAATGTTTTGATAGTTCCTTTTTTATGTTAACGTACTTGATTACTTAGCTGGCCACACTATTAACCTGGCCGCTTAAAAACACTCTAAAAATCCCGATTTTAGCATGTTTATATTTTAACTACTACTTTACTTAACTTTACTTAACTTTATATATAATGATTTAACAGTAATTTTTGCACACAAGTGAATTTGAAGACTAATACTGTTAATAGTTATTTAGAAACTGAAATTACAGGGTTGTTTTAGCTTGAAATGCTATATTTAAGTCCGTATAATACTAAGCATTTTAAAACTTAGAACACTATTTATTTAAATGCTTAGAAATCTAAATTTTAAGGTTTGATCTATTAACATAAATAATAGTTGAAATATAAACATGCTAAAATCGGGATTTTTAGTGTTTTTAAGCGGCCAGGTTAATAATATAGCCAGCTAAGCAATTAGATACGTTAACATAAAAAAGAAGTATCAAAACATTTTCCCATTGAACTTTTGAGCAGCAGCAGCAGTTGCAACATTTTAAGTAGGACGGATTGCTGAAGCTGGGAATCGCTTGGCGCTACGAGGCCCGGATGCTTGGGATTCGCAGTCTCATTTTCTTGTTGGGAAGAAGTATATCTTATAGTATCGCCTTTATTCAGCTGGCTTTCTATCTTGCATGATCTGGAATACTATTGAGCGTCTTCTCCTCTCCTATCAGCCCGAGCAGTCGTCCAGCAACTTCATCCCATTCATCATCCCATCTTCTACTTCCTTCCTCTATTGCCCCCTCTCTCAACCTGGCCAGATCATGCCCTTCGCTATCTCCAAATAGTTCTTGTAGTGCCAGTGACAAATCGTCGCTTGTGTTAAATCCTCTTCCATTTACCCCCTCCTTGACCAGTTCTTTCCAGCTTGAATAATTTCCATATCCAACGACCGGCAAGCCTGCACCAAACATATCAACAACTTTCATAGGAAGATCAACTCCACTACTACTCATGTGCAAACACACTCCGAGATCTGCACATGCGAGTAGCGTGGCATAATCCTCAGCCGTAAGCCATGCTGTAGCTATTTTAATGTTGGATAGTTTAGATGATTCTATAAGTGCAGATATCTGATTGAGGTACATTTGTTTCTGAGGACCCTTGCCCGTTATAATGGCAAGTATTGGGGGAAGTGGCTTCGTAGATGCTGAATAAGAGCATAATGCTTCCAATAAAAGGCTGAAATCTTCATCTGGTGTCCAGGACGTACTACTTACTAGAAGCTTGACTCTAGCTTGCATAATCGTGTCCGCAAACTCACTTGTTTCAGGAAGCCGTCTGAGAAATGCCTGTCGAGTATCTGGACTAGAGATAGGCTGGAATATTGAAGCAGGTCGATCGTGGAGAGTGAGGATCGGAGAGCGAATATTGTATGGCTTATCTCGGAGCTCTTCAGCCATTGCCCTTGTTACCGTGAAGGACACCGTGGGGGCCCAGTGTCCTAACATAGCCTCATACTTCTTCGAGATCTTGACGAAAGGGTGTGAAGAGCCACGTGTACCTGCAAGGATTGACCACCCGTAGTTATGCCAGTCGATAATGAGATGTGTGTTTCGCAAAAAGCAGACAACCATAGCTATAAATAAAGTAGGTATCGAAGGAGGGTTCTAAAAGATCTTAGGAATAATTCTGAGAATACATGAAGGTATCGCTAACCTGAACTAACATCCATCGAGCAGGCTTAATTCCATAAGCCAAAGTATAGAATATACTAAGTATCTGCCACAGCACTTTCAAAGGCCCTGAGATAATGAAAGGAAGCACGTTCAACCGAAGAATTCGTGGGGGAGGAGAAAGCGGAACGACATTGATCAAGGAATTGTCGATGAGGCCCGGATGGAGGACAGACTCTATAACCAAACATTAGCTTAGACATAAAAATTGAGGCATCAAAACTACCTTTGTAACCTATCACATCTACTCGGCCACCATGCTTCGCTATACTCATGGCATGATACTGCATGCGCGGACTACGCCCAATATCTCCTAGAACGAGGACCTGAACCGAAATCTGAGGCTCAATACGAGAGCCCAATTTAGTAGCCTTTGGAGGAGAATGCTTGATATATCGACTGGGTCGCAAGCCCACCAAAATCACCATGAGCCCTCCGCAGAGAAGTATAGACGTAACCAGAAATGCCACAGCCCTGTGTTGCATAGAAGACAGATTCTGGGAGCTACAAGAGTCAACTGATGGTCCTCCATGACTCAACCTTGACATGCAAGAACTAGAGAGCTCAGATAAGTAGCCTCCTATAGCCATATATGCCACTTGTCACGATCCTCCCTGGATCACGGTATCGCGACATCAGCTGTGAGGAGATGATTTCTATTTCGAAAGTTCGTCCAAACGATTAAATTTCGAAACTCAGCCTCGGACTTGGGAGTGTAGCCGCCAGCCTTGCAGCCTCAGGCTGTATATCTCCCGCTCTATCTATCTTTATGCGACTACTACAGTACTTTTCGCCAAGCAAGTCTAGTTAAGTTTTGGCTAATTCTACTCCCCCAGCTGCATGAGATTACGATAAACAAACGAACCTATCAACGCCTTTGCGGCCATCAAGGTTCCAATTTCACCCCAGCCAGGGGGATAACGGAACCACCAGCAGAAAGAGGATCAACACCAAGGAATCATCATGGGAAGACGACACCTCACCGACTTCACCATGACTCTCTCCAATCTATTTTGAGAGCAAAGATTTCGCCTAGCTAATCGCTAGAATAACACAACAGCCATCGCGCTCGACTACGATTTGCTGCTCGAGCAAATTCATCCCTTTCTTTCCACGCACTTTCACCCGAGAAGGTCCAGAGCCAACGTCAGAATCGAAGACGCGCAAGCCACAATTGAGGGACATATGTGGGGTTGAGGGTTGACATTTTGGGCAACGGGCTCAATTTCGACTTCAATCTTATAGAGTCATACTTCGGGAATGGCTTCATCGTATGCGCTGCCCGCTTCTGCCATACATCATAATCATCACGGCCATTCCCACTCGCATGTACATGCACATGGGCACTCGCACTCGCATTCACACTCTCAATCCCCAAGGAGCCATGCGCCAAATACAGCGAGGACATTGAAGGAGGAAAGGTCGAACGGAAGCCTGCATAGTCATGCACTATCCGAGTCCCATCTTCCACATATACACGAGCATAGTGAAAGACATTCTCGTCAGGCGTCACCTTACCTTTCTTCCCCAGTCAATAATAGAACCTCCCGCGCAACTTTCCCGGATCCATTCTTTGAGGGAAAGTATGAAGCAGCGCCATTAGCCTCGTATCAGCCCCCTTTGAGTGTCAACATCCATGTTCACGAACACAATGGGCATACTCACGATCACCACGACCATGATCACGACCACCACGACCATGACCACGACTACCATGACCATAGTCATAGCCACAGCCATGGAAATGCCACTCCGACAGGCCCCAGATCTCGAATCACTAACTTCATTCTCCCATTTGTGCTACGCTGGCCACTCATCCATACTATTATGGCGGATAGGGACTCTCGGCGAATATTCTATTTCATGAGGTATGGTCTTGTCTTAGTTTTTAACGGGATAACGCTGATTTTGATCTAGCCTCAATTTTGCCTTCATGCTTGTACAGGCAACTTACGGATTTTTGACGGACTCGTTAGGACTTCTTAGCGATAGTATACACATGTTCTTCGACTGCTTAGCCCTGTCTGTTGGGCTATTTGCAGCAGTTGCAAGCAAGTGGCCTGCAAGCGAGCGATTCCCATATGGATTTGGAAAAATCGAAAGTTTATCAGGATTTGGAAATGCAGTGTTCTTAATGTAGGCCTCTTCCCATGGCACTGGAATGAACACTAACTTGTCATAGGCTCATAAGTATTGAGATTGTCACAGAAGCGACTGAACGCCTTGCCGAAGGTCGAGAAACGAAACGTTTATTGGAGTTATTTGTAGTTAGCAGTCTTGGATTAGCAGTCAACTTGGTTGGAATGGCTGCTTTTGGACATCACGGACACGGACACGACCACGGACACGATCATGGGCATTCACATTCACATGTGAAGTTTCATTCCCATGAAGGGCACAATCATGATCATGACCACGATCATGATGTTCATACGTCTCCGTTCTTGAATGAGAAGCCTCCGGCCTTGGCTCATTCACATTCGCATTCGCATCATGGCCATTCGCACGATAACGAAAACATGATTGGTATTTATCTTCATGTCCTAGCAGATACTATGGGAAGCGCTGCCGTAATTGTCTCAACAGCCTTAATTTACTTCACTGGATGGGGCGGGTGGGATCCATTAGCCTCTTGTGTGATCGCGGTTCTGATATTTTCGTCGTCCATTCCTTTGCTGAAAAGCAGTGCCAAGAATCTTCTTTTGACAGTGCCGGACGGGATTGAATACACCCTCAGAGATGCACTCGGAGGAGTTGCTGAGCTTCGAGGTGTACATAGTTACACAGTGCCTCGCTTCTGGCTAGGCGACAAAGCCACCGAAAAAGACAAGCAAGATGTTCTAGGCGTCATACATATTATGGCAACCCGAGGATCAGATTTGGAGGAATTACGACAAAGAACAAGAGCATATTTGCATGAAAAGGGTATAGATGCAGTGGTGCAAGTAGAAAAAGACGGCGATACAAGTTGTTGGTGTGGCGGGGGCGTAAGTAGATCTTCATCTCGGTTTAGCTGATATAGAGTTGGATGGGCGTTCTGAATATCCACATCTCTTGGTTTTGTAGGATACGTGCATGTCATCCTAGGAGAGTTCACGAATGATACCATAGTTGTAGATGAATGACAAGTGTCTTATGCTCCTGCTCATGAAAAATTGCGAGGTTTGGATTTGAATACATTATTGTATTTTATATGGCTATTAGAAGACTGGATTGGTTCTCTCACCTGCTTACTGTTAAGAACTTCAACAGCTTCACCAATTGTTGGTCGACAACAGAGAAATTATTCAAGCGACCTCCTTTCTTTAGCGAAACACTTCAACGAAACAACGTGGGCTTCATTTATCCTCATGTAACTGTGTCTAGTATTCAAACATATGAACCAAGTGGTATGTACAAGAACCTTAGATGATCAAAAGACATTAACTCCTCCCATGGCATTCCCCCAGTCCCGCTGCATCCTTAAAGTTCTGTATACCTTCGCCTCAAGCCTGGTATCATTCCCCCTTCCATTTAGTTGACTTTCTTAGCGGCAGCAGCAGCTTCCGTAGCCCATTTGGCCTGGCGGTTGACAGCATTCGCTTCCTCGGTGCTGTTGAACTGGAGGTTCTTATACGTGTGGACGTGGGTCTTGATCTCGAACGGAATCGCAAACACATTCTCTGCGTCTTCCGTAAGCGCTCGTGCAGGCGCCTCGCCGTCACGCTTGGTGCTGGTAGTCGACACAATCTCAGAATCGGCCCATCTGCGATTGCATGTTCCGCCAGGGACCATGGCATCTTGGCGCTGAAAGCCGTCTAGGACATTCTTCTGCTTCTCAAGGCATCTCCAGTTCGCGCCAATGGCATCGAGCCCACCAGGCGTGACTTGCTCGTACAGCGAAAGGACTGAGACTTGTGTGTAGTCCTCTGCATAGGCGGAGTTGGAGTAGCCATCGGGAACGCAGGAGTCCTGAGCAACGGCGTCCCGGAATGCGCTGGTTCCGCTGTAAGCGTTGCCGTTCTTGTAGAAATCGACGGCGTGGCCAGTCTCGTGCTGGAAGACGGAGGGTGTGCCGACAGAGCCCTGGTAGACGGTCACCGCGCTTGACATGTAGGCTGACCCGCCACCCGGAACAGCAATTACATGTTGGACCCATTGGCGCTCGTGGACAGGGAGACGGCCAAAGAGATCGATCAATGAGATTTGCCTATCATCAGCTATTAGTCTAAGCTCGGGTTGAGAACCGTGATAGGGCACCTACGAAAGAGGAGCGTTCTTGTGTCTGCAGAACACCCAGGCGGAGCCACAATCGGTGTAATGGACATTGAAGACCTCGACATCACCAGCACTGAAGCCACCATTTTGGACTTCATCCTTGCAGCGTTTAGGAATCCATCCTGCACCCCATTGGTCCCAGGTGCTTTGAGTTGGCTTAAGGTTTTGCCAGAAAGAACTATCGACGTGCGGTGAAAGGCCGTCGTTAAAAAGGACAGGTCTACCAAGATCGGCAAATACATGGTTACTGAAGAGGAGAATTGCGGCTGCGGTAGCCGATGTGAGGGATTGTGGGAGCATTTTGAGATTATTCTTTGGCTGTTTGAAACGAAGGAATGTGTTGGATTCTGTATATTAGGGCTAACTTGGGCAAGAAGCGCTGAGGATGAGGGTGAGGAACAAAAAACTCAGAGGAAGATTCCTTCTACTTTATATATACTTGTCTGTGAAGAAAGGCACAGTCGATGTATGACATTAAATCAGCCAACCCCATCACATCTCATGTTGCCTTTTATCACCGTGCCGGCATATTCCATACAACGGTACGATTTTAGACAAGGGACTGATTAACAATCTAGACCTGCTCAACGTCTGATTTGCAATAAACAACTAAAGAGCTGTTGCCCTTACGTAGTATCCACATATGCAGGTCCGCAAGCTCCGAAAGGCGATGCGCGCGTGGACGAATGGAGGCTCAGGGGTGTGCCAGGATGTGGCGCTAGTTAACATCCCCTACCTGTAGGATGTTAGCAATTGCTTTTCCTTCGCTGAGCGAATTGGAAGAGAGCTTTATACCTAACAATATCCACAAGGCGACACCAAGCACTCGGTTGTTTCGTTTCACGAATGCGCATCCCTTGAATGAATTAGCGAGCTTGAGCCACACCTGTGCGGCTCTGGGTGAACTTTTGATTTCCAAAGCCTTGAGCCATGTGCCTCATGCTGTCAACGCTAGAATAATCCCAGAGCGCAGCATAATGCCTAATCAGATGTTCACTTAAGCTCGTAGTCAGCATTGAAGTGTCTGTTTCAAAATACGATGGTCGGGAACGAGAAGGTGAGTCAGATTAGCTGAGTTGCTTAGAAGGAAAACGCTAGCTGCCGAATGGTAAGTTACTAGAAACAGTGAACTTTGAGCTGAATATTTGAATACAAATTTAGATTCATGACATCCGGCAGTAGTTGCAGTAACCGGCGCGCTCCCTATAAGGGGTACCGAAAAAGCCGAGAGGAAAAGGTTGCAATTCCCCCTGAACTCTTGCCTGGAAGGCAGGTTGAGGAGTCATTTGGCGAGAAACAGACAATAAAAAATGCCGCTTTGGGTGTTCTCCGTCAAGCTAAGGGACCTGACTACGAAGATCTTACCCATTACTGTATCTTCAGGCACACCTGTATGGTATACTCAGCGCTGTAGCCAGCGCCGACTGCAACGCTGGCATGATTGGGTTGTCCGTCTAAACTTTGTCATGGTTGTTGACAAAGTGCTTCCTTCAGCCTCAAATGAGCAGACATACTTCTCAATTCCAGACAGGATCGCGATAAAACACCTAATTAGGATGGGAAGTTCCCATGGGGTCAAGGCTCATATTGTGTTGCCTATCTCACATAAGCATCTTCTCTTTGTATTTCTTTATGTCGAACTAAATGCGAGATACAGCAATTTATTTGATGGCAAAATAACAGTGATAGTACAGTAGAGCTTCGTATAGATCTTCATTCTTTTGGTTAAGCGTTATCCGAGATGGTACTGTATCATGAGAATTCAACCACAACCTTCCTGGGGAAAGAGGTACGTTACATACCGAGCGCCTTACCGTCCCCTCACGTATAACAAGGCTCTGCAGCATGCTCTCACCAATGGCGCTGCGGGAATTGGCATGGTCAAGCATTGATCCTCATGCCATCTACATGGTCTGCTCATCATAAGGCTTGGAGGATTTCGAATCGTCCTTCAATTCCAGTCGTTCAATTAAAGTTGTTTCAAGTGCAAATCAGGGTGGAACTGAGTCACCTAAATCTACCTTAGCCCCATCCTCCGATAATTCGGCTCGCTAGCCTATTTAGTGGACTGTCAGAAGATTAGCGAGGGGGAATTTGACTTCCGAGAGCCGGGACAGGGTAGAATATGTCCCGTGCAGGAATTCAGGGAACACTGCGCCACAAGCGATGACCATCAAGAGATCCTACAACCCCGGATTATCAGATGATCATTTGTTTGGACCATTCTATGGATATATTACCGCATGAGCAGTGGGGCTATTCTAGCTGTCATCTGATAGGAAGTAATGTGGTTTGTTTACTTAGACCTCAAAAACAATTATACTTTTCGACTCTTTCAATTACCTGCTTCGGCAAGTTCTGCGAGATGTAATTAAACAATGTGCCATACACAAACATGACTGGTTTCATATGGACAAATCTTTAGCTTCTTAAATCATCACTGCAAGTATTTTGAGGAAGGACAAGGATATGACGTGTTTACGTAGGTCCTGCGCCTAATGTAGATATAGATCCGATTTAGCACCAGTAACGGAGTATATAACAATGACCTCTACCCAAGAGCGCAGAAAAAACACCTTTTGGCAGCACGGATTGTCTTCGGTATTTCAGGGGAACATAAAATAAGCCATATCTTACAATAGCACTTTTTGGTTGACAAATCCTCAAGTGAGCCCGGAGTTACCACTCTCCCTAATTCTAAGTTATTTCAATAAAACATGTTTGGTTCTCCACTCCAGCTCTAGCCCCTAGTTTCATCACTTGAAAAGCGATCCTTGGTGAGTAGGAGATATTCAGCTCCGGTCTATACGTACATTCAGGCAAGAAGTATCGTTCAAGATTTGCCACGGCATCCATACCACTCATGCCTATAGAAGCTAGGAAATGGATGTGAAAGCTTAAAAAAGTTCACACGCTTCCTCTCAAATTCGGGTCAGACTGGCGTCCTCGTACTATCCTGGCCCAAGTTCTCTTCACCCGTTGGTGAGCTGTCGTAGTCACTCATAATCAGAGAAAGTCAAGGATACTCAGGGCTTCCTGAGGAGCCTTGCCTTCTTCTCACAGAGGGCCAAATAGCACCCTCAATAGAAAGTTACGCACATTTATGAAATACATGTTGGATAGTGCTTAAGTTGCCTAAAACTGAGATATGGCTAATGTCGCTAGGAAAATTTTCCAAGAGAGTGGATTGACCGAATAAAACGCAGCAGCTGAATCTCAGTTCCTCGGGAAAGAGTGAGGTTTACTACTTATGGATTTCCACAGAAATAAATCCAGACACGCGAGAGAATGAACAGGTTAAGTTGCAGAAATTGCTAGGCTAAACGGGACCAAAAAATCTGTAGAATAAGTCTATGGGTGCCTAAAATCAAGCAGACGACCAATAAAATGCCAAAACTCCCAAACTCCTAAACAAACAAACCACACCTAAGTATCGATCGAATCACATAAATTTCTGCCGCAATTTCCCACCAAGCTTCGTAGAGCCTCTTTCCACCCCGGATATTATCATCACGTTTCAAGGAATGCCTAACGATCTTACCCTTGGCAGCAGCATCGTCAGCCCCCTTCCTCGCGGCTGCGTCTCTTCCCTCCTGCCAAGGAAGTCAATACCCGTACTCGGCAAGCGCCGCCCATAAGCCTAGATAGCCTATAATGACATAAGATTCGAGTTCAAGTTGAAAGTGCGCTGACGGGGATTAAAAACTCACCAAATTTATCAGCACTTTCTAAGCTATCCTTGGCTGACTTCTTCACAACGTAGGGCCAGGTATATGCTGATTTTCCACCAACGTCTTTGATGTCGTAGACAGGGACATGCAACCACCTTTAGTTCAACCAGTGATACGTTGTATAACCTAGGGATTAAACTGCTATGTACCTCATGCAATATAGTCATCGGAATAATGTGCTCCAATTCGGTGATGCTGTCAAGGTTCTCGAACTTACACTTAGCCCCATAGCCTTCGTTTCACAAGAGATTGGATTTAAGTTTATTATCGTCTGTATATTCGAACATTAAATCACAGGTCTGTAGTTATATGTTAGCACAATTCATTTGCTGCTGAACTTTGTTCGTACAGTGATAGTCACCCGATTGGGACTTTCGGAGGCATGAGCGACTCTGTTTAGAATATGTGCCACCCTACATTTCATCCATCTCGCAATAAGGCTCCGCTGTGAGTCTCATATGATTGATTTTATCCTCCCATCTTGTAAGTATCCGTTCCCACCGCCCGTCTAATATTGATTAGCTTTGATCATAATGCCAAGATATGCTCCCGAACAATGAGTAATGGCACATCTGCTGAATAGTTCTGAATATGAGCGATTGCTAAGCATAACTCTAAAATGGACCAAGTTCAGTCATGTAGATGCGTTCCGTATACAATGTCTCATGCCCCCACTGAACTACGGCCCATTAGACAATTCGAGGATCTTGGATCAATGCTTTGAAATACTCCAACACCACGAAAATACCCATGGCCGTGCCCAAATTTCTAACATTCGCATTTTTCAATCAGCTGTTCCAAAAATAACCATTCGGCTGCGCGAAGCAAACGATCTCTGGTAGCAGTATGCTTTGTGAAATCCTAAGAGGAGCCACATATTCGCTATCCAATGGATTAAGTAGACGACCCTGCATTGGGATAGGTAAGCGCCATACCTAGCGAGCCCGGTCAATAACATGCAGATGAACACAATACAAAACAAACCCTCCTACCTGAGGTGTCGTGGTTTCACAATTTTCATAGCATCGACTGTCTTTACTTTAAGCGTTAAGATATTATATTCAAGGATGCGTCATTCGCTGAGCGAGAGTCACTATAACTACTTTCATACTGGATATTCTTGCGTATAGATTGTCAATGTCAGCTAACACTTCAGGGCTGGCATTGGATAGCTCATCAGTTCCATCAATGCATTATATTGACCCTAATCATCTAGGGATCTGGATGCCGATTTGCTATACAGCTGGCCTAGCCAGAAGTCTCCCCAAAATCCAAACAACATGCGAACTGTTTCCAGTAACGAAGTGATTATGGATGAGTCTGATGATACAGTCTCTGAGGAGCCAAACTGTGCAGCAAGAAAAGATTAAAAAACGTCCGAAGCACAATCGACCATACAGACATTGTTCCAGCTGTGGATTACACATGTCCTGATGATTAATACTTTTGCTCCAGTTGTGGAGGCGCATCGCAGTACACCGCATACGTGGATAATAATACTCCCAATGCAAAATGTAGGGGAGTGAGTATTGTGCTCCAATAAATGGAATAAGCTACGAATTTGGGCAGTGGGAAGATGGAAGCTATAGAGATTGCGACTGCATCGATATTGACAGAGTGGAATGTTGGGCGAGATGAATTTCATATGAAAGATGACTTCGCGATGCGCAACTGGCCAGACAGTCAGGAGCAAAGAGCAGTCATGAAGCTCAATATACTACAAGTTACTAACTTTAAAGAACCCTTTACAGAAACTAATGACAAATTTAGCAGGCATGACGAAAGGCAAAACGCATGATGCGAAGCGGTTCGGCCTTAATCTATGGGTGTATGAGATGACCAGCAGCCTGACAAAACAATCCCGTAGTTGAGCAAAAGGCTGCAGAGAGTTGAAAGTATCAAGGTATAAGAGCATGAGGGCTGTCTATATGTCAACACAAGAATGTCTGGCCTGATACAGACAAGAATGTAAATATTTGCAAGCATACATGTCAATTTCAGACTATGGTAAAGGGTAGAACGTGCTTCTTGCTCCAAGAACTTATGAAGTCAGTTTTCGAAAAGCTCACACAGGGGACACAAAGTAGTTACCGTTCTTGTTAAGAATCCTCGATCTTGTACGGCAGAGGTATAATCGCCTCCTGCTCGAGAAACTTTTTGATAGCAACATGAGGTACACCATGTCTCATGGCAGTCTCATCGTCCCAAGAAGAGTGGAGACCTATCAGTGTACCATCCCTTTCACGAAGCAGGGGCGCGCCAGAGTGTCCCCAGTATGTCCAAGCATCATGCATCAGCGTGCCAATTTCCGAGTTATCCTGGAAGTCTGCCCCTTCAACCATTCCGCAGAAAGTCCCTTCAGATATCTCGACAAGCTTGTACTTAGTGCGCCGGTCAGATGTGGACTCAAGATCATCTCTGCCAGGTTGTCCAATACAGATAACCGACATTTTGGATGAAGGGCTTTCCATAGCAAGTGTGACATACGGAAATGGCGGTATAACTTCTTGACTGGATTCGACCGTGATTATCTTTAAAAGAGCCAGATCTCGTTTGGGGTCCCATGCGCGGCATTCAACTTGAACCGCCAGGCCTGTATAGAACAGCAACCACTTCCTTTTGGATGACTCTTTGTATTCCTCCTCAGTGTCTCCGAAACAGTGTGCGCATGTCAGAACCCAACCAGCCCGATCAACGCACACAGCCGTACCGGCCTCATATTGCGCAAATATCAAGGTCGCCTCAAGAGCATTGCTGATATGGGGCTTTCCTGTCAGGCGTTTCAACGTAGACGGCGCGGTCCCTGCTAATTTCTTCTGCTTTTCACGTAGCAACTTTAATTCTGTCACCGTGATACCGGGTAGCTTCGATTCTAATCCGACAATTTGTATGATGTCTGAGTGAGGATTCGAAGCTTTCGGGGCAAGTGGTGAGGATACAACTCTCTGGGTGGTCAAAGATGTGTTGGACCTTAGAACGCGTCCATGATGAGACATTCCAAAGAACTCTATGATTGCTGCTCAGAAAACAAACTCGACATGGCCATCGCGAAACGTTAGGAATAGATATCTCACCGCTGTTAGGCCAGGCAGCAGTGCTGACCCGACTCACTTCGGTGAAGTGCTCTATGGCTAGAACTAGATACGATTTGAGGAGATGCAAAGGGATCTCCAGACCCACTTCCTGCGTCATGTCTTTCTGATTTCCAGTGGGGTAAGCACTTAGCCCTATAAATTGACCCAGGCCCCCCTCCTCTTCAGCCTTTACGACCTTCAGCAACATTTGCTCGAGTCGCCTTGTGAAATAGACAGAAGCATATAGTAATGTGCGTCAGACACAAAATTGTGCCAAGATTGCGAAGAGGTACCAACTTTCTACCTTTCTCTCTCTGTTTTTGAGACATCATCGAGTTTCTTGGATGCCCAATTGATTATGAATCAAGTGATTAGAGATGTTGAGGAAGAAGAGATATGATGAATATGTTGATATTTTCCGTCTGTTTGTGCGGTTTTTGCGTCCCAGGCAGGCAACAACTATTTGTTTCGCTTAAGTCAAAAGGCAAACGCGACAAGTATAGTAGTGGCTGTTGTTGGCTGGGATATCAACCGTGCACTTATCAAATGACAGCTTTGGCATGGTTTGTGGAACATAATCCGTGCACTCCTCATAATTGATTGTTGCTATGGTCCCTCTTGTTCCTTCAACCTTTCGCGAGGGACGACTCTACGAGGATTGCTTCAATGGATTTATATTGGCACAGAAATACAACTATCGATAATATATACCGAACCTTTAGGCCCCACCAGGAAATTCCGCGCAGACGCTTCTTGACCTGTAGGTTTTTCAAGCAATATACTTACCGTACGATAAAGTATTATTGAACGTGCTATCTCCCTAATGACACGCACTGATTGGAGGCGAGATGGCACCACTCGCCCCACATGCTAATACAATGCTTCCTTTTGCTCAACCTCTCGAATTTGTATTGCAGAATCTCCTCCGTTCCCTTTCCTCGACATCTTCATTTCGATTCAAGCATGGAGGTGTCACAAGGCTCAAACTTCTTGGTAAAACTACCATTGGAAATTCGTATGCAAATCTATCGCGAGGTGCTTTCACCTACGGGATACATAGCCGTCACACGCAGCCAACCAGACTCTATATCTGTGCGGCGATTCAGAGTTTTCAGCATCCAATTTAACGATAAATATTGCAGTCATTTGCCAATATACCTTTCTTTTTTGAGGACCACTAAGCAAGTCCACCGCGAGGCGAAATATATCTTCTTTGCGCACAATATACTCAACACCGAAGTTAGCGGTCGGGCCAGGCGGTTTGGACATCATGGACCTGGTAGGCTCGCCAATGGCATGGACTGGTGTTTTCTGAACTTACCCGATTCACTTAAGCTAAGAGTCCAGAACATTCATCTGGATTTGGAGCTGAACATTCAGAGCCTTGTTGAGGCGCCGGGCATAATGGAGCCTCCGGATTCGATAATTCCATATATTCATAATCGGAACCGAATGAACGCTATCTTCCATGCAATGATGGCTTTGGTCAATGATGGGAGTTTAAAGTTGGTGCAGTTGAATGTGAACTTCAAAGGCATGGGAATGGTAGAGGGCTTGAAAGCCCTGGTTAACATCCAAAAGCAGAGTTCTGAGACTGATGAGCGACAACTATTCGATGATTACCTCGACTTCCTTAGGGCCGCTAGAAGTGGGCCATTGAAGGATTTGAAGAGAAGACTTTTCTTTCACTTCAGCGACATAACAGACTGGAAGAGCAAAGAAATGGAGGTCCCGGAGGGTTTCTGCCCAGTGAATGGCAATGTAGAAGCTGCTTCAAATGGCGACGACATGCTCTGTTTATTTGACAAAGATCGCAATGAAGCGAAATTTTATTTTGACGATGTGTTCAGAGAAGATGATGAAGATCCCAATGTCGTTCTAGAGGAATTACACCAAAGTTTTGGAGGCGAACTATATGTTGGCTCGCGGCTCTGTTATCAGAGTGGGGTTGAGCAGTCAAGACCTTGGCTCAAGGTATCCGCCATTTGGCCGAATCACGAACAGTAAGTCAGATCGAAGTTTCATTTCCATAACGGGATTTAGCAAGTAATATTACATATTCTCTGGTTACTAAGTCTCAGCCATTAAAAGTCGGGGGCGCTGACTATGGGTTATGCATAGTTCTGAGACATTCCATGTCTTGATTCCTGCTATCGGAGAAAATTGGTATGGAAGCTCGAAGTGAGAGTTATTCGATGATAATGGCGATTCATCTCCTAGTTTTACAGATCGAGTATCGTTTAGCTACTATGCTAGTAGGAGGATCAGAGACTATTCTATTCTACGGTATTATCAATATTTCAGCAATTGTTGTGACTAGATACTGGATTTCCGGATCTGACGCAAGTTTTACACATTTTCGCCCCTTCACAAATTCCACGAACTGGATGAACCTAGGATCTATGCAAATGATGTGTGCAACGAGATACGATGTGTCTGTAGTTACGAGTAAGTGGGGTGCAGCCATGGAGTAACACTTTGTCAGTCTCGGATAAAACTCTGGTAGGAGAAGGCCTGCACAAAACTGAACCTAATTAGATTTTCGTATATCAATAGGCATATAGAACTATTGATATCGTTATAGCTTAAGAAGAGCAAATCATTTGTAGTTGCAAGTTAGGATAAGTGGGGGTTTGCAGTACACTATCAATTGGAAGCTAAAATATTCTTAATACACAGACCCAAGCTACAAAAATCTCCAAAAACCGCCAACAAGCAATGTAACATATATTTAAACCACATGAAACAGGCTTTTGAAAAGAGAATGGCAAAAAGTATGATCAGAGTGGGACTCGAACCCACGCCACTTTCGTGACCAGGAAACTACAACTCTTGAGAGGAGTACGAAAGTATTAAGGTAACCTTAACCTGGCGCCATAACCAGCTCGGCCATCTGACCTTGGATTGGTCTGAACAATTTTTAGAAAAATATATATTCAATCACGCAAAGTGCCGCTTCTAACCTGGCTTGGCACTCGCTTAGCCCCTTTTGAACCTTGACGAACAAGGATCGGAAGAAAGCTAATCTTGTACAGCATGATAACCAAAATGGTACTCTTTGAGAGCCTTTGACTTCCCAGAGCGGATTTGAAAGCATTTCCGAGAAAAATATTACGTAAGAAAAGTATAGAATAATCGATGGGTGATTTCAATACAGATATTTTTCCATTCAACCCCTCCTTAACATATTACTTTCAACCCGGCTTCCATGCGGCTTCCAAGAGGGTGTCCTTGTGCTCAGATCGTCTCTCCTTTCAATATCTTCGCTACGGAATCCTCCAAGCTTCCTTTCTTCACGCCAAGCAATTCATTATCAAGCTTCGCCTGGTCAAAGTGAGTTCCTGGCACTCCAGAGAACAAGCCGGCCTTCACCCAGCGGTGCCACGCGGCCCAGATTTCACCCTCACCGAATTCTTTCTTTGCAACAGCAAGCTGTTCCTGCGTAGTCGTATGTTCGACGGTCCACTTCTCGCCCGAGAGTTTCTCCAGAGCGGAGAGGACCTCGGCTTGGGACGTGGCAAACTCTTCAATATACACCAAGCGATCACGGGTCTCGCTTTCGGCGGTCGTCAAAATGGATATGACAACCGATGTGACGGTAGAGAGGTTCGCGGCGCTGAAGGTATTGGCTCCTTGGTCCCAGATGGTTGCTGTTTTGGTTGGCGGGAGGGTAATGTCTAGGAACGCTGCGTGGAGGCTCCTGCCCAATCTATCAGCAATACTCAAGATCAGACTTCAAAGATAGGGAGAGCTAACCAGTCGAAAAAAACTCCATTGTTCACAGCAGTCCAATGGAAAACCGTGCCATTAGCTTTGGCATCACGTGCTTTCTGGTCAAGAAACTCAATGATCTTGAATCTCTCTGCAACGGCCTCTTCAAGCTCAGGGACAGGGGCTTTGACGTCTATCGATCCCCATTCGCTTGGTATGAATCGGATGACGCCTGCTTCAATTGCTGCTTCAACGATGTTATATTGTATGCCAAAGGCATTGTCGTTCAGGCCGCAGATGACGGCATCTTGGCCTTTGAGTGCTTCAACTAAGGCAGCGTGGGAGGTATAATCAGCCTTCCTAACTTCGACGCCGGAGGGGAACGTAGCGCTGGAATCGGGACGACTGAGGGCGGAGACGCTGAAAGCTTCATTGGCAAGAAGGGCTTTGACTATTGGGGCACCTATTGTACCACTGGCCTATGAATATCTAGGATTTAGCAGTGTTGAAGAACGAGTTATACGTAAACTCACCCCGACGACGGTAACTTTCTTAATAGCGCGGGATGCCATTGAGATTGATGCAATATCGATGTTTTTAGATTGAGTAGATCCAAGGATTTATGGAAAAGGCCAAAAGCGAAGCAATGAAGGGTAAAGTGTATAATCGTCTGTCAACTCGTATCCATAAGCAATGCTTTATAATCTGCGGACAACCGTCCATCTCTACTCGCCAAGCTATCCAAGCCTTTCCACATAACGCGATATTACGTGGTGATATGCTAGCTATTGGTCTTCAATCAGAACGTATGAAGCGACGCGTAGCAGCAAAATATGATAATTTGGACTGGCCAGTATCTAGTATCACACGGCATTCAGTACCAGGCATCTCTCTTGGTCTCAGCCATCTCGGATGAATAGATATACCGATTCTGCAGTTATGACACGAACCCGTCCAGACGGCAGAGGATTGACTTCACGGCACGATCAAAAGCCATACACAAGGTGACGGAGTCCACGGCCAGCGAAACTAGTAATGCAGATTCAGGCATCCACATCTTCGGCTTGAAATAATGCCAAGAAAATTTACGCAAGATAAACCTTGGAATGACGATAGAAAGCAATGCAACATGCTACAAAGGTTGAAGGCAAGAGAACAACAAGTCAAACAACAACACAATTTTCTTTGTTAGTTACTGGTAATTTAGAGTCCTATTTAGAATCCACATGTTAGGCACTTGCATTTGAAAATGTGGAACCATAACGTATGCAACAGAGTTGATATGCGGGTATATTCAGTGAGTATAATGCCATCCGTATGGCAATACAATTCGTAATGTCTGTTGTCATAGGTCATTGCCTATTGGCATTGACTCTTCAATAGACTTGACTACCTCTTCCCTCTGTCTCTCCGGCCAATGTCTTGGACTTTTTGTCTCTTTGCAGAGCCCATCTCAACTCCGCCAGAACTTCTAGGTCCATCCTCTGTCGCTCTTTTTCGACTTTTCTCAAGTACACTACGACCTTCCCCGATTTTCCTCTTCGTCAACCTCTCTATACGATCGATGCCTTCGCCTAGACCTCTCCATTCTTCACCACCATAGCCTGCATCTTTCCTTCTACCCTTCTTCGCGCGTTCCTTCTTGCTCTCTTTAGGTAATCTCACATAGTTCGTCTCTTCGTACTCCTTTCTGGCTCTCTCCTCTTCTCTCTGCTTCTCGCTCTTATTCCTCCTGCCGCCGTCAATAATACCACTTCCAATGCTAGGCTCAGCATATGGCGCTGCTGACATCTCTGTATTGATGTACTCGTCAAGCGTAGCAGACTTATTGGGTTTTCGAGCCACTTTGTCTCGGCTCTCAGTAGTTGGCATTGCCGTAGCTTGAATTCGAGGTGGCTTGTAAAGTCCATCCTCTGACATCTTGTTGTCTTCCTCTGCTCCAGCAAATGAAGGGCGGGTAAGTGCTGAGGGATTTGGCCTATATTGCAAGTCATTGATCTCGGAAGTTTTCATCGCTACCCCGCCAGCGTCAGAGGTGGACTCTTGGTCTGAATCATCCTCTGATTCCTCACTACTGCCGTTATCCTCAGCAGATATCTTCCGAGAAGCGCCATTCGATTTCGACGTGCCATTAATTTTTGTTGCATTCTCAGCATCTTGTGCTGTCCGTAGAACTTTGTCGATTTGGTACTTCAGCTTCCCCTCTAAATTCAATGCCCCTCTCTCAAGAAAGACCGTTAATTCGACCAATTTCTTGACTACCAGATTGTCTAGTGGTTCCTCATCTTTAGTGTTGGAAGAAAACCTGCGATTGCGCAGTTTGAGGAGGATCAGGAAGACGAGATTTTGTAGATAAGATAGGAAAAGCTCGTTCTTGGTATTTAAGAGGGATATTCCGTCTTTTGGAGGCGCGAGTGTGGGGATCTTCTCTGCAGAATCGTATGCGGCAGTTAATGACTGGGTGAGGGTATTCAGCAGGGCTGAAAGAGAAGATGTGACTGCCATTCTTTCCTTATGGTAAGTTAGCCAAATTTGTTGTCGTGTTGAAACTTTTATTTTACCATGACCCACATTACGGAAAAAGGTAATGCCGATGTGGATCCCGATAGAGACAGGTTGCTGATGCTTATTTCAAGACTTGAGGCTGACGCGGAATTACACTATTTCTCCTATTTCTTGAAAGGATTGACCGCATTTGAGAAAACAGTGTTCGCAAGCTTCACCAAACCTGCCTTGCCTGATTGTCTGATTGTCTGATGGATGATTAGCTTTGGCGCTTGAGTCAATGTGTGCACAATAAGAAGGCTTTCCCCGTATGTTCAACATTGTTGTTGCCTCCTGATTTCGTCCAACAAAACACCCGGATCTGTTCTGTGCGGAACACAGCTAACCTGTATTGTTAAGATATTTCATGATGCGTCCAAGAGACCCGTTCACATCCGCTGTACTTTTTGCTTCGTTGCTTGCAGCTCCAGCGAAAGCGTTTTATCTTCCAGGTGTTGCGCCGACATCCTACAAAAATGGCGACCTGGTCCCACTCAACGTCAACAGGCTCACACCTGTTGGATCCAATATAGACGGAACGCTTCGATCAGTAGTATCGTTCGACTATTACCACCCAGCTTTCCATTTCTGCAGGCCCGATCCTGAACCAAAGTATGTCTCGGAGAGCTTGGGAAGCATCTTGTTTGGAGACCGGATCATGACATCGCCTTTTCAGCTCAAGATGGGTATTAACGACACTTGCAAACATTTATGTGGGCAGAAGAAGTTTGATCAACAGTCGGCACATTTTGTGAACCGAAGAATAGCACAAGGCTTCGCGCTAAACTGGCTTGTGGATGGACTACCTGCTGGACAGTTGATAGAGGATGAGGTTACAAAAACAAAATTTTACAGCCAGGGCTTCGCATTAGGCAGTATTGACCAGAAGGATGTGCACCTGAATAACCACTACGATATCTTGATTGATTACCACGAAGTCTCGGAGGATCAATACAGAGTTGTTGGAGTCATTGTTCAACCGGATTCAAGGCTGACAACGTTGGATGGAGATGGAGGAGCTGTCCACAACCAAGGACACTGTGGTGAAAATGGCCCTAAGCTAACACTCCAGGAGAACGGGGAGACAGAAGTACAATTCTCGTACAGCGTCTACTGGAGACCTTCTCCAACAGCATGGGCTACAAGATGGGACAAGTATTTGCACGTCTTTGATCCTAAGATACACTGGTTTTCCTTGATCAACTCTGCAGTTATTGTCGTCTTCTTGACCATAACAGTTGTATCGATCCTTCTTCGGGCATTACGCAAGGATATCCAGCGCTACAACCGCCTCGATAATATTAACCTCGACGACCTATCTGGAACATCTGCTGTGGTTGAGGATGGCGTCCAAGAAGATTCTGGCTGGAAGCTAGTACATGGAGATGTATTCCGTACTCCAAGCCACCCGCTTATCTTGAGTGTATTCCTAGGAAATGGAGCTCAGCTCTTTGTCATGACTGGTTTCACTATCGTCTTTGCGCTCCTCGGGTTCCTCTCGCCATCAAACCGTGGCTCCTTGGGCACCTTAATGATCTTGCTCTATACAGTTTTGGGGTTTATTGGAGGTTATGTGTCCTCCCGGGTCTATAAAACCTTCAACGGTGAACAGTGGAAGCTGAACATTGCTCTTACTCCTCTATTGGTCCCCGGAATCGTATTCTCAGTCTTCTTCCTCCTGAATTTATTCCTCTGGGCCAAGAATTCATCTGGAGCTGTCCCATTTACCACTATGCTTGTCATTGTAGGAATATGGTTCTTGATCTCAGTTCCGCTCTCCTTTGCCGGCAGCTGGGTTGGATTCCGTCAACCAGCTATATCGCCACCTGTGCGAACGAACCAAATCCCACGCCAAATACCACCAAGCTCCACATATATGCGACCGCTTCCATCTATGCTTCTTGGGGGCATTCTTCCATTTGGAGCTATATTCGTTGAGCTCTACTTCATAATGTCTTCTATCTGGTTCAGCAAAGTCTACTATATGTTTGGCTTTCTTTTCCTATGCTATGGTCTCATGATTATTACATGCGCTACGGTCACTGTTCTCATGATATACTTCTTACTTTGCAGTGAGAACTATCACTGGCACTGGAGAGCATTCATGACTGCCGGTGCGTCAGCCTTCTACGTATTTGCCAATGCAATGATATATTGGCTCACGAAGCTACAACTTGGAGGATTGGCTGGAAGTGTCCTATATATCGGATATAGTGCTCTTATCTCTTTCCTTTTCTTCATCCTCACTGGTAAGCAGTCCGAGCCTTCCATTAACGCGAAATTTTCTAACTTATCTACAGGCTCAATCGGCTTTTTCACCAGTTGGGCATTTGTACAGAAGATATATGGATCTATCAAAATCGATTAAACTCACCAATGATCGGGCAGGAGATGTATCAGTTAAAGGAGAAAAAAAAATAACACTTGTGACGATATTGTACCATAGGATCTGCTTCATTTCAGCATTTTGACGCGAAGCATGGCGTTCATTAGGGATATCGGTAGAAGTCAATATCCTAGCCTAATGAGAATTTTATGGCCTATTCTTGATACTATAATTAGCAAAGAAGTTCTGATGAGTACACTTGATTCCTTTACCTGTTGTATTTCTCGGCTCCTACTATCTTCCTAGGTCTATCTTATTGGCCCGTTGATCCCTTAACCCGTCCAGCATGTTTCTATCAAACATTGGTTTGTGAGGTCATGCAGGACTTCCCCTAGATGGAAACTCTATATGCATGTCAAGACAATGCTTGCTCGCTAAATTGTTCCTACCTGGAGTATAACCATGACCTAGGGCGGAAAGAGCCCAAACAGGAAGTGTTCTTTAATTTGCTCAGCACCATTCCCCTTGTATCCTTACTTCAGTCTTCTTTCATCCAGCATCATCTCTCTTCGCCCTCATTGAAAGACTATCAGTGGACATTCGGACCATCTAGACCTTGTATCCTGCCGGTAGACCAGAGCATCGAATAGGATGCCTCGGGAGCCCTCGCTACAACTTGTGGCACAAATCCTTCACCGGTAAAGGAGGCCAAGAAGGGAAACAGGTATCAATGTCAGTGCCGGCTCCGAGGGCGCAGTCAATGTTATGCGATAAACGACTACAGACGAATGAGCGCAGCACTTTTGGCCCGTCGCGCGAGCTTGATCTTAAGTGAGTGCTCTGTAAAGGAGTACGGAAGACGGGAGGATTTATGTCCTGCTACTCTCTCTATATTGACCAAAGAGTGGTACATTGATGCCTAAATACCTCCAGTCTGTTCTCTCAACATGCTAAATATGCATATATTCATCCAGTTAGCAGTTGTTTGGCAATGACGAATGAGCTTGAACTAAGGACCAATCTCTAGAAGTTCTCTTGGCTGATCCATTCGCGTGTTCTCATGCATTCTAGCTAGACATTTATTGTTTTGTTGATGAAGTTGATCGAAGACGTCGAGTAGCACACAGACTATTGTCGAAGCTGATAGGAGTTTACAATTCAGGGGATGTAGTACACTAATAGTTCAATTATAAAGACATCTTGCTTGAAGTGATTATTTTTGATGGTATACATTACTCTGATGTTCTAGCATATAGAATCTTGGAAGCAGCCTCACTTTCACAATCTTACAGGTAATGTACACACCAAGACAATCCAATCTTATAATCACTGAATTTTTGGCTTCCTCAATAAATCTACTCAGAATCATCCTCATCAAAATCAACCAAGCCAGTGAACTGTGCCACCTCTGAAGGTCCAGCGCCGGAAGGTCTCTGCTCCGGTTCCCTTGGTCTCTCTTCCTGCCTTGGTCTCTGCTCCTTTTGCGGCGCCTTAACCTCCTCCACTACTTGTGACTGCTGTGGCTCCGCTACAGCTTCCACTACTTGCTCTTCTGGCGGCCCAACCATTGCTGGATCTTGACCTTTATCTATTATCTGTCTCAGGTAGCCCAGCGCCCCCATCTTAATCATGTTGTCCGAAGGCCATGGCAGCCATTGCTCGTCAGCGCCGGGTCTTATAGAGTTTGCGATGTGGTCAGGTAGTGCTACAGACGGGCCATCTTTGACTGCACCTTCTGGAGCATCCACACTCCCCATCCCGCCCATGACTACATCTTTATCAACGCCATTTATAGCAGGAGCCGGTGTACTGGTGCCATTGGTTGCCGGCTCTGACCTGCTTTCCTGACCTGCGGCTGCCTCTGCTTCGCTAGTTCCTCCGGCTTGTGCCTGGCTATACAGAAACGTAGGCGGGATAGTGAATTTGCTGATCCGGCGAGCGTACGATAGCAGTTCCGAGTACTCGATCGGATACGTGTTCTCTGGAAAGGTCGTCGCTGGGATGTCTAAGAGCTCGCGGCGCGCGTCGCGGAGCAGTGAGGCGGTCTCGCGGATTGTGGTGTCCAGCCTGCTGGCTTCTTCGCGGAGGGAGATGATCTTGGCGTAGTTGGCTTGGTGGGTTGACACTGTAGCGCATTAGTGGAACTGAAAGCTGATGTCGAGGATCCTTACAGGTCTTTAGACCGTCTGTTAATTCGGCATCTGCTTTAACAAGGTCCGTAGCAAGAGTCGTGGAAGGATTGTACACCGCAATTGATTGTATTAACTTTGCAAGCGCAGCCTCGATGCGCTCGAAGCGGCTGTCAATTAAGTCATCCATGATATGGAAACGTTATTTGGAAAAGTTGACGTAGGAGGTTGTCGAAGGCTCGAATTCCTAGCTTGCAAAGCGCGTTCCCGAAGTTAAGAAAGCGGGCAGTCACATGATGCGGACCTTCAGCTGACTTTTATTGACATATATATTTGGTCCTGATGTTGATACTGCAGATTAATGGTCAAAGCTTCTCAGTAAATAAATCAGTGCTAACTAGAGGGATCTCTCTCTCTACTCTATCCCATAGCTGCGGCTTGTTGTGAACAATCTGTGATACAGGCCTTCATAGCCACCTTCGCTCCACTTGTAGACTCACTCAGTAATGCTCCCAACGAATCTGCCATCCTTGAATTCCTTCAGTTTAGTATAGGGAAAGTAAATATCAGCACACGCCCAAGGCGAACTTGCCATGGTAAGCCCGAGCCGTGAATCAGGATTCTCTGCGCAGCAAAGACATTGTTATCTCAGTTCTGCCCGTGACAGTACCTACTGGTGAGGCTATGCCTTGCTTCTACTCTTCCTCATGGTCAGTGATCTCCAGCCTGCTGTAAAATGCAATCTACTTCTTGTGTAACCATCGGATTCTCAGCCATGGCAAGGTCAATAATACCAAAGTCTTCCATGACTCGGCTGGATGATCGTTGAATGAGGGATTTACAGAAGTGGGAGGTGGTGGCCAAGGGAATAGTATGTGGCAAGTAAGCCCGCCTAGGAGGTATAGAATCTATGATGTGGAGGAACCAAAGGAGGCTTTGAAGTCATTCCTCTGGTTGCCAAGAGGCCCTCGTTTTCCGACTGGAGGCGGCAAAGCGTACACCAAGGCGAAGCTTTGCTTGGGCAGAGCACCAAGAAAAGGGTAATGTCATATCCATGTACAGACATGAAGTCGGTACTTTTGACGCAAGGAGAGTTCCGGAACTGATGAATCGTGTCGTTCTGCGTCCTGCCAGAAAAGGAAGTAAAACAAAGGAGCAGAGCGTGCAATGGTAAGGGGTTGTTGCTACCCCAAGCACGTGTACAACTTTCAGGTGGTGACAATGATACATTTGTGCGGCGTCGAATCCTCAGAGGATGTCGGTGTCTAAGACAGGATCTCTTTCCAACCTCCAGTCAAGGTGGCCATAGTCTTCATTTATGAACCCTCTTCAAATCCTGGAGTCGTGTTTTCCATCCCATCAATGACCAAAGAAATCAGGTTCAAAAACCAAGTAAGCATCCCTAGAAATTGTCTAGATTCTGAAACACAGCCTCTAATACGGCAGGCCATTCGCAGCCTATTGTCCCTCCATAAGCGAAGATCCTCCTTGACACCGAGTTGAACGAGGGGTTATTATCTTTCGCCTCGAAACCTCATCCTATCTTACTTGTACACACCACGAAGAGCCCAAATTGCAAAAGTATCCCAAAAAGTCCTACATAGCACAGCCTGATCCAGCGCGATCTTTCTGCAAAGGCGCAGCATTCACAGCGACACATACAATTGAGAAACGCGGCCGTCGGCGGTTACCTCATAAGCCGACCACGACCCACCACGATCTCGCTGCGTGTTCTATTTGCGCCGGCACCGACACTCCAAGTTCTCCTTCAAGTCGTTTTGAAGTTTCAAAGCTCATAGACGAGTCACGTTGTTAGTATTTCCTATGAATTGTTGCCGACTTGTGACTAATCACATTTCAATTCATAGGATACACCCTCTGATAGCTCAGGCATTGCGCTTGACTTCAGCAAACATAGTCGCATAACACTCACATACTTGGAATCAATAACAGGGTTTGGAAAGGCTATAAAATGGGTAAATCGTGAGTGGAGGCTTCAGTTACTACTCCTGTATCTTTCGCGCTCGTCCTACATCTAGCCTATATATGCGGTACTACACCGGACGATCCTGTTGGGAGGCTCAAATAGAGGCCGCCGTTGAAGAGGTCCAGCTCGGTAGAGATTGGAATGCTCTTTATCCAGCTGTGTTTGCACATCTTAGCACCAGAGCTTTTGTTCAGGACAGCGATCATCTTCACTGGTTGGGACGCATCCTCAATTGTGAAACAATCAGCGAAACCATGTTTATGGACAACACCCCAAGACTCAGAGGCGGATCTAGCGGAATGGATGCAGTGTGTTTTGCTTATAGCTTAACATAGCTGGATGCGACTTATTTGGCTCCAAGTATGGTTAAAGCTTAGCTTTCTTAAAGAAATAGCTCCCAGACAGTGCTTGCCAAGACAAGGGTCTCTGAGCGATTCACTTGAAAGCCGCCTCCTCATCAATTCCACCAACTTTGTTTTGCAATTATGGATTGTACGATGTTTCTGCGGCGTCTCTTTGTATTACAGATTACACTATCCATTCTTCAAAACCTTCTCTGTTTGATCTTTATTTACTACAACAAGATCATTTTAAAAATAATGAGCTAACGTTGTGTCTAGTCAGTCGAAGCTGTCGCAAGAGCAGATCAGTGAACTTCAGCGATCTACTCATTTCGACAAGAAAGAGTTGCAACAATGGTATAAAGGTAAAATCTATATTCTATGGTGCTTCCTCAGATCTAAATTATGATAGGATTTTTGAAGGACTGTCCTTCTGGAATGCTCACCAAGGAAGAATTTCAGAAAATTTATCGCCAATTTTTCCCATTCGGTGATCCTTCATCATTTGCAGATTATGTTTTCAATGTTTTCGATAGCGATAAGTCCGGCTCGATCGATTTCAAAGAATTCATTTGCGCCCTCAGTGTAACAAGCAGAGGAAAGATGGAAGATAAGCTCGATTGGGCATTCCAACTTTACGATATTGATGGCGATGGCAAGATCAGTTATGACGAAATGCTGGCTATTGTTGAGGCAATCTACAAGATGGTAAATACAAACTACCCCTTTTATATCAGTTCTAGGCGCGTTATGTCAGTAGCATGTTAGGAGGAGCTCAGACATAACAGCTCAAAGTTATAGACCTCCTCAACATCTCATTTATGGACACCTCTCTAACTCAGAATTTGTTAGGTCGGCTCTATGGTGAAGCTCCCACAGGACGAAGATACTCCTGAGAAACGAGTAAAGAAAATATTCCGTATGATGGACAAGGACGAAAATGGCAGTCTAGACATGGAGGAGTTCAAGGAGGGCAGTAAGAGAGACGAGACGATTGTATCAGCCCTCTCCCTCTACGATGGTCTGGTCTGATATGTATTAACCCGGCTGATCTGGTGCGGAGAATAAACAAAGCCATCTTGGACCACCTATGGAACTCTTCTCTTTCATATGCGTTTCAACAGTGTTTTACCATGGAGAGATGGCTAGCTGGGTGTTGACGCGGATGGCAGAATCTGATTAAGCGATATTTTCAGAGCAGCTAGGAAGTTTCTTAGCTTTGATACCTTGGGCATGATGCAGACATGGATGGACTCGCAATGAAAATGGATTTACAAAAGATAGTTAAGTTCTTTTCGCTGTGACAACCTACAACGTTTAAGTGATGCGGCCCTCCAGTGCAGAAATGTATAGCACTATCCATTCATTGCTATCGAGTCCTGCAACCATTACCAGGTAATGATATCAGCCCACGACTAATCATCCGATTTCAAAACCAACTTGCCAATGCCATCTCTACCATCTCCATAGACCACCCTGACAGTCGAAACCTAAATAGGATGTCCGACCACAACATGCGGCAGGAGTAACGCAGAATTCAACTATATACTTCATCACTCGAATATATCACCTTGTGTAGTATGTGGATCTCATCTTGGTCAGTCACCTACTGTTGGTCTTGTCTTTTGATATGTACAGCAAATGCTTGAACCAAAATGACTCTGATAACTTGTTGGTGTTTTGTGTTCGGCAAAGGCTTTGCATACTTACTCTGTTTTGGACTCTTTTTTGGACTCTTTACTACTTTCTCTGCGCGTTCTGGCTGCCTCTTCTAAATGAGCTCTGGTATAGTACTTTTGGACAGTGGATGCTCCTTCTCAACTGCGTTGCCCCAGTCTGTATTTGCGAGCTCTGAGTTTCAACCTGAGATAGTGCAATTACTCCGTTATCATACTAGGCCCGTAGTCCTGCAATACTATGTTATGGAACCCCCTTGAATGCACGATGGCGATCTAGGCCTGAGAATAGTCCGCATATTAGGCTCTCCCTCATTTCTTCTCCATATACGTGCGATAAGGCACTGTCATATTATTCACCCCTTCTCGACTTCTGCCTTTAAGGCTCTCAAGCATCAAATTTGCGTCTATTCTAGCAATTTCTATCTACTAGCTGGTCATTCCTCGTTGCAAGCCCTGCCAACAGGTTACCGTAATGCTACTGGCAGCGAATGTCCAGACGAGGCCGTGAGACGAGCATTGATACTATACGGAAACCGGAACAGAAATGGCTAGCGCGTCTAAATTGAGGAATCGTAGTCGGCCCCTTGATCATCTCATCCTTCGTTTCTTTTCAACTTCAATGGTAGACCGATTTTAGAAGAGCCTTTCACCACTTGCTCCTTGCAACGGAACATCCTTGCCCAGAAATTGACACATCATTCTTATGCTCTTTGGAATCCCTCAATTACGCGAAATTGTTCAGCACTCCGTCTGTTTTATAACGTCAATCAATGTATCGGAACTCAATACTTCACATTCTGCACACTATTGGGGTTGGTGGTGAGTTGTAGCCCATAACAATAATCATTATGCTCACTGAATCATACTCATAGATTCTCCATCTAAGCCCGTACAAGGAGATGTTTCCGACTATACACCACAACAATCGTCCAAGCCCTTAACCAGCAAGGGTAAATGTCATGTTCTCACATCTATAGCATTTCCGATACCCCTCCTATATCTTTGCTTTTCATGCGAAGTCGTGACTGACAAGGCTCACTAGAACGTGAGGCAATTCGCCGAGGAAACCTAACGTTTTCTGACGGAGTCTGGATCTCACAAGAAGGCGGTATGTGCAGCCTCGAATTTTGTCTCTTTTCTTCTTAGGATGTTAATGGACTGCTATGCAGAGTTCGAAAAGATCGATTACTGGTTCAAGGAGAAATCTCGCCTCAAGTCTGCCACTTTATCTGTTAAGAACGATAGCTGCGAAGAGGGAAATGATCCCCAAATGCTTATTGGCGACCGCCTTTCCGAAGAGGATTATTGCATCTCTGGAAACCGGCTCACCTCTCGCGTGACCTTTCCTGTTGGGTTGGCCGAGAACGGTACTTTCACCGAATATTTTTGGACCGAATCAAGCGAGGGCAGAAGAGAATTCTACGGTATGGGTCAATCAAAAAGCAATTGTGCTACTTATCGCCAACTTAGTGAGGAAGACAAACCAGCCAGGCTGCCAAGTAAGTGATCTCAGATGCAATTCCCTTTAGGAGCGAGTCATAGGCTAATAGACGAGTTACAGCAAGTTGGGCAGATATCCAAGGGGACGTGCAAATCACCACCACCGTCACCCATACCTACGAAGCGGCAACCAATGACAACCGTGAACCTATCACTATCAATACGATTTATGCTGGCGTCTCTGGTATGTGGTTTTCGTACTATAACGCTTTTCTTTCGCTGTTTTTGTCTATCATAAAGCTCTGCTTTCCAGAGCTTCTACTCTAAGAATTCATTGAGACGAGGAGCTGAATTGTTGATATATAGGTACCAGAGCCTACTGCGAGTTTTCGAACGAATACACGATATGGACCCAAGAGCCCCCGGTCTGTGAACCAAGCTCTGATGAGAGCCGGGGCATACGCATCCGTAAGAAGGTCAAGGATTTGGTTAGAAGGCGTTCAACGGTTGATCCCGCAGCTACAGCGATAGAGAGCTTATTCTGACGCAGTTTCCCACTTCGTGGTGCTTCGGCTGCAGGTTTAGGGGAGATCAATGACTGGCGGGAGTGGAGGGGTGAATCAAGTGCTGAGACACCTTGAGGATGCGGAACTGGATATATATTTCGGAATGGCAGGCTTCTCTTTGAATCCTCTTCGTGCAACTGCTTTGAAGCTCGAGATCTTGTGAACCGTCATATATACCTAATAATGGGCTTTTGGACAAGGTGGTAGATATGCTTCAGAATTACCAAGGCTGAAGATGAGGAAGATACCTAAGATAGATTACTCCATGATCTTTCGAAAGATTAAGAGGCATCTTGGTGAAGTTTAGACACCAAGGCTCACCAATGGGTCTTGGTGCATACCCTGCCTCGCAATACCGAATCTACATAATTTGCCTAGCAGAAAGGGAGCAGTCTCTCACAACCCTCTCTTAGCACACACTTCAAGATTCGAGGGCAGGGAGGTTTATGTTTTATCATGTTTCGGGTCGTGTATTTTTTATAGCTTCGACTCTTTCATTTAAATTAGTTAATGGAGTTTTATGGGTACTGTGTTGGCAACGAGTGGGGAGGACCGTGACCATCATTTCTTGATTGATTTAATGCATTGACTCATTTACGAATGCTGCGAATAAGTTATTGCAACGATAGAGCTTACTGATAAATCAAAACTCTTTCTCAAACCAAGAAGCTATCGGCGGTTTACGTTTATACGTGGACTTACCTTGCAGTTCACGTCTCTCAAAGTGAGAGGGCTATCACTAGATGAGAAGCACTATTACTGCATGTACATAGTGGTCCATTCGGACAAGAGAAGGAAGTCTTTGATAAGGTTTATCATAGGGAGTGGGAGATGTCAGCTAAAAAGCGTAAGCCGTTCGGGATTGAGTTAATAATTCCCAATATCGGACTGAATGAAAGAGAGGAGGGAGACTAATCAAAAAGTCAGTGTGAGGATGATCTCACATCGCAAAGGGGTTTTTATGATTCTTTCGCGCGGTTCTTGGTATACGAACCTTATGAAAGATTGTCGTGGCAGAAAGTTGTGGAGACTATTGCCTGACGAGGACGCTTAAGCGAACAATGGAATAAAGCTAGGCTGCATGACTCGCGCGTGTGTGTTGTCTCATTCTAGTAAAGGGTCCTCTGGCTGTTTGCTTTAATTTTAGGACTTAGCAATACTCTACACTGTAGCAGCAACGCAGGTTAATAGGGTAATGTCTGGTTTGAGAAATATGCTTTTCAGACAGTAATTCCTAACTGAGGACCCTAGGACCACTTCGCCGGTAGGGGCGGTAAGTTACTGTAATTGTGCTGTATGTAGAGCCAAGTCCCCGTAGTGCAGAGTCTCCACCATGCGTGGCGGAGAATACACGGACCTGGGCGGCTCGGGTCCGGCGGGGTAATAAGACTTCCCCAATTGCTGCTCTCAGCACGTGCGCGGCCCAGCTCTAGTCTCTTCTCCTACATTACCCTAAACTCGGGATGCGGAATCGACGAAACAAGCAAATTAAGATGTCTAATGCGCCATAGCATTTCTCCCATACCATGGAACTGCTTCGTCCCCCCCGTACATGCCATTGCTACAGTATAGTATTTCCTTGCGTCTCTTGAACCCCGGACATCAAAGAGCTGGACCTCCTTGTAAGCCCCCGCTTGCTGGAGCTTTAGAGCACAACGAAATGGCCAATCCATCCGAGACACATAACAAACTTACGTGGGACACGAAACGACCCAATGCCTCACGGTCGACCCAAAAGCTATCAGAAGAAAGATTAGCAAGAAAACGAGCTTTAGATCGAGAAGCGCAACGTAGTTCCCGATGCAAAACAAAGAATCATATTGCTCTTCTCGAATCACGTATTGAAGCATTGACAAGAGCGAGAGATAATGGAACCACCAAGGAATTAATCGACCAGATAGAGCAGCAGCGATTGGAGAACGATGCCCTGAAGGCAAGATTGAAGAGTATTGCGAAGCTTGTGTCTGGCTCAAGTGACGGGCTACTTGGTGAGGGGACATAAATCCTGCCGCCTTTTCTTGCGCTGATTTATTATGCAGAAGAGACGAGCAAGGCTTGTGATAAGGGGCTTGCTCCTTCTTTGGAGATACAGAAAGGCGATCTAGATGCTTTTGCACATGAACAGATCAATCAGCTACAGCCAACAGGTTTTTTGGAGCCAGACAATCTTCATATAGATGATGGCTATTCTCATGATAGCAACTCTACCCCTGGTCAGCCTTACCAGTTCCTCGAGAATCTCCAAACCCCAATTGGTGGATCAAATGCTGTTAGCAGTTTGTTCGGTGTGCCTCCCACTAACACGCCAGCTATCGATATGTATAATGTCGATCCTTGTTCACAACAACCATCGCTTTCCTTGATGGATGAGCACCTCTGGGAACTTAGGGACTTGTGCTCGGGAGTGACACAATGCAAGTGCTCGAAGATCAAAAACTTTACCAGCGAGCTGCTGAGCCAGTGTGCGAGACTGCAACTGCAGAACAATGCTAACCAACCAGCGCGGGATGTCGATATCCTAATTCGTGCGGTATTACATGGATGGCACACAGTAACGAGGAAGTACTTGCTAGACCCTCTGTGGGCAATGTTAAGGCATGCAGACGAAATGATATTCTCCAAATGCGAGGCGATAGAACGACTTCTGGTCTTACGCAACTTGGCTCTAATGCTTAGGGTATGGTCTTGGTATATGAAATGCAATATTGCCCAGCTGAATGTAATACATAGTATCGCGTGAACCCCACTCAGCAGAACTTTGACGCCCTTCCCTATTATCTCCACGAGCGACCATCGCAGCGCCTCATTCCGCACGAAGCTGTGATAGACTATGTTGCATGGCCAGGTCTTCGAGAGCGCTTTATCTTTGCACCTCATCGATATTGCAACGAGAAATTCACTGCGCTCTTCTGGAAATGCTTCCGGTTCGCCTGGCCATATGAGTTACATGAAGCTTATACCCGCAACCCAGAGAACGGCCAATATATGCTATCCAAAATGTTTGATGAACAGAGTCGCAGCCTGCATAATCTTCGTATGACGTCGGAGTTCTTGGACGAATTCCCAGAGCTGAGGGCAGATATCACTAGGGCAGAGGATGAAAAGGTGGATGATAGAAAAGAGACTGCAAATCCATTCATAATGGAAGGTATGGATGAGTTTGACATGCTGTCTGTAGCCGGGTTGATTGATCCTCCTGTGTTCACAGCTCATAATAGTCTACATGTATCTTGATGGGTTCTTGTAATTATAAGGATATATATGTCGGTAATGGGATCATGTTATATTGCTACTGATCTAATTCTGAGACCCGTTTGGTACATGATGAATGCAAGCGGTGCGTAAAACATTTTTGGTGTTTGAGCATAGAACGGATAGGAAATGTGCGTCTTCTGAACCAGAATGACATGGAAGCAGACTAGCATCAATGAAGCACTGATGTCCGACTCAGCCTTGTTTGGATGATGTTGGATTCAAATAGAAGAGCAAAACGACTCACACCCTTATGCTCTAGCGGTAGGGTAATTTGATCAGTCTGTATATTGCCATTTCCGATGGGAGTTAAAGTGTTCTCCGGAGTCGTCGAGATAAGATGCCGAATGCAAGCTTCTTACATATTGAGTAAGTTATGTATAGCAGCCTCGTGGGTCTGGGTAAAAATAGGTGCGGCTGCCTCAGTGAATCAGTCGCTAAAATATGACGGATTGTGAATTTGACAGGGATTACCCAACATGCGGCGTGAGGCTGTTCGCTTCCCTCTTAGGCACCTCTTCCTCACCCATTATATCAAATCACAAAATCCAAACCAACACTATCTCCTTCTTTCCTACCATTTCCAACCTACATCCCCCCAAATCAAAGGTCTCGCTCTTTCACAGCAAGCAAGCAAGATCTGGTTTTTTTTCTTCTGCTACTTCCTGCGGCGCGGCATAGCATCAGCATTGCCCGGCCCTGAGTTTAGCTACCTCACATCCTCACCTTGGGCGTGCTGCATACAGCATTACCCCAGCGTGACAAACTCTCTCTCTCCACAAGGCCAGTCAGATTGCTGGCAGTCATAGACGTAGATACCGGCAGCGGGACACTTAGACGCGATCTCAGGGCGGCCCCGCCATACCTACTACGCTTCTCAGAATCGCAATATCCAATATGGTACCTGCCATGCAAAGTAGACCGGTCGTGCAGATGCCACCGGTTCCTAACCGGGAGGATCTGGTAGCAACGTGAGCGAAATGTCTCTTCTGCAGTCCCCGCATAGTGCACTAACATTGGACAGATGGCAGTACTTGGAAAAGGGCGTGGAGAAGATCATGCTGGAACTGGCAGCTGGTATTGATATGAACACTGTAAGCGCATCTCCATCCTGCAGAACTTGGGCGCATATAACTGATATTTTCAATTCACAGTATATGGGGGTTTATACGTCAGTATTCTGAGCTTATTTTTGCCCCACCAATGTCTAATACTAACAATCTGGCAGAGCCGTCCATAACTTCTGCACATCACAAAAAGCCGTTGGATCAAACAACACTGGCACCATTGGAGGAGCACATCGCGGCGGCAAGAACACAACTTCTTCTCTACCTTCATGACTTATAGGCTAATATGTCTCTAGCACACCTTCTAGGGGAAGACCTGTACCAGAACCTTATTTCCTACCTCAAGAAATACCTCGAAACTCTCATCGAACAATCGAAAAAGCATTCAGATGAAGCCCTTCTTAGTTTTTATATTCGGGAATGGGATCGGTATACCACCTCTGCCAAATATATCAACCATCTCTTCCGATACCTCAATCGGCATTGGGTAAAGCGTGAGATGGATGAGGGAAAGAAAAACATATATGATGTTTACACATTGCATTTGGTTCAGTGGAGGCTTACCCTCTTTGACGCAGTTCACGATAAGGTGATGGATGCAGTCCTCAAGATGGTGGAAAAGCAACGTCATGGAGAGACAATTGAGCATGGTCAAATCAAGAGCATTGTAGAATCATTTGTCTCCTTAGGTTTGGATGAGTCCGATCCTACGAAGTCTACCCTTGATGTCTACCGATACAACTTTGAGCGTCCTTTCTTAGAAGCCACCAAGCTGTTTTACCAGCAGGAATCGGCGCAATTTGTGGCAGAGAACAGCATCGTGGAATATATGAAGAAGGCTGAAGGGCGTTTGGATGAAGAGGCAGAGCGTGTTAGCATGTATTTGCACCCTGACATTCTGTTGCCTTTGACCAAGACCTGCAATACTGCCCTTATTGCTGATCATTCAGGAATCCTGCGTGACGAATTCCAGGTTCTCTTGGATAACGACCGTTATGAGGATATGGAACGCATGTACAACCTTCTCCTCCGCATCCCTGACGGTCTCGAACCACTTCGATCTAAGTTTGAGGCCCATGTACGTAAGGCTGGCTTGGCGGCTGTTTCGAAGGTAGCAGCTGAGGGTGATAAACTTGAGCCGAAAACCTATGTTGATGCCCTTCTTGAGATCCATACACAATACCAAGGACTTGTTGGGAAGGCATTCAAGGATGAGCCTGAGTTTACCAGATCTCTCGACAATGCTTGCAAAGAGTTTGTGAATCGAAACCAGGTGTGCAAATCTGGGTCGAACAAGTCTCCCGAGCTTCTTGCTAAGTATTGTGATATTCTGCTCAAGAAGAGCGCAACTGGTGCTGAGGAGAGTGATCTTGAGAACACACTGACTCAAATCATGACCGTCTTCAAGTACATCGAGGATAAGGATGTGTTCCAGAAATTCTACTCTCGAATGTTGGCTCGTAGGTTGGTTCACACCAGCTCATCATCTGATGATGCAGAAACCAGCATGATTAGCAAGCTGAAGGAAGCATGTGGATACGAATATACCAACAAGCTTCAACGTATGTTCCAGGACATGCAGATTTCGAAGGATCTGAATTCTGGCTTCAAGGAGTTCGAAAGCCAATTAGATTCGGAGGGCAAGCAAATCGATGCTAGCTACTCAATTCTGGGCACTGGATTCTGGCCATTGGCCCCACCTAACACAGATTTTACAGCTCCACCGGAGGTTGCGAAGGCTCTCGAACGTTTTGGGAACTTCTATGGGCAAAAGCACAGTGGTCGGAAGCTTACATATCTTTGGCAACTATGCAAAGGAGAGATGAAAGTCAACTACTGCAAGGCATCCAAGACACCCTACACTTTCCAAGTTTCTGCTTATCAAATGGCTATTCTAATGCTATTCAACGAAAGTGATAAGAACAGTTACGAATCCATCGCCGCGGCCACCCAATTGTCGGCTGATGCACTCGACCCTTCTTTAGGTATCCTCCAGAAGGCTAAGGTTCTGGTACTGAGTGGTGCAGCAAAGGCTGGTCCAGGAGCACAGTACGCCTTGAACTATGACTTTAAGAGCAAAAAGATCCGGATTAACCTTAACATGGCCATCAAGTCCGATCAGAAGCAAGAGGCTGATGAAACGCACAAGACAATTGAGGAAGATCGAAAGCTTCTCATGCAGGTGAGTTATGATGCAAATTTCAATAGCCATCATTCGCTAACTATCTCTAGTCTGCGATTGTTCGCATCATGAAGGCTCGCAAGAAGATGAAGCATACTGCTCTTGTTGGCGAGTGCATCAACCAGATCCGAACCCGATTCGTACCAAAGGTGCCCGATATTAAGAAGTGCATAGATATCTTGTTGGAGAAGGAATACTTGGAGCGTTTAGATGATGATGAGCTTGGTTATCTTGCCTAAGCTTCTCTTTAAACTCTTAGGAACATGTCGCTTGAATGCCATTGCCATGCAGATGCAAGGCAGCCGGCATTCGTCGTGGAATTCTAACCTAATGAAAATCATGTCCATAGTGGTCTGCATATAATCAGCTAGTAAGGGCATACGGACCTTTTCTTTTGTTTCGCGATGGATGGGAGTCAAACAATGACCGGCACAGTTAGCATTGCTTGGGGTCGGAGGAGTTGATTTTTGATATCGTGGACAAAGGATCCGCAGTCGATCAGGGACCGTAACAGTGACTGCAAATCAAAAGGCTTGTAATAAAACATCGATAGAGCGTCAAGATGGGCTTTGCGTGATGTCAAGTATGTGTGCGGACTAATCGTGTTGGGAAGTGTAGGTGATTATTTGTCCTATTGGCTATGTCTGGCAGAGCTGTAACGGTCAGGAAACGACTATTTCACAATTCTAACTACGCTGTGAACCTTGAGTCTCGGGGCATTCCTTCGCTTACGGGATTTAAATCCATAGATGAGCTGAACCACTTAGACATTTATTTTAAGTGTTCTGGACTAAAGAACTGGTGACGCTTTTTTTCTGCAGGTTTCCTCTTTGACCCCTATTTGGCTCTCGCTCACTCGCTTCCCCTGTTGCATTGCTTCCCATTCAGTCGCCAACTTTCTTCAGCTGAATTATACCCTGCGCCACATGAATCGCCTGAAAAATAAAACTTTAAATGATTATACTTGAGACGTGTCAGAGCTTGGATGACACGCTCTTCAACTCAGCCACTCCATTGTGTTTGGGGCTCAATCAAACGGGAGCCAGGGGAAAAAATCATCCACAGATTGGCTGTTCTACACGTGGCAGGACGACATAAAGGGATCTCCGCTGGTATGGAGATCATGCAGGGCTGCCAGAGGACAGACTGTGCTACGTTTCCAAACAGGTTTGCAGGCTCTTTAGTGTATCGCCATCTGTAGCCAGGCCAGCAGATCGGTTTACATCACTTATCCTGTGAACTCTAGCTTCATCTTCGCAGTGCATGGTAACATGGAAAAACAGGAAGGATGTATTTCTGTTTTCGGTCCCATTGGCATGGTACGCCAGCCGAGAATAGATCCGCGCAGCCATGGCTATTGAAGACAGAGATTTGACAACCAGGGGGGCTGCACAGGCTGTTAAAATTTGTTTGGCATCGCTTTGCACCCCTGTGGCTACGCCCCCCCTTAAAAGATCTGATCTGGTCCATTCAGGTCCTTGCCCTGTTCCCTGATTCACACGTGCGTTTGTTGTTGTTAATGATGATTTGGTTTAGCTTGGTGGCTGAAGCTGGCGATGTCTCACCAGCCTATTGTACCAGTACAGTACCATCGACAGGAAAGTAGAAAATTCGGTAGTTGGTTTCTTCGTCTGAATGCGGTTTGATGAGGAGTGAGCATGACAAGAAAAGGGAGAAGCGCTCGCCGCAGTGATGGATGTGGCTAGTGTCTTCGAGCCTCATGTAACCTTACTATGTACTGTAGATAGTGATAACTCCCATCATGCCCTGTGCCATAGACCAGCAGCCGGGTTTCTTAACCGGAACTGCAAGAAGCTCTGTTTCTCACATGCTTCGATTGAACATACACAAAAGTTAAAAATTAAAATTAAAATAAAATAAAATAAAAAAAGAAAGAAAAAAGAGAGGTCCGTCAGCAGTGGTTTCTACTGTTTATTACAGTACTGTAGACACATCCTGAAAAGGGAGGGCTATACTGCCAAGACTATTGCAATGAGAGCGGATTGGGGTTGAGGGGGACAGGCATCTTCTCAAGCGAAACAAAGTGGGACAGCGGAGCGGAACCTCAAGGCTAGGGGTCCTGGGCTGGGGCCAAGTGTAGGTGTGGTGCGCACCTTAGTTGGCGATACCTACTGTGCTTCTATCAATTTCTCAACACACCGTCATTTTCAACCTGAATCAGATACCACAACCACGGGAGACTCGAATTCTACAGAGCAAAAAGGGTACGAGAGAGTTGCCGTGACTGATTGGCTAGCTGTCAGTTCCTGCTGACGCCAGACCACACGGTCCGTTGCACTCGGTCATACTCGAATGGTCGATTCGTCCTCAGCCGCTACAGACCCTCCACCTCTGGCGAAGCGATCTCTAAACTAGCCTCCACATCTTCCGTCACGACCTCGAAGCTTGGATCACCTTCAATTCCAGTTCAACCTCACCTTCAACATTCGCCGAAGCGATAATATCTAGTTTTCAATCAATTCACCCGATTCCGCCCTTTTCCTAGCCGGGCCTCAGCCTCATTTTCGCGACTTTACGGCTGTGGGCGAGGGTAACCGACATTACTATTGTACATAGGGTATCAGACGAAGGGACAATAGGACTATCTGAACAAGACATTAGGAACCCACTCTTTAAGGGAGGATATATTATTCTGCTCTACGCATTCAACCGGCTGCGATTACGCTGCGCATGATAAAATTCTGCCACGACCATCAATTGCAACATCACGGCCGTCTCCGCTGCTTGCCAATACCTCAAATCTAGGCGGACGTAACTCAACGAATTACCACCGAGACTTCTGCGAATAATAAATCAATCACAAGCATACGCGGTTTTGGCGACGATCATTCGTCGGCTCGGTTTGAAGGTAAGCTTGTTTCATTATCAAGCTTCATCGTGCATAAAGCTTGCTGCTCTTCTTGCTGGAGCAATACGCGGGCCCGGCGTCTTCAGACTCCAAACAATACTGACCTTACATTAGGAACAATTCATCCTCTGTATGCGGAGGTGCTCAAGCAGATAATAAGTACAAAGGCGGGCTGCGCTTGCAGCCAGAAATAGAGGAAGGAAGATGGGTGCCTGCATGAGCTCCAACGCGGGTGAGAACGAGCAAAAGAAGCGATCGCAGATGATAGATAAGAAGCTAGAGGAAGACTCAAGGCGCCTTCGACGAGAATGCAAGATCTTACTCCTAGGTAAGCTGCGTGTCTAACAGCAAAATCTCAGGTAATGCTAACGTGAGGCGAAGGGTCGGGAGAGAGTGGGAAGTCGACAATCGTGAAACAAATGAAGATTATACACCAGAATGGCTATACGGTGGACGAGCTGGCGCTGTATCGGCTAACGATCTATAAGAATCTCATCGACTGCGCCAAAGCTTTAATTAATGCGATGCGGCAATTCGACATCATACTCACGAACCCCGAGAATGTCGAATACAGCGACTTCCTGGCAGACTACTCTGTTGATCCTGATCCACAGACGCCACTCAACCCCCAGATCGGCATTGCAGTTCAGTCGTTATGGAAGGACGCGAGTATAGATACGTTAATGGAGAGGCAAAGCGAGTTCTACTTGATGGATTCAGCGCCATAGTATGGTTTGAGTTATCTTTCTTCCTTTAGCGTACTGACAAAAATATAGTTTCTTCGATGAGGCAGAGAGAATATCTACGTCTGACTACATACCAACGGAGGCAGATGTTCTGAGAGCGAGAACCAAAACCACGGGTATATATGAGACTAGGTTCACAATGGGATCATTGAGCATACAGTAAGTCATCACATGCTGACTTTGTCATCTAATGCTAATCTGTTATAGCATGTTTGATGTTGGGGGTCAGCGAAGTGAGCGGAAGAAGTGGATACATTGCTTCGAGAATGTGACATCAATCATTTTCTGTGTTGCCTTGAGCGAATATGACCAGGTATTGTTAGAAGAGAGTAATCAAGTAAGTATCACCACCGCTGAAATCTGAGCACGAATTAATATCTATCAGAATCGAATGATGGAGAGTTTAGTCCTTTTCGACTCGGTCGTCAATTCGAGATGGTTTATGCGTACGAGCATCATCCTGTTCCTCAATAAAGTCGATCTCTTTAGATCCAAGCTTGGGCGTTCGCCTTTAAGCAATTATTTCCCAGATTACTCGGGCGGAAACGATATCAACAGAGCCTCGAAGTATCTCCTTTGGCGGTTCAATCAAGTGAATCGAGCTCACCTTAATTTATATCCTCAGTAAGCCCTCCGACATGCTATACACAGATGATGTTTCTAACGAATCTAGTCTCACGCAAGCAACTGACACCTCAAATATACGACTTGTCTTTGCTGCAGTAAAAGAGACGATCCTACAAAATGCACTACGGGATTCTGGAATCCTATGAACACCAGTAATACACGATGAGTAATGCCGATTTGTATCTAGTCTTTCTATTTCATTTGTTTTCTTCACGAGCGAAGCAGGCGTTGTGGGTGCGGGGCCGCATTGGAGTTCAGGCATGTTATTTCAAGAAGGGGCCTTTGCCATATGACGTTTTCTTGTGGTATCTCAGGCGTGGGGTTCTGCTTTACGATCATGGCTCAATGGAAGGCTTTCTCTCTAGAACCACGGTCAAATTACATCTGCGTGGGGTGAGGTTGGAAAGTGTCCAAACGATTGGACATGGAGAAATGGGCTCAGTAAAAGTCATGGGAATGTTTCGCATCAGATGCGTTTCTCGCGTCACATCGCAGAAGTAACTTTTAAATACTTTAGAGAAGAAACATAACGCTATTTGTAGCGGTGAATGGACGAAAGGTTTATTTTGCTGCGCTGTGCACTGTTGGTAATAGAAAAGAGAATGACGGGAGTGGACGAGTCATAGTGCGTGATTGGCTGTAAAGGACGTGCCAACGATGAGCGGGAGGTCAAGGTGTAGTATACCACGTAAGGATATGCACTCACTATACAACAGCTGTGTTGCTGCATGCTTACCTACATAATACATAAACCGGATTGTACGATGGGTGACCATGGTATTGTTAAGAAACCCCATCGTGGGAGGTAGTAACCAGCATAACGCATTATTTTCTTAGCAATTTTGACATGAAGAGATCGTGAGAGAGGGAGGGAGAGAGAGATGCTGGCCAAGAGCTTAATAAGCGTGACAGACATGTTCCTGTACCTTTTTTTTGCTTGCGGTGGGCTGTGATTGTTGAGCTCTCCACTCATGATTCAGCAAAGTCCATTGAATGGGATTGGGAACAAGAACCTGAAGAATCCCCTGTATGTCGCAGCCCAAGCTCCCTTCTAGCAAAGAGCTCCCTGCATGCCTGCCCCTCCTCATATGATGATAACCTTAACTCTGTGTGTTCCCTTCCCTTCCTTCTCCTCTCCTCACCTCTCCTCTCCTCCTCTCTGATATACATACCTACACTCACTTTCCCATCTCCTTCTTCCCCGTTGCTGCTATATTCGTTCGGACTCACAAGCTAATTGCCACCTTAGCTGTGAAATCACACCATCCCCAGTAATTTTATTCTACTCCAAGCATTGTTAACCACTGAGCTAAAAACACAACCCCGCACTTGGGCATCCCACGACATCTGCACTACCCACAAACTTCCAGCTCAGGTCTGGTTCCTTGACCTGTCTCACTGCTCTGACCTTATCTCTTCAATTGCTGCGTCCTCGTTTCCGCAACCTTTTTTGCGGTATATATTTGAGAGGTTCGGTCTTTCAAAGGTTTGCAGAGAAGATGCCGGGACGCGAAAGACGATTGTCGACTGGAGCTCCAATCTCTGACCTCAAAGGCCCGGTTGGGCCCGCAGGTGTGACGAGGCCGAAGCATAAGAGAACCTTTACCGGGTTTGGGGCGGGAGATATCAAGAGTGTTGAGGGTAATTGCAATCTAGCCTATCTCTTGCAATACTTACATGTCCTGTAGCCTCCATCCCTGAACCACAACGTGCAGCATGGAAGAAGTTCCAGGCCCAGCCTTTTTCGAGTAAGGATGAGTTCGAGAGGGATGTCGTCCGCCATGTCGAGACTACCCTCGCCAGAAGCATGTTCAACTGCGACGAGACAGCTGCGTATGCAGCTGCGAGCCTTGCATTTAGGGATAGATTAATCCAAGAGTGGAACCGTACTCAGCAAAGACAGACCTTTGCAGACTCGAAGCGAGTTTACTATTTGAGTTTGGAGTTTCTCATGGGTAGAGCTTTGGACAATGCTATGCTCAATGTTGGTTTAAAGGATGTTGCAAAAGGTATGTTGGCATCGTACAATTTTTGACACGGCGAGCTTTACTAACTTCTTATCAGAGGGGCTTGACGATCTTGGGTTCCGTATTGAAGATATCATTGATCAAGAACATGATGCAGCATTGGGGAATGGTGGTCTGGGCCGTCTTGCTGCTTGTTTCCTCGATTCTCTTGCCTCACTTAGTTACCCTGCTTGGGGCTACGGCTTACGGTATCGTTATGGTATCTTCAAGCAAGAGATTGTTGATGGCTACCAAGTTGAGGTACCTGATTACTGGCTTGACTTCAACCCCTGGGAGTTTCCAAGACACGACATTACTGTTGATGTGAGTGAATTGATTAGAGAAATCTATGGGCCTATAAAACTAATTACCACTAGATTCAATTTTATGGCGGTGTAAGAAAATTCCAGGATGAGAATGGAAAAAATAATGCTGTCTGGGAAGGAGGCGAGATTGTCAAAGCCGTGGCTTATGATGTACCGATTCCAGGATTCGACACACCGGCTACCAATAACCTGCGTCTGTGGTCTAGTAAAGCTGCCAGCGGGGAGTTTGACTTCCAGAAGTTTAACAGTGGCGACTATGAAAGTTCCGTTGGGGATCAACAACGTGCTGAGACTATTAGTGCTGTCTTGTATCCCAACGATAATCTTGACCGGGGAAAGGAGCTTCGGTTGAAGCAGCAGTACTTTTGGGTAGCAGCATCATTATATGACATTGTCCGTCGATTCAAGAAATCTAAGCGTGCATGGATCGAGTTCTCAGACCAGGTTGCCATTCAGCTCAATGATACACATCCAACACTAGCTATTGTTGAGCTACAGCGTATTCTCATTGATCTCGAAGGTCTTGAATGGGATGAGGCCTGGTCAATAGTCACCAAGACTGTAAGTCAACCATACAAATGACACTGGAAAGGAATGCATACTAATCTCTTCAGTTCGGTTATACCAATCATACTGTTCTGCCCGAGGCTCTGGAGAAATGGTCCGTTCCATTGTTCCAGAATCTCTTACCCAGACATCTACAGATCATTTACGAGATTAATCTGTACTTCTTACAATACGTGGAGCGCAATTTCCCTGGTGAGCGGGATCTACTTCAACGAGTTTCAATCATTGAAGAATCGCAGCCAAAGATGGTTAGAATGGCTTACCTTGCCATTGTTGGGTCTCATAAGGTCAACGGCGTTGCCGAACTGCACTCTGATCTCATCAAGACCACCATTTTCAAGGAATTTGTTAGAATTTTTGGGCCGGACAAGTTCACCAATGTCACCAATGGGATTACTCCCAGACGATGGCTGCACCAGGCCAATCCAAGGCTCTCCGAGCTCATAGCCAGCAAGACAGGAGGGACTGGCTTCCTAAAGGACCTCACTCTTCTTAATGAGCTCGAGAAGTATGCGGATGATAAGGAATTCAAGAAAGAATGGGCGGAAATCAAGTATGCCAATAAAGTGCGGCTTGCCAAGCACATCAAGGCTACTACTGGAGTCACTGTCAACCCTTCGGCCCTTTTTGATATTCAAGTCAAGCGTATACATGAGTACAAGAGACAGCAGATGAACATATTTGGTGTCATCCACCGCTATCTGACAATCAAGGCATTGAGCCCGGAGGAGAGGAAAAAGCTTGCCCCGCGGGTTTCTATCTTTGGTGGAAAGGCTGCTCCAGGGTACTGGATGGCGAAGACTATCATCCACCTGGTGAACAGCGTGGGTGCGGTTGTCAACAACGACAAAGACGTTGGTGATTTACTGAAAGTCATCTTTTTAGAAGATTACAACGTCTCTAAGGCTGAAATCATTATTCCGGCCAGCGACATCAGCGAGCATATCTCCACAGCTGGTACCGAAGCAAGTGGAACGTCTAACATGAAGTTCGTTTTGAACGGAGGCCTTATCATTGGTACTTGCGATGGAGCGAACATTGAGATAACTCGGGAGATTGGCGAGAACAATATTTTCCTGTTCGGCAACTTGTCTGAGGATGTAGAGGATCTTCGCCACGCTCATAACTATGGAACTCATCAACTAGATGAGGATCTTGCCAAGGTTTTTGAAGCTATTAAGAGCAACTTATTTGGCGACGCAGGATTATTCAGCGCTCTCGTTTCCGCTATTGAAGACCATGGCGATTACTATCTTGTATCCGATGACTTCCATAGCTACATTCAGACCCAGGCATTGGTGGATGAGGCATACAAGGACCAGGATGAATGGACTACGAAAACGATCACCAGCGTAGCACGAATGGGCTTCTTCAGCAGTGACAGATGTATCAACGAATACGCCGAGAGCATCTGGAACATAGAGCCTCTGGTACCAGAAAAACAAGGTGGGTCTGGTTTGGCTAAAGGCGAATTATGAGCAAGAATAGAAAGGGTAGCTATATATGGGAATGGGACAGATGACTACTCGGCCGTTGATAAAGCGTGCACACACATATATTTTTAGTTGAAATTGACGACGCGACGAATTTCGTTGGCAGGAATAGGATAACGAGAATTGCACTAATGTTATGCAGTATATTTAACATGTTGCGTGTCATAGGCAACTTTGATCCTTTTTTTTCCCTTGCTTCTTTAGATCCCCGTTTTTACCATGAATATTGGGAGCTAACAAAGCTGTCAATTTTGACTTTTGAACTTTGAATGACGTAGCCATGCGAGTACTGCAGAAGTGGGAGGGTGGTAAGCCCCTGCTACGCAAGGTCTAGAGCATCGGAACTTTCTCCGTGCTTAGTCATTGAAAAGTCAATCGTGGGCTGCTTAGACGTGTACCTATAGGAGTTGTAGCTACACAGCCAGAGCAGGTGCAGCGATCACGAGCGCGTGGTGGGGGTGGAATGTAGGGATCGAAACCTGCTGTACGACGACGTCGTGCTGTGCCCTATGTTTTATAGTGCATGAGGGAGAAGAGAAGGGGGAAATGTGCGTATGGGATAGTTAGAAATGGGTGAATATTTTTGATGTCGTCAGTGGCGTTGTGCAAGCTGCGAGCAGCGCTGCCCTTTGCAGGCCCGAACTTGGTGGCAAATCAGGTAGTTGGAAAGGGAGGAATGCCTCTCTTGCTTACCCCTCCTTTGGCCCTTTGGCACCCCGCCCGCCTTGGCCAAGGCCCTGTAGAGGGGGGAAGGGGGGGGCCTTTTGGGTGATAAAAACAGCGAGAGCTGCCGTACTAGATAGAAAGTATGATATGTAGGCGCAAGCTTCATTTGCATGAGGAGCTACTGTAAGGGTAGGGGAGTCGATGGCCTGTTAAAAGCTCGATCAGTAAGTTTTAGTTGGGTCCCTCTGGCACGCCTTCCAACTGGGCTGAGATGTGTGTACATACTTGGTAAAAGCTGCAAAGAGGACTGACTGCTGACGGTAGTGGTGGTACTCTGTCAGGCGAGCCTCTCTGCTGCAGTGGACTGAGTTTATTGATCTGGAGTTGAAAATATGTACCTGTCCTTGCAAATCCTGTCTTATCTCATCTCATTTCATCCTGTCTGGTCCTCCCCTCCCCGTCCCCCCCGAAACCTGCCCTGTCCTGCCCTGATCGACTGTGCTGTACTAAAGTCCAAAGTTCGCCCCCCCCCCCCTGGCCTCCTTCCCTTCTTTAAAACACCATTTATTAAAGAACTACTGTCATGGTAGCATTGGCCTTGGATACGCGTTCTAGTAGCTTCTTCACCGCCCTATCCTAAATAAGACTTTCCCATCTAGATGGAAATCCCCCATCGATCACAACAGATCAACATCCCCAAGCACAACACCCATTGTTTAGGTCACACTCAAAAAAGTTTCCTGTCGCACAACCTTCGTTGCAAACTTGTCCCTCTTTGTCTCTCTCGATTGATTCGACGCTCCTTTGGTAATTTGGACCCCTGAGGAGATTTTGACGGCCATTGTGTTTGATTTATTCCATTCCATTCACCACTAAAACGGCGTAAGGCGGCCTTGAGCTCTTTAGGCGAATAGTCTCTGTGTAAACGAGACTTCTCCAACAGCCTCTTCAATCCCCGAACTACCTTACATCTTCAACAACGACAATCAAGTAGTAGGGAACTCTCATCTCAAACCCCTACTTCTCTCTTCGTGTTGTCGCAACCGCTTCACAATGGCCGAATTCGTGCGAGCTCAGATCTTTGGTACCACCTTCGAGATCACGTCGAGGTATGTTGAACCGCGGGGTAGCCTTCGCGTACTCCTCCGATCGACGCGCACAACCGCTGACATTAAAACAGGTACTCGGATCTCCAGCCCGTTGGAATGGGCGCATTTGGTCTTGTTTGGTACGAAGAACCCCTCAACACAAGGTTTGGGTGGCAGAAAACTGATCGCGGAGCTACAGCTCAGCCAAAGACAACCTGACCGGACAAAATGTTGCAGTTAAAAAGATCATGAAGCCTTTCAGCACGCCGGTGTTATCCAAAAGAACATACCGAGAATTGAAGCTGCTGAAGCACCTGAAGCATGAGAATGTGGGTTTTCTGCACAATCGAGCGTATTCCGGCATCTGACAATCTGCAGGTCATATCCCTCAGCGATATTTTCATCTCCCCTCTTGAGGATATGTATGGCACACGGAATCCTCCTTTCCGCACATCCTTTTAACAATTGTTGCAGTTACTTCGTCACAGAGCTTTTAGGCACAGATTTACACCGTCTACTCACTTCCAGACCTCTCGAGAAGCAGTTCATCCAATACTTCCTTTACCAAATTCTTGTATGTATACCTACGGCGATCCGAGGCTCGGCCCTGACCATCACAGCGCGGTTTGAAATATGTCCACTCAGCAGGTGTCGTTCATCGTGACCTGAAGCCTAGTAACATCCTCGTAAATGAGAACTGCGACCTCAAGATCTGCGATTTCGGTCTCGCACGTATTCAGGACCCCCAGATGACTGGTTATGTCTCCACGAGATATTACAGAGCGCCGGAAATCATGCTTACATGGCAGAAATACGATGTCGAGGTCGATATCTGGAGCGCAGGATGTATTTTCGCCGAGATGTTGGAGGGCAAGCCATTATTTCCTGGAAAGGATCATGTCAACCAATTTTCCATTATCACGGAACTTTTGGGCACCCCCCCAGACGATGTTATCCATACTATTGCTAGCGAAAACGTAAGATCTTGCGGCTCATCGCATTTCCATTCATGCTGACAATTTGCTAGACCTTGAGATTCGTCCAATCACTTCCAAAACGCGAGCGACAGCCTCTAGCAGATAAGTTTAAAAATGCCGACCCACAAGGTGAAGTGTTTTATTTTGTAACAAGGACACCGCCTAACTTCTCCTAGCTATTGCCTTACTTGAAGATATGCTTGTTTTTGATCCTCGAAAGCGTATCAAGGCATCCGAGGCGCTGGCTCACGAGTATCTCTCACCATATCACGATCCCACCGATGAGCCTGTGGCAGACGAGAAATTTGATTGGTCCTTTGTTGATGCCGATCTCCCAGTTGATACCTGGAAAATTATGATGTACGAGCAACTTTACGAATACAACCGAGAACAAGAAGCGGCCGAGACCTCATAGAGACTAGAAATGAATGCTTTTCATATGTATTCTGGTTAGCATCTTTTGGTCGAAAGAGTGTCTTGGCTTGGAAGTGTCGAAAGTGTGACTGACTTGGCCTTGTTTGTGCAGGTATTCCGAAATCCTTGATTATCACAATGTCGATGAAAACGGCAACACAACAATGGATGAGCAATGAATTTACGAATGGGCAATGAAGTAGAAAAATATTTGGTCCCGCATGAAAACCGGAAGACAGCAGACATTTAGCACAACTATGATTCCGAGATAGGTTTAGAGGGGGATTTTCTTGCGTGGATAGGGGAATGTTCTCTCGAGAGACATCACCCATACGTTGTAGTTTGGGAAGATGGGCCTTTTCCCGCTCTCTTTCCCATTTTCTTGAGGCGTAACACATGTGGGATGAAATTAGGAGTTAGTTTCACTTCGCGGTAGATATACAATAGCGATGTGATTACCTCGCCTTTGTATTTCTTTTTTGTCTTGCGATAGGGAATGTGATGCTGGATTGGCGAAGTAGCTTGGTCAGGAGCCACGGCGGGAGATGTGCAAGTCCCATACGCTATGTATCAGCGCTTATGTGCGAATGGATTAAACATATTCCCATGTACAGCAAAGTCAATTCTTGGGATCTTACTATCGAGGCTGAATCATCCTTTCGAAATCCTTGATCTGAATCCTAAAACGACTCATAGAGTAAGGTCGTAAGACTTCCGATCACGCAAGTTTCTCGAGAGGCACTTTGAATAACACTATTCGCTATCCTCGCAATTCTCTCCGAGGCATTACTCGCATCGGATGAAGTAGCCGTAGCACGTGATATCTAAAAAAAAAAAGCATCAAGCTCGACGATCGCGTATCCCTGCTCGGAGGTAGATTCGCTGGCCGTGCAGTAGCTGAGAAGGGTTGGCGGTCAGGATTTAGGAATACCTACTACCAATTGCTCACTCTCAGGATTTCAACTTCTGATTCTGACCTAACAATTCAACCGGCCAGACGTATGCTTAGGGGGAAGGAAAAAAAAAGGGAGGTAGCCGCCTCTACTAACCTTATATACTCGATTCGCCCGGGCCCACGCCTCGCAGCTCCTCGCCAGGACCCTAACTTTTGGGGACCTTCACGGCTGCTACACTCCGTGTCTTGGGAGCCACTTTGAGATTACGGGAACGGGATATACTGCTTGAGACGAATCTTCAATTTTTTTTAAAAAGAAAAAAAAAGGCAACATGCGTTAAGGGCTTGCGGAGGGTTAACTTTGGGAAGATAGTTGATTGGCGCCAATTGAATAAACCCGGGGGCTTAAGATGGGGGCGGCAGATAGAGAGAAGACGCAGGGCTTTGTGCCGCTGGTGACGGTCGTGGACTTTCATCATGCTAGGTGCGCTACTTTTTTTTCCCCTCTCCGTGCTGAGAAGTGAGAAGGGTGGAATGTTCGGGTGCTGTGGGGGTAGGGAGATTGGGCGAAAACGGTGCTGACGGGAGAACAGAGGCCCTGAGGTCGAAAGTTGGTTCGGCGCGGAGGAGGGCCACGATCCAGCGGTGGATTATGAATGGCCGCTTCTGCCGTTCATGGCACTGAGCGATGGCGCGCATGCGTAAGTTCCTCTTGTTCTTTGCTTTCCTTCCCTTTGTTCTGGAGAAGGGGGGACATTTTGAGGGGAGCAGGGAGCTAATGCGAGGAGATATAGATCGACGGAAGATTTCTCATACTTCACGCTCCTCCGTCCCGCGCGCAACGGTCTCCCTGCCACTTCCCTCTTCGGCATCTCCTGCACGCGCCAGATCGCGTCCTCCCTCCTCGTCCCCCGCCCGCCCGATGTCACTCGCTCCACGGTTCAGAAGGCGGTGGTGATCATAGCAGACTCGCCGCAGGGCTTTGGGATGCTCCGCGAGAGGCTGAGCGTGGTAACGACGGCGTGGTTTGCGCAGAGGGAGTTCTCGGATACGGAGATCCTAAGGAGATTTCAGGAGAGTTTGGCGGAGGAAAAGGCGAGGGGGGAGGAGGAAGGGGGAGAGGAGTACTTGGGCATGAGTCTCAGGGAGTTGGTTCGGGAGTTTCGATGGCAGACCTTGGTGCTTTTCAAGTGCTGTCTGCTGCAGCCCAAGATGCTGTTCTTTGGCTCGAGGTGTGAGAGGCTTTGCATGATGCAGTTCTCGCTGATTTCACTCATCCCGGGCTTGATACGCAATTTGCAGGATTGTGCGGAACCGGAATTGGATGCTTATGAGAGAAACTTGGTGAAGCCTACGAGTTTGAGGACGAGTGATAGAGGGAGCTTGTTGAGTTACATGGGGTTGCCGTTGCAAATTTTTGGAAAGGTATGCTGTCCTGCCTATAGCACCTGAAGTACCGCTAACCACCACCTCAGGGTAGTTTGTTTGGACCATATACACCTTTGCAGCAGCTTGACATATTGGCGGATTATGGCACGAAATCATACATCGTGGGATCCACCAACTCTCTCCTATTACAGCAGAAAGACCGCTACAGCGATATTCTCATCAATCTAGATGAAGACACCATAAACATAACATCCACATCCCTTCGTGCAGCCTTAACCCTCTCAGCTGCCGACCGCCGCTGGATTGACTTTATTACGCAATCTGTCAACGAGACTTGGGATGACGCCAATCCCCAGCGACCAAAAACGATGGGCTACGTCGGTTCCGAGGAGTTCATCCGTCTTCAATTCGAGGAATATCTTTTGTCGGCACTCTCGTCGGTCAAATGCCACAACTATCTAATTCACCATGCAAATAATCCCAATGTCATGCTGCCACATGTCGAAGGGGATCCTGCTTCTGATTTTGGGACCGATTGGATTGAAGCTTGGTCTCGGAGTGAGAATTATAGGATTTGGGAGAGGAATACGGATAGTCATCTATTTGATATTGTGGAGCCGAAACATCCCTGCGCCGGCGGTCTAACTATCGATGATGTTCAACGCCGACTAGCAGAACAGGTTAAAGAGTTGCATCTTGATGAGCGCTTTGCGGTCGGGAAGGAAGTAATTGGGAGGAATTTGGAGGCAGGGAAAGAGAAAGTTAGTACTGTATTTAACAAGCTGTATGCAGATATGGAGGCTTTGAGGGAGAGCCAGCGGAGGAAGCAAGAGGAAAGCCGAAAGGAGGCGGAGAGTAAGAAAGACGCTGAGAAAAACGGTGCGCCAAGCCCGGGATTAGCACCACAGACGAACGGGGCGAAGAAGGAGAGCGTGCAGAGTAAAGCAGGCGCATACGTGGGGAGCTGGGGAGCTTGGATCGGGGAGAAGAAGAAGGGATGGGGAAGAAGCTCGGCTGGGGCCCCTTCCCCTACTATCAAAAAGGAGGAGAAAGGGAAGGAGAACGAGAAACCTATAACACCAAAGCAATCCGAAGAGAAACCGAGGCCGAAGAGCTATAACGAGAGTCTCTTTGATGCGGATGAGAGTGCGCATATGATTCTAGAGACTACGTCGCCACCGAGACATGCGGTGAAGGGGAAGTTCCATGAGGAGATTGACGAGCCCCCTAAGCCGGTAGTTCTTGAGCAGAAGGAGCCTCGAGAGAAACTCCCCGAACCAGTTGAGAAAATAGAACATCCAAACCAGGCGGTGTCGGAGGTGGTCGCAAACGCGCTCTATGAGGAAGGCGCGAGGTGGGATGAGGATTCGCCGGTGGCCAAAGAGGATAAGGATAGCAAGGCGAGGGCGGTGGCTGACGCTGTGGAGGCCGCTGCTGGGAGGGCCTAAGGAGCATCTTGTATATATGGGGAAGTCAAGGCAGATGGAGAGATTGGTGGGGATGGAAAGAAAGGTATACCATGCATACAAAGGCGTTCTGGCGATAATTATGACGACGATACCTATCCAAGTCCTTTAACGTTTCTTCCTCTTCTCTTCAGCCACGCTTATATGATACATAATGTGTTTTCCCCTTCTCCTTTTGGAACTCGTCGACTGCTGCTCTATGTTCACAATTTTAGTTGCCAAGCGGATTCCTAAGCTGGTTATTTTCTGTTTCTAGAGCTTACCAATGAAAACAGCCTGACCTAGGCCCGTGATCAGCCCAGATACCCTTAAGCTCTATCTTCGCGCATCCCGAGCCACGTTTGGGAATGATATATCGTGCGGGAGTAAAAAAAGGGGGGGCATCAACCAAACGCTAAGCGAGGTCGAGATTTGATCATACACGTACGCATATATATCTTGAATCAAAAGGCAAACGTCAATACCCTGCCGCTGCCAATGCTTTCGATTAGATTATCAAGGTGGTATAAAGGATGGTTGGGGAATGGCAGGCATCACGTTCTGTAACCCGCCGCGTTGCGTTCAAGGGAAGGAAGGGTTTACGCATAGCATGGCTTGGAGAATTGGAGCCGCGCGCGGTAGATTCGCAGATGCGGATTTCTGCCGTGCAAGGATGGCACAATCTGGAAATGGCGTTTTCTGCTGGCTAACGCGAGCGCGAAAGCAATCTTTAATCATTGAGATGTTGGGGGGATGGGTCCTGAGGAAGGTAGAGAGGCATGTTAAAGGCCGCGCTTATTATGCAGCTACTGCTATAGTATATATCTGGTTATTCGAGTCTGGGAACGTTCCCGTGGATGGAAGGAAAGGTCGAGAATGCATGATCGTATGTTTGCCCTTTCCCAACTCAAGTTCGCCCACACCATGCACGTGTATGTTGTACGCCCCAAAAAAAACGTCCAACGGTTATCAGGTCTCCGATGACCAAATCGCTGCCAAGCATCAGGCCAGTCAATCGGCTTATCTCTGATTCGATAAGGAGCGTGATAAGAGCAATGGGGTAGAGGAGATAAGAAAAATATCCACACATCACCTGCCACGCACTTAATGTGCATTCTGCTGCCAAAAAGGAGTAACATGAAAAACTTTTATTGCATTAGATGCAGCGCGATCCCCCTGCGCCAAGGTACTCTCTCAGATAAAGCAAACCCTCCTATCTACTCCATGCCATTCATAGTCGTTCCACAGCCGATCGTGGCAGAAATGCTGTTAAGATAGGAAACCCGTGTGTATTAATAGTATAGTATCAGACTTCCCCCTTTGCCTGAACTTTTGGTGCACAACAAGCGCTCAAATTGCCGTGCTGTAAGGTGGTGGTACAAGTGTAATTTTTGGAGGTACAAAGGAAAAATCGTTATGTTGGTATCATGAACAGTGAATAAAATAATCAAAATGTCCGCCATGCTAAGAGCCGTGGAGCGTTACCAGAGCGTCGGCGAGCAAGTGAGGTATCAGGGTAGAAGCACCTTAGACCATATCTGCAACCTGATGAAATGTTAGTTTCTGCTTCTTAATCGAATAGACAAACAGCTGATAGAAGCCCCCTCTGAATCGTACCAACTTTGTCATGGTAGACTGAGGACAAAACTAATGGAGTACCGAAAGTAATCAGGGGAATATACATACACGCATCTTCTTTGCTGGTGGTCCCTCTTTGAGTTCACTAAGCTCCTTTTCTAAATCATCCAGCCGGCTTTTCAGTTGATTCTCTCGACGCTGTGATTCCTCCAAGCGGATGCTGAGGTTGTGCTCCGACTCGCGACGCATGTCTTCTCCTCTACGTGCATTGGCTTCGTCTTGCTCAAGTTGGTGAACGCGACCACGAAACAACTCATTGATGACTTCCAACTCACTAACTCGGGTCTTGAGAGACGAGTTCTCGGCGATAAGTTGTTCGTAGGTTTGGGGGATGTCAAGACCACGGTGGCCATTCATTGGAGAAGCAGAGCGACCTGGCGATTGTGGCCGTTGGAGGTGTTGTGGGATGGCGGGCGATTGATGGGCATATTGTTCGTCAAGAGGGTGGCCACCGCCGTTGAAGGTTGGGAGGTGGTTGTGACTGCCATACATAGATGGTGTCGCTGTTCGTGAGATCGGAGAATGCGATTCTTCAGGGGAATGACCATTGGCGGACTTCCCAGAGGTTCGCCGCATGCCTAATGCCCCTGGTGGGGGGGTGCCAGCTTGCGAATGTGTTTGATCCAGTCCGTTCATGCCACTCATGCCCATGCCATTGATGCCATTTCCACCGTCAAAGAGACTCTGCGATAAGCAATTAGCAGGTGTCGCACAACTGATGGCAGGCACAAAGAGTGAGCGATTGTCAAACTAATTATCTTACCTTCTTCTTCGCGCCTTGTGGTCCTGTGCCGGAACTCTTTACTCGGTTGCGACTCTTGATAACGTCTGTTTTGAGGCTTATCGGACGTGGTCTGCCATGCAACTTGAGGAACAAACCGCATGCATTGCAAAGTACAGAACCGATCTCATCACGTCGCCATAAAGGAGTTGTCGAGGTTTGACAGTTTTGGCACGTTGGCTGGTTTTCGCTGAGGTTAGCTTGCGATGCCATCGTGGGAGTTGTGTTTGATTGTCGAATCGATTCTGGATGTGGGACGATAAGGAGGATAAGAGAAAGTGGAAAATTTGTATGAGCTTCTGGACAAGGCCAAGGGAACAGGAATGGCACTAAGCGAGTCTTGACCGCCCGGCAGTACCCTTGGCGCCATTACTCGAATATCAAGTAGAGGTACCAGCTTGGCTCCTCTCACTTCAATGAAAAGAGAGAATATTCTCCAGCCTGAATTTCTCCAGGAATACGTGAGGAAGTCCAAGGATCAAAATATATGGTCTGTATATGACAAGAAGAAAAAGCTGGAGAACTCACAGGAGTGTTGCTCTGGCCGCCCCCTGTTGTAGCGGAAGGAGAGGAGAAGCCCAGTCCGCTGTTCATGCTGAAGGCCCTATATTCAAATTAGCTTTCTGACAGTTTGATAGCATGGAAGCCTAATAAGCTAGAAGCCATATGATAGTTTGTGAAGTGTACAATGTCCATCAAGACCTTATCAAGATTTTCCACTGCAAACAGTATGAATATGAAGCAATTGCTAAGCCCAGTCCTTTGGGGAGATCAAGCTGAGCGCGTTCATCAAAAGTACTGCCAATCCCTCCTCAAAAGTAGCCTCGATCGACTCGGCAGAGCATTGCATGATATAGCGTATTAACTTCGACAGAGCAAAATAAAACACGTCTTCGAGGTTCCCCTGGCACGAACAAAACTTTCTGCACGGCCGTGTCCTTTATTAAATTTCCCCTAACGTACCTTAGTTGCGGAGAGCTTGCTGCAGAAGCTATGGTTGCAAGTGCGGACAGTCCAGGCAATTGTGGTAGAGATACAGTATGGTGGAGAGTCGAGTTCTGGGTATGCGTCGAGGTAGTTGAAGAGGGCCGCGAAATGGGTTCTATGACCGGCAGTGACTGTCTTCCATCCTCTGCAGATTGTGTTGCCGTCTGCACCGAAGCAAATGAAGGTAATTCGCGGACTTGTTCTCGTATGGGAGGAGAGTGACGATCGATGGCCGTTGGCCTGTAAATGGGTGCTAATGTGGAAGCCGTGATTGCGGTTGAAAGGAATATTATGATCGCGTTCGACAGTGAACGCGAAGTAAATGAGACTGTATGATGTCTCGGTGGGAATTATAGCTTCGTGCAAGTCGTGAGGAAGAAGATTCGTTATTACTTGTTTGTACAGCGACGTGTGTATGCTGGAAAAACGAAAAGATGCCAGAAACTCGATATGCTGAAGGAACGACGGGATAAGATATGGTTTATAGATCCGTATACAGAATATAGAACGAGTGTGGTGATTGTTATTACAAATGGTCTCAGTGAGAGAAAAGTTTGGGGGTTTGCAAGTTTGAAAGAATGGCCACCCCTTTCCGCGAGACGATAAGAGCCTAGCTTACTGATACGATAGTCGATCTATTAAAAGAGCGAATCCTGATGCAAGGTACGCGTGCACGTTCAGCTGGAATTCAACCACATTAACTGGGGGAATGTGAAAGAGATGACTGTAAGTCACGGCAACGGAGGAAACTCCGTATATCTAGTTAAGTAGTAATTGAAAAGAATGTTTTGTCTTCCTTCCAAATGTTTCCGATTTTATGACTATGTCCTTCAGCGGCTTCAACCACCCAGTCTTACTCAACATAAATTTGACGAATAGATGCTGTACATTCCAAGTGGAATGGCATTGATCAGGCCTCATCACAATAGGATATTTCCTTCTGAACCATCGATACCACAGCAAGAATAAATGTCTGTCAAAAGTTTGGCAATTGAAAGCCCTTCACAGATCTCTTGACAACGGCCCAACGGGAAGCGATAGTATGATCTACGGCTAGGAGGCCAATGCTGTAATCGATAAACAATGAGCCAGTTGGAAAGGGGGTTGCGAGCAGGGCTGAGACTCCACGTTACAGGACGGCAATCGACTGATTACCCCTGAAATTAAGATTGGCTAGACGAGATCAATTGCTAGGCTGATTGACCACCACCAATCCTGGTGCCGGGCTCTAGATGCATTCATAATCTTTTTATGAGGTTACAGGATGGATAAAGATATACCCTAAGCGATTGTGACAAGGTTGAGTATCATGTTGAGAATCTCGCATCTAAGAAGGCCACCACCAATGGCCTTTCTCATGTTATCACGTGATTGATGTTATCCCTCGTGCTGATAAGCGGCGCTAAAAATTGTGCTCCAAGAATTCTTCCAGGGCGTAGTTACCATACTCTTGGAAACTGCAGACACAACTTCAGCAGTAGCCAAAATGCCTTCAACGCACAAGAAGGACAAGCCTTGGGATACAGATGACATAGATAAATGGAAGGTATAGCTTATTTTGCCCATATCATAAGCCCTAGACATTAACGAACTATCAGATTGAGGCTTTCAAACCTGAAGATAATGCCGGCGGGACTTTCTTGGAAGAATCCTCCTTCGCAACCCTCTTTCCAAAATACCGCGAAGTCTATTTGCGCGAAGCATGGCCCCTCATTACCCGATCACTAGAGAAATTCGGCATAGCGTGCACACTAGATTTGGTAGAAGGTTCCATGACTGTCAAGACTACTCGAAAAACTTACGACCCCGCCGCCATTCTTAATGCACGCGATCTGATAAAGCTGCTCGCTCGAAGTGTGCCGGCTCCCCAAGCTGTTAAGATATTGGAAGATGGTGTTGCCTGTGACGTCGTTAAGATCAGGAATCTGGTTCGCAACAAAGAGCGTTTTGTGAAGCGGCGGCAGAGGATATTAGGGCCCAATGGCAGTACATTAAAGGCTTTGGAGCTCCTCACAGAATGCTATATTTTGGTGCAAGGAAACACTGTGGCGACTATGGGACCCTATAAAGGGCTAAAAGAGCTACGGCGTATTGTCGAGGATTGCATGGACAATATACATCCTATATATCATATTAAGGAGCTTATGATTAAGCGCGAGTTGCAGAAGGACCCCGAATTGGCTGGCGAGAGTTGGGATAGATTCTTACCGCATTTTAAGAAGAGGAACCTGCAGAAGAGACGAGTGCCATTCAAGGTCACTGACAAGAGCAAGAAGGTCTATACACCATTCCCGCCTCCTCAGGAGAAGAGCAAGGTCGATCTGCAGATCGAGAGTGGAGAGTACTTCTTGGGCAAGCAAGCCAAGGAGAGAGCAGCAAGAGAAGAGCGCCTTGAGAAGCAGAAAGAGAAGAAGGCTGAGAAGTTAAAGGCGAGGGAGCAGGAGTTCAAGGCACCTAAGGAGGATGGTGAAGTGAAAGAGAAGAAGAAGAAACGAAAGCATGACAAGGAAGATGCGGATGCAGGTGATTCCCAGAAAGAGAAGAAGCGGAAGCGTGATAAGGGTGATGCAGAAGACGAATCGAAGAAAGAAAAGAAGCGCAAGAAGCGGAAAGAGGCTGAGGACTAAGAGTAACAGCGATTGGAGTTTTTGATATGCATTTTGGCGAAGGCGTTGCTGGCGGAATTAAGAGTGACTGACATAGTGGAATATCAGATAGCTTGACTGTAGCCGCGTAATATACAACATGTCTGGTTAGAATTCCTCCATTCTATGACACATAGTTACACTGCTGTGAATTTGTCGGCTGCAATTTGCCAGGATCTCGTGAGAAAGAACCCCAAAGGTGATATTGGAGGGATGAAATTATATCTTTAAGTGCCTGAGGCATAAATACTTTGCTTCAACTCCAAGGCTTCGTCATTCATTTTGTCACTCATTCTTGAACTTATCTCGATCGTCTTCTTGCAAGTATCTTAATCTAGATGTCATGATATTACGACAGATTCTAAGGCGGCCACTTTCTTGTTCTGCACAGCTCCGCACCATGAGCACGGGTCTCAAGAAAGATATCTATTTCGGACCGTTTGAAGTCACCGACCAGGTCAGCGATATCCAAAAACCCAACTCCTCGTCTTCCGTCTCGAAGTCCAGCTTCAAGAAGATCTAAAATTTCTCAGGTCTTCCACCAAACCTCCCTTTGCTATGCCTTGGTAAACATCAAGCCCATACTCCCTGGGCACGTGCTCGTCATCCCCTTTCGCCAGGTGCAGCGATTAACGGATCTTACACCGGATGAGGTCGGGGAGTTGTTTGGAACCGTGCAGAAAGTCCAGCGAATGCTTGCTAAAATCTATTTTTCGGATTCTGCCCCGGACCTTAAAGGCCAGGGCAAGTTAGAGGATGGGAGTTTCAATATTGCAGTTCAGGATGGAAAGGAGGCGGGCCAGACGGTGCCTCACGTCCATTGCCATATTATCCCTAGAGCAAAAGAGAGAGATGGCGGGAAGGGGGAAGGGGATGGAAGTAAGTAATTTTGAAGATGTGGTATAGTTTTGTGTTGGTTTAATTCTCAGATGTAATGCGGTCCTTCGAGGAGTAGGCTAATCATGATATCTACAGTCTATGATAGGTTGCAGGGCGAGGGGGGAAATGTTGGAGGTGGGCTTTGGGACCTGAGTCAAAGGCCAGAGCAAATTGGGAAGTTTCCAGCAATCGAGGATAAGGATCGGTTCCCGAGGTCGAACGAAGATATGTAAGTCTCAGCTTCTTTGCCAAGGATTTTACTATCTAATCATCATTAATTTAGGCAGAAAGAAGCAGCTTTCTTCAGGGAACAAATGGCTTTAATAGATTAAGTTTTGGTGATATAAGAACATCGAATACATTTACCACAAGGTAGTTTTAGTGCTAGACCTAGATAGAGAGATAGACTTTATACCTAATTTAAAAGCTATTGGCATGGTTAGTTCCCACCATCCAATCAACAACAACGTTCATCTCTTTGCTGATACTATATCCAGCGTTTTCCAGAGGCGTGTGGTTGCTTAGGTAGCCCTGGCACAACGTAGGACAAATTTTTGAGGAAATTAGACACAATCTAGACTAAACTGCTCATACAACTGAGGTCTTCATTTCCGATTCAACATCATCTAGATTGACTTTTATGTTTTGTAGATCTGTACTACCTACCAAAAATTTTCAGAACCACGCTACACTATTAACGTACCCTGACTTCACTACCTATTGCCATTGCCACTACTCTTATAATCGAACCTATCGAATCATTTTGTTCATAGCAACAGCAAGTTTTACAGCACTACGAAGCGAGCACAATACTCACATCTATTAGGCTGAACTCCAAGCCTTGCTTTGTTACCTTCGGCCCTGTCCTGCCATTCATTGCGGTTACTGGCATGCTGCGGTTATCAAAGACAGACAGGTCACGAATATCGAATTAAATCTTGCTTTCTAGTGTAAACTGACCTCGAGAACCGAAATCTCGACGTTTGAATAATGAGTCCATTGACAGATTTCAGTCGGCTTTTCCTGTCCGGCGAGAGCTCGCTCGAGGAGCTACCCGCTGAGAGAAGCGATGGCAATACTACCCTCGTCCTGACAGAATGGCTCAGTCCTAAAGGCCCTGCGGGAATTTAGTGATCCCAGCCATTGTTCACCGAGGTAAGTTCGTTGTTGATCAGGTATCGGCCGCAGAGGGTACTGCTTCACTTCTCAAATGACCGGCAGTGTCAAAGGTCTAAATGCAACATCTTACTTCTTCAAGATACTCGTGCACATACCTTGGCGGACTTCATTAAATATGTTCGAACGACTAGAGGTGCATTGGGAAAAATTACTACCTAGACCTTGGCAGGCATGATGCTTAAGCCACTGATAGGGATATTAATTACGCATACAAAAATACCGCGGTCTGAGCAAATGAACATGTTATATTGTATTAAGCTACATATTCATAGCCCTCTTAACAGCTCATCAATCGTAATTGGCTTCCTCACAGCATTCGAAAACCCTTCATGATAGCTGACCCACACCTTACCACCATTCCCATCCTTGTTCCGTTTACCTGTGGTCTCCTGATCATTATCATCGATTTCTTGTAGAGGCATTGCATCCTTGATGACGCGTCCAAAGAAGTCCTTTTTCGTGGCAAAAACTTTCTCCTGGATATACGGACCTTGGTTTTCCTTCGTAGCAACGAAGGAGTAGTCCATATCATCATCTGGATTTCCAGCTCTGTATCGAGCTTGCCGTGCCGCATTCTCACGGACGATGATATTCTTCTGATATTCTTGATCGAGGACTTGCCTGACAGCATATCTGACGGGAGCCGGCGCTGCAACAGAAACCGAGGCAGTGTCAAATGTGACAAATGTATCTAGAGGTCTATAGATAGTTAGTAGTGATCATCCAACAGTAAATATCCAACGACTCACGGGTCCATGCGATACACCCACTGTGTGCCCCTATTTCGAAAATCACCTTCCAATTTACCTCGTTCAAAGATGACTCCAACTTCGCCCATGACATGAACAGCTTTCTTCACCATTGCCTTCTCAGAATCTTTCCTTACACTAGCGATACCTTTCTGGTCACCACTACCACCAACAATGATCGGCTTTATGTCTGGAGTGAGCAATCTGACGAGGTACGGCAGAAGATCTGTTGCAATATCCTCGGGACTTCTAAAACTCCTCAAAAGCAGGGCATTCAGGTTTGCTTGAAGAGTTAGAATCGTTGCGCGATTAGACTTCTCGACTTCAAGGGCTTCATAATCCGCTCTCGGGCCAGAGAATGGGAGAGGCTCTTCTGTTTCTTCTTCTTCTCCCCATTTCTTGGACTCATTAGCGCCACCGAAGTAGTGGCGTGCAGGCGATGCGAAGAGATGGTGGCAAGCTAAAACTGGCTGGCTGAGATAAGGTGCCAACTCAAACTCTTGATTTGTGAAGACTCTGGAAGAACAGGAATCGTGAAAGTGTAACCATTCGTAGGCGGCGTCAGGCTTCGAAAGAATTGAGTCATCGTTGAAAGGCTGATTTGGATATTCTGCAAAGATATCTGTGACAATGCGGCCTATATCGCCACCAGTATCGACCATTTCTCGTAACCTCTCCATGCCTGCCTTTTTGACGAGCTCTGCTACTCCAAGTTGAGTCTTTGGTTGTTCATGGTTGTCAAATGCATCGGGAAGCGGAGCAGAAACTACTGTCTTTGGAAATCCAGCATTTTCGAGAAAGACTCTATTAACCACTTCCTTGACGCCTCCTCTCCCCGCGCCACGCGATCCGCCGCCACCATGACCCAATTCAGACAGCATGTTTTGCTCGACCCATTTCCTAGTAAGGCGGGCTTTGCCATCCTTTGCCGATGCCTTTAACTTCCCAGCGGCCCACTCACCAACCACCATGATACCGCGGAGGTCTCCTTCGCCAGCACCTTCTCTTCCTTTTCGAGATTCCGCAGCATCGACCCCCCAAGTGGCTTCACACAATCTCCGTACCGCGTCATTATCGCAAGCAACTCCTTCTTTCTCAAAGACAGACTTCATGCGGCTTACGACAGCGTCTAATGGAGGTTTGCGAATGTGAATGATTTCTGCAAAGCTAGATTGCCGAAGAGGTCGCAAAGATGGATGATAGACATCGTTACAAATCAAAATTAGTGGTCGCATCAGCTTGAAGTCGTCGCCTTTTTTCTTCTTCCGTACCTGTCCTGTATTCGATGCAGAGGAGTTCTTCTGGTCTAGTAAAATAAGATCAATCAGAGCTTTAACGAAACCACCTTCGCCTCCGCTACCTGCTCCTCCAACAACACCATCAACCTCGTCAACTACGACACATAAAGGATGAGCGCTCTTTTGCACATGGCCGTTTTTTGAAGTTACCGTTGATCCAGTTTTGACGCTTTCAGTGCCCACGCTTGTCCTGATCCTACCCTTGACGACATTCGCGCTTCGTTCGTCGCTGGCATTGATTTCCATAACTTCGTAACCAGCTTGCCGAGCACAGACATGTGCCAGTGTTGTCTTCCCCAAGCCAGGCGGACCTGTAAGTAGTAGAATCTTCTTATGAGTCTTCTCTTCCTCAAGCTCTGCACCGGGTCGTTTAGATACGGTCGGCTTTGGCTTGCCGGCTTTGGGAAAGACCACTGGGTCCCATGCTTTTAGCCATCGTAGGACCTGCCGATGTGTTCGATCGTCTCCAACAAGCTCCATGAAGTTTCTGGCACGGTACTTCTCTGTCCACATTAAAGTTCTCCGTTTCGGTTTTCCGGATGCCTGTTCGACCGAAGGAAGTATTTCTGGGACTTGTGACCTTTGAGTTTTTTCGTTCTCAGTTTCCTTCGTTGCTTCATCAATCAATTGGTGGATGTTTACACCATAATAACTTTTTTTTGCTCGCCCAGCTTTAGTGACGGATCGACCAGTAATGAGCTGTTCGAAGGAGACTGAAGCTGCCTTTTTCTTTTGTTGTAACGCTATTGATTTTCCAGAGCAAGTCAGAAGTTCTGAGCCTTTTGCATACTTGCTGTCCAGGAACAAAGGTAGTTTAGGCGTAAAGATGCTTGTTGAGTGACCAGAAGGTTTATTCAAAAAGGATGGCAATACTGGCTCGTCTCGTTGAGTCGTCAAGTCGCTTTCTGTGGTAAAAAATGGCGCTTCACCCAAGGTCTCTTCCTGCGATTTTGGAATCTCGCGTTCTACTGATTTTCCAGGGATGACTGCTTGTTGGTGTAACTTTTTACGAACCGAATTGAGCTCTTCCTCATCATCATTTACCAGAAAGCTACTTTGTAATATTTGCTTCTTTGGCTCCTCACTCCTTGCTACATCTTTTTCCACGTTTAAGGCATAGTTTGTATCTAACATCCTCCGCTTTGGCGCAGGCTCTTCGAGCGCGAAGTCTTCTTCGGATTCATCGTCAAGGAGAAATCCACCAATGACCTTCGGCTTTCGAAGCTCCGAGCTTTTCACAGGTAGCGACCGTTTGACATGAACTGGTGAGGAACTTGGTGGGTATGCGACTGGAGAAGATGCAGACGGCATACTGAGAGCTGGCGGAGACGATTGGAAAAAGAGCGGGTTATTAGGGCCGTTGCGTGGCTTGAGAGGTGTCTCTGAAGCAAGTTAGTAGACCCCTCCCGTATGGCTTTCGCATCTTACCCTGAGGATGGTCGGCCTCGCTCCGAAATGTTGCTTCAAGGGGCCACGCTCGGTGTTGAATGACCTCCCTTCTCTTGGTCTTCTCTAGGATGGTTTCTTGTCGGACAAGATGCAGAGCTTCCAAATCGTCCGAGTAACTACTAGATGACTGAACAGCAGGCTCGAGTTGCTCTTCCCAGTCTTCACAAAGCACAGGGTCGGAAGAGGGTGGCAGGGAAGGCAAAGGATGAATATCCATTGACCACAATCATGTATATAGTTGAAATGGAGTAGAGATTACTTTATGGTAAACGCGTCAGTTTACGCGACGCGACTAAATCCACTACAAGGAGATTAAATAATGCCAAGTTCTCGCTTAAGGCTTTGATTAAAGGAGAGAGGCGTTAGCCACACCTCCCCCAGCCACAGTCACAGCGACTCGGCACGCTTGTATCTGCCGTTTCCAGCCGTGACGACTTCCCCGCATCTCTTCGGGAATATGATCTCTCCAAACGTTTCCTCATTATTTCCAGCTCTCACACACGACGATTGCGCTTCCAAGAGTTATCCCCTTGTGTTTCGGAGGATTCCCTTGCGACATGAATCCCATTGGACAAATATCTCCAGCTTTATATCCTTCAGCCGCTTCTGAAAGCACCCTCAATGGTTCACCAGCTACAACAGTCAAATTTGAAGATGCAGCATCACCACTCGACCGTCCGAAGAAAAAGCAAAAGCGGAACAAGCCCACATTGTCATGTGAGGAGTGTGTAGAGAGAAAGACGAAAGTAAGTCGTTCATGTGTTCTGCAGTTATCTTTTCTGAAAATAATTTGCTTATTTTGGAGTTGTCGGTGAATCTTTACTGGTCACTATATCCTAATATCTTTGCTTGATGGATTACATTTGATCTCCATAGTCAATAGCAAATTAGTCAGACATGCATACTGATAGTATTTGCAGTGCGACAGGGGTAGACCTCATTGTCTTGCCTGTGAGTCTGAAATATTTTTGTAATTGATCCAAGCCATTAATATTCTAAGGTATAAAACGTCAGAATCAGTGTAAATATGCCAATGTTGCAAATATCTTAGAGTAAGTACCATGCTGAGAGTCCAAAAAACACGCATTGACATTGAATATAGAAAAACGAACCGATCCACCAGCACTGCCTTGCGTATAACGAAGCCGCCAAAGAAGAAGCTTGGAGCTCAGGATGATTTTGAGAATCCAAGACAGGTCCCTAATCCGCATGAGAGAAGTGCCTCAAGAGGGTCAACTTCATCCTCCATCGGCTTGCTCTCTCATGTCCCATATTCACATCCGTCAGCTTCTAATGTCTTTGGAATCGGCTCCGAGCATCCATTTGCAAACTACTGGACATGTCAAGGAGGCTTACCAGAAACGATCAGTGTCCTGCCCGTAAAACTACAAGCAAATATCCTTCTCGAACGATATTTCGAATGTGTGGATCCAGTCTATCCAATGATTCATCGCCAAACATTCTACGCCGATTATGAACACTTCTGGTCATTGCCCCAAGAAGAACAGAACAAAAGCGACGGGGCATTTATAGCTCTTGTATTTGCAATGCTAGCTATGGGCACTCAGTTTGTGATTACTGGTACAGCAAACCCAAAAGAACGCCAGTCAACAGCCGAATTCTATGTGTCGGCTGCGCATCAGTCTTTACGGATGTCATCCTATCTTAACAAAGCTTCCGTCCGCTCGATACAAGCAATGGTCCTTATAACCTATTTCCTAATAAACGACAATCACGCCTCAGACGGATGGGCATTTGCTGGGATACTAATGAGACAAGCATAGTGAGTTCTTGATCTTGCGTTTTATTTGACACATTCGAAAACTGATGAACTCCTTCTCAATTATTACAAAGCCGAAAGACTTCTTCTCTTCCAATGACAACCAGACGCATCACTGACCCGTTCCATAGTGCTATGGGTCTCCACCGAGACCCGAACATCGTCTGTCCTACCGCAACTATATTTGAAAAACAAGTCCGTCGCAAACTCTGGCAAGCCGTGCTCTTGCAAGATACCTTCCTCACCGTGCTACTCTCGCTCCCACCATCTGCAACGCATACAGACGTCAACGTCGAAGATCTCGTCGACGACTCCTCCATCGCGCTCTCTAATGCAACTGACACTGCCTACATGCGTGGCTCTTGGACACTAGCAAACCTCGTCCAAGAAACAATCTGCTCCCCCCGCTCCCTCGACATCCCGATCTGCACCACCCAGCGCCAGAAGACGAAATTAGTGGCTGACTTCAGAGGTGTGTATCGATCATTCCCAGACGTTTTTAGGTCGTGGGATATCGCGAGTATCACGCAGCTTTGCGAGAATGGAAATAAACGAATCGTGCGTCAAACACTGTTTTTGACAAGCAACTATTTTCATAACGTGATGCTGTTGCATAGTAGTGAGAGTGAAGAAGTACCAGCAAATATAAGAGGAAGTTTAGAGGCGGCACATGATGCTATTTCGGCTTTCTTCTTGCTATATGTGTTTTTTGAGGTTGAGGCGAAGGTTTGGTGGGTATTCAATCATCGGGCGTTCTTGGAGGCGATGTGTATAGGCAATATCTTGAGAGAGGTGCAAGCTAACGAGGAGAATGGCGAGGAACTACTCGCTAAAGACCCTTTGTTTGTGAAGGTTAAGGCTGATATTGGTTTGTCTCCAGTACTGCTCACTTAGGAAATATAAACTAACGAAAAGCAGTACAAATGATAGAGATCATGCAGCAGATGAGCGAAGGAGAACATGGATCTGAGGTTGCAAAGACTCGAGCTGGTGTGCTGAGTCAGTACGTCGAGTAGTCTTGTACATCACACACATAATCGTGTAGGCTCCTGCGCTCCAAGCACCAAAAATAGACAAATATCCCCGCACGATAGACCCGCTTCATTTTCTCATTATCGAAGCAGTTTGAACGCCTGTGAATGCACCATATTTTCCCCCATCATAACCGTCGCGGCACAAAAGAGATCTAGTTTCGACGGTTTTGGTTGTTGTTATTCCCATTTCCACCAAGTCTATCCCGCACCCAGTTCATTGCTGAGTTGATGGTTCCACCATTGCCCGAACCACTACTGCGCTGAGAATGTCGTGAATGGTCGCTTCCGCTCGTATCAGCTCTTCTGACATTGTCACGGCTAGTATCTGAGTAGTGACGGTTGTATGCTCCCGGCATCTGCCATGTGTCATCTTCTGCTTGTTGTGGTTCGTCTGCTGGTTGTCCTAAGTTCCGAATTCTATCTAATCTAGCTTGATTTCTAGCCTCCCGACCTGAACTATCCGTTCTCGTGTGTGAAGGGTGTGTTGACCAATTTGGCGGAGCAGGTGACTGTGGTTGGTTTGGTTGCCGACTATTCGAGTTTGACGATGCAGTTGCATCTTCGTCGATTCCTTTTCTGCAAATTGGGCATGTATTGTGCTCGCGTAGCCAAGCACTGGCACATGCTTCATGAAACCAGTGCGTACATGGAAGGACAACGACTTCATCGCCTATATGTACATCATCCATACAGACTGTGCACTCTCCTTTCCCTTCCGGAAGCATTTTCTCGTTAAGCTTCTCCTTGGGTAACGCAGCTATTGCCTCAGCAGTTGCTGGACCAGGGGCATTAGAGGTTGGATGAGCTTCCATCATTTGGGATATTATGCGATCCAAAGCTTCTTGGGAATAAACTGCGTCACCATGGCGAGCGTTAGCAGGATCAAGCAGTGAAGCGAAGAGCCCTTGGAGACCGCCAGGCATCCCGTTGTTTGGGCCTTGACCTTGCGGCGCCATCAATCCAAAGAGAGCCGAAAGTAGCCTGGTACTTGGTCAGTATGTTTGATGCTTGAAAGATATTGCATACCTAGCTGGGTCGTCGCCATCAACTTCTCTGTCACCATTTCTTTGGGGGTTTATGTTTCCTGTGGTAAACGTATAGCGACCGCCAAACACTGTAGGTCCGCCAACACCTGCTCGCCCTGGAAGAGGTGGAAACAAATCGTCCGAGCCGGATCTTCCAGCTTGACCATTTCGTAAGGAAGGTCCCATAATCGTCGCCAGCATGTCCTGAAAACTTCTGGTGAGCATCTCAGGAGTGTCATCTTGTCCTGGACTTTGCCTGGCACGACCGCCAAACGATACCCCTGCAGGACCCGAAGATCGAATGGTTCGGGTTATGAATATGGAACCTGCAGGTCCATGTCTAATGTGTTCTTCGATATCTGCTTCTTCCGGATCTGGGGCATCATCCCAGGGATTGTGATTACGAATAGAGCGAAAACCAGGTGGAGTTTGAGTGGGCAACGGGGCATTAATAGGCCGTGGATCGCTTTCGCCAGGAGTTATCTAGTCTAGTTAGTACTTAAACAGATATAGAGGCAAAGTCGACATCTGCTTACAATTTCCGTAATTTCAGACTGACACCTTGGGCAGTCCAAACCGTTGTGGTCGTCTCGATACCATTCAGTTTCGCAGGAGTGACAAAACACAACCTCTCGTGACCCTGTAGCATCTAAATGGCCATGCGTTGGCCTTGAGGCTGGCTCTGCCATTCTTGCGTCCTGAAGGGCTTGATAGCCAGCGATGGCAGTCACGGCGAGACTTAAAGCCAAGCCCGTTGCTCGCAGTGCTCGGAAAGCCAGAATGGAGGACTCAAAAATAGAAACTCAGATTTATTCGGGATGGTCCGAAGCTCCTGTAGTCGCTTGCGCCTGCTTTGCTTTGTCCGACAATCAATCAGAACTATGACTAGGTAGTGGCGATATTGATCGGAGATCTTGTTCTTGCATAGAACGATTGCTTCGTGACTAGGGGCAAGTGTTGGCAGATTCGCTATAGGAGAGAGGAGCTATTCGATAGCAATCAAAATAGGAAGAAGACTGCCTTATAGCTAAACACCGATAGAGGTGAGCTCGTGGTCAGGGTGATGTAACTGCGTCACTCCAGGATCGGCCGGCAACCCCTGTTAAACGTGCATGGGGTTATCGATAACGGCAGAGGAATTCCAAGGGTGGCAACTGTAACAGCGGCAACAATGTTTCTTTGCTTTATCTTTGAGAGAGAGAGAGAATGTCTTTATTTTACTTGTAAAGTATGTGATTCCATGTTTCAGCAAGTTTGCGTGGGTCTATCTTGAGCATCTGAATACCGTGGATGTTCCAGTCAGATTGTAGTATTCTATGACCTTCTTACCGATTCTCTATCCCGCCAATCACAACAACGAACCAACAGAGCAATATGCAGGTTTGTGACATGAAAAAGGTGCAATAGGAGAATTTAAAGGATTCATAATCTCGCTTCAATAATACAATGTTACACTTCGCTCATGTAGGTATTATAAACAATGCCACCCATAGAACCACCCAAAGCATATGCCATTTCATGTATTTCTTCATCACCTCGCACGCCTTCCAACACCTTTAAATATCATTCCCCCTATGACACCTGCTGCTATAGCGACTCCACTGAGAATAGCAACGCCCATCATGCCTTCCCGAGCCACTTTGTCATCGATCAGTCCTCGTAGGCTCGCCGCTTGCAGATTCGCTGGCTCCTTTTCTAGCAATAAATCATTATATCTTCGTGCCTCTGCGTAGTTTCCTAATTTGTAATTGCCGAGCGCTAAATAGTATAGACACTCCCGTCTGCGCTCAGGAGAAGTGCGGAAGATATCTGAAAGCAATCGAACCCCTTCTTGTTGTTCTTGACGTTGATTTGACTTGATTAATCCCTTTGATCTGTTAACCCAGCTACCAGAATGAACTTTTGCGACGGAGATATAGCCTACCCATGCAAAGTTGAATTTTGTTTGTACTCCTACATACTCTCCTTCTTTCTCATATTGTGCCCGTAGAACTTGTAATTCTGCAGGTTTTAGTGGACTAGCAAAATGTTAGCATATCTTCATGGCTCCGAATATCGCGACGACTGACCTTTCTGCGTCTGCAGCATCTGTAAATGTTGGAGTTGTCAGTAAAGCTGTTTCCTGCCGAAGAGTTGTAGGAAGACTTCAAATCCGGTATAGAGAGCCAGGTTTTTGTACCAAGATTCATGAATATCCAAAGTTTACATAAAAGTTCCATACTTACACGGAAGAGATGAAGTCATGCTGACCCCTTGATCTATATAAAAATCTGTATATTTGTACTTCTGATATTAAAGACGATAAAAGAAGTTGTGTTGCTGTCGCTGTCGCTGTTGCTGTTGCTGTAGCTTGAGCTGGTGCTACTCTGAAGTCGAGATGGTTCTTGCTCATGTGGCGCTTTGTGGCTTGTGATTAATCGGCGACGTCACAAGGCGGTTGTCAGGTCAACAACCACCTTGGAATGTCAGGCATATCAAAATAACCTCGCCATTAAAAAATCATCAGAACCACTGAACATTATTATTGCACCGAAACCCAAGGGCACCTTTAGCTTAAGACACTCTACCATAATAATCTCAAAATGCTTCTTGACGAAGATCCCGCAACCGTTCGGCCCCCCAATCCAGACTGGTTGAAATTCGCATCACTAATCCTATTCACAGCTCATCCAGCATACGATAGGCAATTTCAACATCGCTCCAGACAAGCAGGCGGTAGCGCGGATCAACGAGTCCCTATCTACTCTACAGCAAGCCCGTGATCTGCGTGTTCGAGAAGCAGAGAGCGCATTAAAGAGTGCGCTCAGCCCCAACAATTCTAATATAGATTTACTCACAAATCAACAGAACTATCGCGTACCCTGACGAGTCTAAAAAACCATCACCACGAGACAATATCTACCCATTCTGCAGCAGCGCATGCATCTGAGATCGCGACACTCGACACTCAAAAATTCCGCGTCGCAAAATCGGCTTCGGATCTTGAGATCGAGTCTGAGCGGTTATCCTCCCAACTCGTTGATCTTCAAGCGCGACTCCAGGAGCTTGAGATGCAAGGTGTCGATGGTGGCGATAATGCACGGAGAACTCTAGTGGATGATGAGATTAGTCTCAAGCTGAAGCTTATTCGTGGACTAGGACTCGATGCAGAACGAGAAGGCGGCAGTGGGGATTATAATAAAGTAATTATTCGCCAAAGTACCTCAGGAGAACCCCAGATTCTCAGTCTGGACAACAATTTCTCAAAGTTTTTCTACGCAAATCTCCTTTGGAAAGTGATGTAGGCAGGACAGGTTTAAGGGAGAATGGCGTTATGGAGTATCGGATCATTATATAGTGGATACCATGGAACAAGCAGATTTCAACCCTGTAGCTTTACACGAAATAATGAATGAACACATGAGAATCATGCTCTGCTGGTTCCTCCTATATTGACACAACCTATCCTTTGTTATCTCCGCATAGATTCTGATTGCACTACTCCAACGCTCTTGAGTGTATTGAAGAAATAGCTAAAAAGCACTAAATGATATCCTTTGACACACCAATAAATAGCCACCATACCTTCCTTAAACGCCAACATATTCTCGTTATCATGATTATTGTTCGGATATTCTCTGTTTCATACTCAATACTGTCGATCCTTTAGAACTTGTAGAAGAGGCAGGCGAACCCGCACCAGCAGTCGATTGGGTGCGTTTGTGTGCCTTTGGCCCGACAAGAGGAAAGTACCCGTCATTGCCCATGTGAGTAGTCGGAGGTGTCCTCGCCCGCGAACTATTCATGACAGCCTCAGGGCTGGGATTTCGAGGTTGCTTCGTATTCACCGATATACTGCCTGAAGTCAAAGACCTGTGATGCCTCCTCCCATGATCCGCAGGTAATTCTAGACGTGTATTGATATTTGTCCACAATGTATCATCATTGGGAGAATCTCCCAATCGCCAACCTCCCACTCCTTCAAAATCGCGAGCTACCCCTACACTCTGACTGAGTCCATTGAGGACGCCCTCGCTTGCCACGGGTGTGAGGGATCCGGCTGATAAGGCACTACTTGAACTATTCCTCCGCTTGCGTCGGCGTGCAGTGGGTAGAGCCAGAACGTTTGGTATTTTAGACCTGCTAGGGAGCAAGGAAGGCTGAGATCCAAAGATGTAGTATGGAATAACAGCGAAAGCGAGTTCGATATAAACCAAGACGACGCGAAAGAGGAGGATGGAAAATGCAAAAGTGGTAGTTACAATTGCTATGATGGCAAGCGGAATGGTGAAAACGAATAAAAATGGAAGGACAAAGCCATAGATGGGATTGAGAAGCGCCATCAAGGCCTAGGTGGGGTAGAGTGCATAGTAAATAGAGCCAGAATGAAGAGCGAAAGTGAAGATATTCTGAGGGTGGAACTGGCATGTGAAGTGGAGTAAAGCGGGTGGGGTAAGGTTGCACAAAATGTCACTTATGTCATCATAACTTGGTACTCTTGGCATCCTCAGTTTCCAAGCTTCTGGATACCTCGCCGTGTTTAACATATGATGAGATGAATTAACGAAATCTGTCAATCTTCTGGGCCTTTGAACGCAAGATGTGTGGAGATGAAGAACACACGCTGCTCAAGCATGTCTCAGCTGAGCTTGCTGCTGCTCAAGGACCATTTCCATGGCAGCTAGGTGTTTTCGATGCCCATTGCCATCCAACTGACATAATGGACAATATTTCAGATATACCAAGCATGAAAACCCGAGTGCTGACCGTGATGGCAACAAGAGGACAAGATCAGGATCTTGTAAAACATGTCGCCGACAAGTATGGTTTAACAAGCCCGGACGACGCCGCTCAGGACGAACAACACCATCTGCTCCCCTCTTTTGGATGGCATCCATGGTTCTCATATCAACTTTACGATGATGACGCGAAATTAGGTGACGATGTTGGCTCAGAGGATTTTAAGATTCGCCACTATCAATCGGTCTTGCAGCCCCAACCAGGTGACGAGGATCTCGAATTTCTCAAATCTTTACCGCAACCTCGTTCTCTAAAGGAATTTCTCGACCAGACCAGAGATTACCTTGAAAAGTATCCATTAGCATTGGTCGGTGAGGTCGGCTTAGACAAGTCTTTTCGGCTTCCTGAAGGTTGGACGACCGAGCTCCAGATAGCAAGAGACATAACTATCACACCAGGAGGCAGAGAAAGCAGAGAATTATCTCGTTTCAATGTCAAACTAGATCACCAAAAGGTCCTTTTGAAGGCCCAGTTCAAGCTCGCCGGAGAATTTAACCGGGCGGTGTCTGTCCATGATGTCGGGACGCATGGAGCTATTTTCAATACCTTTCAAGAAACTTGGAAAGGCTACGAGAAGAAGGTTCTTAGCGCAAAAGAGAGGAAAAGGAATACTGTAGTGCCGCTACCACCTGAGGATGAACAAATTGAGGCTGAAGAAGATGAGAAACCGAAACCCTTCCCCCCAAGAATCTGCATGCATTCCTACTCCGGAACCGCTGTCCACATCCAACCTTTCTTGCAGAAATCTGTTCCAGCTGATATAGTGTTTTCATTCTCATCTGCGATCAATCTCGGACTGGGAAAAGAAAAGGCTATTGAGGTTATCAAGGCATTGCCCGATGACAGGATTGTTATCGAGACTGATCTGCATACTGCAGGAGATGAAATGGACAATCGACTAGAAGAGATCTGTCGTTTCATATGCGATATCAAAGGCTGGAGTCTGGAGGACGGAGTCACGCGGTGGGTTGCATTTCAATCAATGTCTATGAGATAGAACCCTCAAACATAATATATCATGAGATTTGGCATGTATGCTGACTACGGAAACTTGCAGCTTAGGACAAAACTGGCGACGTTTCGTGTTTGGAAAATCCTTGGAACCTGAAGTACCTTCTACACTTACTTAGCAAGAATTTCACCGTGAGTACAATGAGCAGAACGAAGACTTTGCAACAGTGCGCTGGCAACAACTTCTCGAGTCTGGCTACTCGGGCAGCTTTGTTGTGACATTACGCGAGGTTCCGGCAACGGACAATAATCTGTAGCCAAAAAATATGAAATACGAATGCCACGCTTCATCATATCAGACGTGTTGCGTGTTAAAACCTGCCGATGTCTATTCCCGTGCAGGATCGGCCTTGTTGTTACTTATCTATGCCTACTATTATTATGGTTTTATACTCTATTAGATGGTATCTACCGCCCAGGAAATGGCCATGTACTCACCTGCAGGTTTTATCGGAAAGAACAAACTCGAATTAAAGACGACATCCCGTCGCCCTCTTATTAAGCGAGCCCCTGAATGTCGATAACAGTCTAGAAATTTGGGTCAAGGTTCCAAAGCTTCATGTATCACATAGCTAACACCATGAGCATCACCCATCCAGTGGAAACGATGACTTTCATGCCGCTTCGATTATTAAGTTTCAGTAAATCATACATCGTGGTCTATCTTATGTGCTATGTGCAATCGACACTAGTGTACCAAAGTTTATACTCATCGTGTGCTTCTTCCCATCCAGAATATGTATTTCGCCTACCATGCCTCCCACATCTGTACCCCCATGGAAATCAACCGGTTGAAAAGCTCTTCTCTTAACGCAATCGCCGTTAGCAGGAATTTGTTCCCATCCTCATCAATGATGAGAAGTCCGTCCGCAATCTCGCGATCGGTGGCCCAACCAACCACCAGCTTTGCCTTCCAGCCTAAACCGCCAACCTTTTTGATTTCCTGCATCCTTGTTAGCCGTATCTTGCAAAAGGATAAAAGGTCACGTACCTTGATATCAGCGATGGCAATCGACCATATGGGATCGATGTCCTCCTTCTCGGTGGTCCAGCTCAAGGCAGGGCTGGTCGCCGAAGCCGTGATGTATGCATGTCCCTTGCGTCCCTTGAATCTAGCTGGGAAATCGATCGGGCCAGCGTTGGGATCTTGGCCGGACTTCAAAACACCTAATCGGTTCCTGGCGTGCTCAGCTCCTGCGGCGGCTTTCAGCCGATCTGTCCCGAGCACGGTTTCCACGCCTCCCTTGGTGACGCTTTTGAATGCGGCTATGATACGTCGTCCAGGCTTCTTTTTCGGCTTCTCATCGGCGCCCGTGGTTGGTGATGACTCGTCGGGATGGATGGCTTCTGCAATTTCGTCGTCTGGTACTCCTTCTGTGCATGTCAGTAAAGAATTGACACTGGCTCTATATAGACTTACCCAAATGATCAAGGTTTTGGCCGGCTGTGGCGTGCGCTGCGTTTGGTGGCGGAGGTCCGCTGTAGGGTGGAGGTGGTAGAGGGGCGTTGTTACGTTCGCCAATTCGAAGAAGGGTTACTGTCAGTTGTGCATTTGTGGGGACCCCTTTTAACAGAGTGTTTCGAATCTCGAGAAGTTTCTGCCAGTTTGGATATCTCCTGTTCAGGAATGACAGCCCTCTCCAGATCAGCGGGTCGGCGAAAAATCCAAATCCGATCAGCAGACCGTTCATCTTGTAGAACATGTAAGAAGTTGTGAAAAGTGAAACCAGTAATATTGGTGTGAGCACGGCCGCAAGTTCGAGGCGTGGCTTCTCCTTTGGAAATGGGGCTGTTGGTGACAAGGCGTTGCCAAAACGTTCCCAGCTGTCGGCGATATCAGCGATGATGTGCATTACAGGTCTCGTTTTTGACCACATCGCAGCCGACATTGGTTCCTTTGTCTTATCGTGGGTAGCTGTTGGATTACCTCCAGCAGTCTTATTTTTGGCATCTACAGCACTATGCACAAAGTTAGTAGGATCTGGCGAGCGGTCTTCTAATCCACCGGAAACCTCATCTGTATCATGCTGGTCTCCTTGCGGATGCTTGCCCGTTGCACTGCTGAGCGCAATTGACGTAAAGCTATTCACGAAGTTGCTTGCTTCCTGTTCAACTGCTTCTCCATGGTGCTTTTCAGGCGCTCCCGTCAAGCTATTGTCGCTACCAAGAACCCCAGCGCTTGGTTTCTTCACACTTCCAGTCTTGCTGTCGATCAAAGCTATTGGTGCGGGAGGGAAACAGAACGACCGTGATGGCGGGTACACAATTAACACTATCAAGAAGGCGATGAATGTCGGAACAAGAAAGTCAAGTGCCCATGCCAGAAAGTATACTCCCAAGAAAGCAAGCGTCCGATTTCTCTCTCGCCATGAGCGAAGTCGAGCAATGTGCTTATAGAATCCGACCAAGCCAACAATGACTGTCATGTACAGGCGCTCAATATTAGCTCTCAATTTATCTGGTGAAAACTCTTCTTCATCTGCAATGTTTAGATCTAAGCCCATGAGAGGCGGCTCTTCTAGTGCTTTCACATGGTACATTTGCTGCCCTTTAGTTGGCTCCTGTATTGTTCTTATTATGCTTTGCTCACCTTATTGAGTCTTCTGATCAGAGTCCATAGCTCTTCGTTTGATAGCCCTCCCACCAGAGGATTTGGCACATCAGTCGGAGGCTCGTTCCAACCCAAATCTTTCACCTCAGTCTGCGAATGCTCAAATTGTGCGGCACCCTTCTCATCGTGATCAGCATTCGCCAAAGCATGGCTATCAGTTGGCAGCTGCTCTTCATGTGCCACAACTCTTTCTGGTTCTTCAATTGGTCCTTCATTGTGTAATCCGCTGGGTAATGGAGCCGGACCTTTAACTGCATTGGGTTCAACAATCACAGGTTCGCTGACAATAGGTTCTTTTGGCGTAGTTGACATGCTGCCTCTCAAAAGGTCTACCTCAAAGCTAATGGGGAAATAAGCTTGATGATAGATAATAACAAAATTTGCGTTCAGGAATGAAAATGTTCATTGACGTAGATGTCCTTATATTGATCTTCATGCTGTGGCTTCGGGCCATACGTCATGAAGTCGCTTGTCAGCGGGAGTGGTAGAGACTGTTTTGGCATGTTGAGCTAGTTTGATCATGCCTGTGATTTACACTTTTAGACATTAAATGATCTCCCTGCTAGTACATTTTGCGATGTAGTCTTTCTAAGAAGCTCATACTGCTCGACAATGTTTGCTCACAGCGTCGTGATCACCAGCATGGGAGTGAGATCAGGTGTGGGGGATGCAAGGACAGGGATCCTTGTCCTTGCGCTTGTCTCCCATCTGTTCGTCGACTTGACCTCATAACTTTGGATGACCTTTATATTCAACCTTAACTTATACAATAGACGCTACACTTCCATCCGGTTAGGGTATAGTCCGATGTATCGGCCAATCTCTGAATACCTCATAAAATATTGTGAGGAAGAGCAGCCAAAGATCTTTCCATGATAGTTCATCTTAAAGTTCAAGCCAGCTTGGTTTTCAAACGGATACAGTTGTTCCCTACATCTTAACCGTCAGAATTGAATGTATCGCTGATGGTGATGAATTAAGGATAATTTATAAACCCAAATCCACAGTACTCAGCAGCGTGCTAGAACCAGTTTTAGATTTCTGCCTGATGTGATATTTTGTTTCTATAGGCGGACCAGCAGATTAGCGGGTCGAAAATTTATCTCCATGATCACTCTTTCGTTCGCTCTTTTGCGCGAGTGAACAGCAATAAAGTGGTTGAACTTCCCACTCTAATTTTGATCTCGTCAGGATTCTGCTCTTGCTTTCCTAGAGCAATAGCAACAGCTTTCATTGTTAATACCACGCAATCATCCCCTGTCCCAACAAGTGCTGGATTGTCTTCACGCCAGCGGGTTACCATGCTGGATGTTCCTAATGAGCCACTCAGTTGCTGGAGTGTAAATTCACGCGAGCTACCAAAAAAGTCATCCTTGCCGGGCTCAAGTGCTCCATCTCGATCCCATTCTCGACGAACGAAAGATGATTCTGGAAATTCCATGCCACAGCCACTGGCTGACCAAGGCATGATCAATCCTTGGTACATCGTGTGTGAAATTTTGCTAGATGGAAGCTCGTAAGGGCTTAATACTTCGTCCTCGAGATAGCGAAATGCTTTCTGTACACCGGCAGCGTTCGGTGTAGATGGATCTAGTCTGTATTTAGAACTGTCATGTTCTTGAAAATACCAATTTAGCGGCAACTAACGGCAATAAAGCGAAGAATGAGTCCAGAGAGCAACAGTTCCACCCGGTTTGACCATCCTTGCTGCCTGCGGCCAAAACTCTTCCATGCGAAACAAATGTGCCTTCGGTATGAGCAATTCGCGTTAGTAAATGACATTGAGCGAGACACACTGAAAGCCGTGGAAGTTCGGCTTACCGCCATGGCGGCCGTCAAGAGATCAACAGATCCTACAGCTACGAGAGTAGACCTGTCGAGCTCTTCTGCCCCAAGATTCTCATATTCAATTTGATGATTGTCCTTGGATTTACCTCCAATCATTTGTGCTTGCTTGATCATCTCCTTGCCTGGATCGAGCCCTATGGCGTGGGAGAAATGTTGGGCAAGACTCCTGGTAGCTTTTCCAGTGCCACATCCCGTATCGAGAACTGTGTCAAATTCTCCTCCATGAGAATCATGATATTCTAGAACCTCTTTGTAGATATCAGATGAGTACGATCCTCGATGCGATGCGTATGTTGCTGCCTGTTGGGAGTCATAGTTACGGAAAGTGGGATCCAAAGGAGCGGCGCCACTGGTTGTTTGCTTTTCTTGCGACATACTGAAGTCGGATGATCTTGTCACTGTTGGATGTAAGGTTTCCTTCCATCGAAACAAATGAAGAATAGGTCAGGTGATTCATCCCGTTATTAATAAGCGAGAAGGCCCGTAAATACAGAGTTTCTTTGTATCTTTGTCGACGGGTCCGAGTAATCCAAATATGAGCTATATGTCTCAGTTATCTAATAGCCATGCCGTATTTACATGTGCCAGAATGGCTACGAAAATACTGTCCTGCGGCCAAAATGAAAGATACTAGGGCCAAAATAAGGGACTGCTCCGTGTCGGATTTGAACCGACGACCTCTTGCGTAACTATGTGAAGCAAGCGTCTTCACCACTAGACTAACGGAACACATGTTTTAAGTTATGATATCAAGTCATTGCTTAAAGGAGTATCTATATGAGCTGGTCCACCTTCCTCGGTCATGGAAAGGGGTGAGGCATGGAGGATATCCTGATAAGGAAAGAACAACAAAAGAATTAGTCTAAGAACAACAAAACCCAAAGAAGCAATGCAGCTAGCGGTGTTTGTCTTTGCTGTGTACACATTCAACATGATTTACCCACAGTAAAACCGCAAAGCTGATATGGAGGCTCCAAATCGAAAGAGAATAAGCCGCACAGTTTGGGTATATGTGATGATTTCGTAGACTTTAGATTCCTTGATGAGTAGAAAAATCTTGGAACCAGCACTTCAAGGTCATTGATAAGGAAAGTTCATGAAGCACTAGCGTGGAGGTCTCATTGAATAGATCACCTGATGATGTCGCTGGCTTTCCTGAAATCACCTTGTTTCTCTAGCAATGGTAATATCTCCCATCAGTTAGAGGTTTCCACATATACGTTTAGAAGTTTGGAATGACAAGAATACTAATTATATGCCTTGTAAATTACCAAACTTGTCGTATCATTTGTTTTTAGGTATAATTAATATGGTTGCTTTATTAGGCAATCTATTTTCTTTCGGACGCCAAATGCAGATGATTATGAACCGTATGCGTAAAGATAAGAAACCCCACGGAGCTCTCACGTCATCTACATTAGCGTCGCAACATACTGAGGTTCGTTTGGGTAAAGAAGCTGAAAGGTCGTAGTAGAGTATCAGATCACTGTGGGTGATGGCGATCCGGCCTTTGACCGCTTCTTTTCAGGCTATTTCATTTCACCGGAATTACCACGAATGACAGTGGCTCTTTCATCTCAACCTTATCTTGACACTTCTCCAGACCCCACATCCCACATTCTCTAGTTACATCGCTCATCCCAAGAGCCTCTGAGGTCCAGCGCCCACGTTTCACAGATGTGATTCATCACATTTTCCACCTTCGTATCCACACATGGGATGCGGTCTGGTGAGATAAGATCATATCTAGCTTGGCACATGTCTAAAACCTCGTAACTTTTGGGGGGGGAGATGTATTTTGGGACGCTATTTAATCTATGGAAAAGATAAGTAGAAAGACTTACAGGCAGTAATATATCTGACGTACATGGGATAAGTAACGTACCTGCTTTGCCTCGTCAATGGACAATTCAAGTATACGACACAACACCGACCTTATTCGTCAGCATGCCAAACCGACAGCCTATAGGGGTTTGTTTAAAGATGCAAGGAGATCCTTGATTAGGTCTTCATTTAGGAAATACAGTTTACGTCTAATGTAAATAGAAGAAGAGCTCGTCAGCCATATTAACACGATCATCATATAGATGGCATACCCCGACAAAGAGACGTTAGAGGATCGAGGTTTGATACACGCGTACAGCCGATAGGTCCGAAGCACAGGGCCAACTTGGATGGTGCAAGGTCAGAATCGCATCACGCCAGGGTTGAAAACCCACCTGCCTTCCATAGGTAATGCCAAACCTCCATTTGGTGCAGTCCGTCCATCTCCCAAATATTTCCCCTCTTCACATCTGCATGCCAGGAGCTGCTGCCAACCTTGGTATACCAGTATTTTCACCCTTGATGACTGCTCGGTCTACCAGATCCGGCTCCCGAGGTGATCGAGCTGAGCTGTGTGGTTGTTTTTCCCCCCTCCGCGCTCACGCCTTTCCCCCCCCCCTCTCTCCCTCCAGTAGACGAGGCACAGCAATAGCGGGGAAAGCCAAGGAGCGAGGGCCCCCCTCCACCAAGTCATTGTCCTTCCCCAGATTTTCAGCTCGTCCCGTTCCTCACCGCCTGCATCTTTGGGGAAAGCGGATCTCACCGGCTTTTCGGACCGTCTCGCGAGCTTTGGACAGTTCTGCCTTCTTACGCACTGATCTAGCAATCCACTCGCCTCGAGTTCTGCCAGACATACAATTGGAAAAGCCGTGACATCGGCTACACAGATTGCCCGTTTGGTCTTTACCTATCCTAGAAGAGCTCGCATCATGCCGGTAAATAGCCCCCATTGTCTCGCGGCGCAGCCTCATATGGGACTTCTCAAGCAGTCCGGTTCCTGCTTTCCGAGATAGATTGGACGAACAGGGAGATCAATAAGGAGGATTCCATTCGGCATTCAGGCACAGAACAGCCGGTTCCCCCATATTAAGCGGCGCATACAATGTCACTGCACGATCCAGACTTTAGCAAAACATCGGGTATTTTCAGGATGTCTTGGGAAGGTGGGAGCTGCCGACAATGCAACTGGTACCAGTCGACAAGAAGGGTAAGAGCGGTGACATGCATAGGAAGTACGGAGGTATTTCGAACATTTCCATGACGCATCATCAATCATCGCCATGGAGGAATAGCACGGAACCCGCCTACTGCCATGACGACTTGCTCAGCTCCAAACGCCTAATCGGGTACCGGTATTGTTTTTCTCTCGGACAATGCAACTGTGGAAAGAGCTCGTAACAATGAGACGTTGCAACGGTATATTGACCTCGTTTGGTAGCAAAGCTGACATGTAGTTCAGTGCCCTATCAGTGCCAGTGGCTCTACCCGGCTGCAATGCAACACATCCCCCCAAAAATGCTCATGCTGTGGAGCGTCTCGGATGGCTGCCCCACGATAACGATCTCTTCACCTCTCGTGTGGCAAATTTGCAGCCACAGTGAGTGACACAGACTCCTCATAGTCGAATTCATTATGATTATAATTGAAGATGGGAAGATTCTTTTTGTTAGATTCTATGGAGCATAGAATCTGCCTAGTCTTGCATACGATCATCAATGAATTAATTCATACTTCCAGGAATCGGCTTCCATGGGGACAACCACAAGGAGGAGGTACTCAGATACATTGTCTACAACACTGCATAAGATAGGGCTCGTCTAAAACCGTAAGCTGGCAAGCATTCTGTCTGCAGCCGTCAACGCCTCCAGCTCTGTGATATCATTGAACGGTAAAGAAGCAGAGAAGATCTGGCTCACGGTTATCTGTTGGTAACATTGAAGGTAATCTACAAGGTAAATGGCGACAGCAACCAGTGGGATTGCATTGATACACGCCGTACCTCTTTATTCAAGCCCAATGTCCACGTCCAATCTTAATCCATGCAACACCATGTTTTTCCTTCCCCGCAAACCAAATCGGAGCGTGGGGTCTGGGGAACAACTTCATCCCGAACCCACCAACCATCTTGTATACCACTCTCGGAACGTCCGGTGACTATAAAGTCCAAAAATAACCATCCAACAGATGTTTGCAAAGCCCATTGAGCCTCCCTGCTCTGGGTTCACGAAGAGTCCAGTGACCCCATTCTTGAACCAGTCTTGAGCGAAGAAGCCGACTCGTTGAGGTGATTGTATACGTAACGGCGATATTGCTAATATCGTGGCGAAGGCGTGGTGAGAAGAGGTAGGATGAGAACTTCGGAGTACGGCGAGAGCGGTTGCCTGGAGCATATTATGGTTACGCCGATTTTGATCTCAATGTATCACAACATACAGAGTAAGATTATAGCTTCGATTTGAAGCATCAGAAGTAAAAATCCGACTCGTGGAGAATCTGTTTTTCTAAGACTCCAAATGAAGCTATACAAAGATATCTTCATGATGGTGATCAGTCACTCTAAGCCGTCAGACCTGCTTCGTGTGGGCCTCGCATTTGACACCGAGTATAATCCCATCTATACGCAATTTAATTTATACCAGGTCTCAAACACTTTATTTTCAACATCGCTGGGTTAGAACATAGAGACATGATATGCACTCCGCGTTTGCTGCTTAAGCTGGTCGCCCGTTTTCTGCAAGTGCGGGAAGATCAATCTGGGGACCAGACCTGCCAGCTTGTCCTAGGTCTTCTGTCTAGGCCCGTCTTATCCACCATTGCAAGGTACAAACCAATTCAAGAAGAACTTGGAACCCAATCACCATTATAGGTGGTCCCGCAAGGCGGTCTCCTCTTTCGTGACGAAATTTCCTACCCCCTCTTGCTCGTAAGCAACGATCCAGCAAATACACCTCTTGTTGAAGCGAATATTTACCGTTATTGCTGGTGTCTGGCTGAACTTAGCGTCAAGACGGATCGGGCCTTGATTTAATATACGGGGAATGATCATTCATCTGCATCCTTTCTGACCCATGCAAGTACCCTCTGGTAATGGGTACTTCCTTTCAGTTGAGTGCGAGTTGCATATCCTCCCCGTATGATAAACACGAAAATCACCCAGTCTGGTGCTACCCTAAATATGTATATTCCATCTATCCCTAGCATTCCTATACTGTACTCCGTCAAAGACCAAAGCCTGTCCCGGTGGCCTAGATCTGGACCAACTAAATACATTCTCCCCTCGTTGTTTCTCAAATTCACATGCATTTCATATACCACCTGTAGTGAGTCCTCAGTTGGGAAAGGATGTTCGGCTATTGCAGGCTCGTTTTCAAAGACTGATCCCTTTATTCCATAATCGCCACGTCCCCTCACTCTTCTGTTTAGAACGCTCAAGCTACCAGAATATCCGTCAGATTCCTCGCATTTAGCATCGAATACGGTATACCTCTGGAAAATCACTCACCAGGCACGGAGCTCATACCGGTTTCGTCGTTCCCGGAATTCAGTCCTATCAGACACCGAAAGAACTGATCAAGGTTCCTTTACCTAAATTTTACCATCGCCCATCAGCAATCTCAACACAGATATGGAATTCACCCACCTGCCCTTCCATCCAAGCGACTAGCCATATCCAGGCGTGCGGCTAAGCGGCTAATCAGCTTCTCCTATTTCAATTCTAGCCGCCTAAGTAGGCGCTCAATAGAGAACATCCAAGCGAACTAACATCATGGATCTCCTTCACAGTAAGCACAACACTGCGATGACACACCAGCACGCGATGTCGAACTCCCGTCCAAGATCTCTTGTTCCATGGTTCGGCTATTTGGCTTTTTTGCATTTGTTTTAAGAATGTAACTACAACTCTTCCTTCACTACCACGATCTCGCTTAGCGGCCCGTTTCGGGAAAGGGGTAGGTGGAGGATGCATAGCCGCTCATTTAGGCAGATCGAGAGTCCCCACAAAAGAGGACTATTAAGCAGAGTCTGGGGGTACACAATGGTACTTGGAACGCGGCTCTATTGAAAGCTGGAGAAATATAGTTTCCACTAATTGTGAAGAGAGTTATTCTGAGAATGAGAGGTTACATGCTATAGCAAACTGTTTTCTCTCTAAACAGAAAATAGTGGAGGTCAAAACACCTGCCCGTTTGAGATGTGTTTCGGATATTGAAAGGATTATACGAGAATTGAATGTGTCTCTTGTCGCGGAGCGGAGAGGGAATGCAAGTTGCAGCTCGACTCACTTACTTCCGTCTCCTCTTCTGCTAAGTCAGGCATATCCTACAAATCACAATCTAATAGCCTGGCCCGCTCTTAATTTGTTTGATAACGACCAGCATAGCCAGCAAAGGATCACGCCCAACAAGTCAAAACTGGCGCTATAGATCGGAGGACGTTCCGTTAACCTCAACTTCTCCGCCATCGGGAGCGTACGGCTATCTCAAGCATGCTTGCACAACGTCATGATCGCGCCTACCTACTGCCAGAAGCACACACACACACACGCACGCACATAAAGGAACGACGTGGTGCACCGTCTCATTCCACCCTACTCGGTACGGAAGTTTAATTACCGACCTTGTCGATAGTCGATCATCCTCCCTTAACACCCTATCTTTCTCCAGTCAGGAATTCTTCCAGGAGCATGTCGTGCAACGGCACGGAGGGAAAGTTCCCCATCATTATCGAGATACTGCTGCCGATGAGGAGGAGGAGGGGGAGGAGAGCGTCGCACCACTGCGGCTAGGCGATGGTGATATCTCCCTTCCCGAAAGAGGTAACACAAGCCCACGGTCGTATGTATGTACCCCTTGACAGGGCATCGACGCTTTTCAAAACACCAAAGAGCGCAGGACCTTCGGCTCCTTCGTCAGGCAAAGAGTATGTGCTGGTCCCGGCAGATGCAAAAACCCGTATTGAAAAAAAAAGGGGGAAGGAGAGAGAGAGAGAGCGCTAGCGCGGGCTTTGGTTTTTTTTCTTTCTCTTTCATAACAGCCCTCGAGACACTTTGCCTAGGCCCTTCGGACAAGCCTCCCGAGGGTATTGTTTTCGTTTTTGATGCACGTCATCTCAACGGGAGGCACCCCCCCCCCCCCGTTGCAACGCCGAAGGCGAGGAGTGAAGGATGATAGCCGCAGATTTTGTCGTATTGTAGAGCGTTAGATTGCCAGATTGGCTCAATGGATCACCCATCTCTTTAGGCAATGCTACGCTGTGCGTGAACGGTGGTTGGCTGCTGGGGGGGAGGGGGGAGGGGATGGGCCCGTCCGCCAGCCATAGATCGGAGAAAGAGGACGATCGGACGATCGTTTTTGTGGGAGAGGAAGAAAAAGGAAAGCTCAACGGTGTGGCTTGCTTGCTTCTTCCGTCCCCCTTGTAATATCTTTTGGTGTAACCGGAGGACTCCTATGACCCCCCCCCCCGGTCCCCTCTCCCATGCTTGATTTCACATGCCTTTTTTTTTTTTTTTTCAATATCACCGAATTCGCAAGTTGCTTGGATATACGGGTGCTGTATCTATCTTTGCTGCTACTATTACTACTACTATTACTACTACTACTACTACTACTACTACTACTACTACTACTACTACTACTACTATTACTACTACCAAAAAAAAAAAAAAAGCGGGAAAATACTCAGGCTCGGTTTCACGGGCTTCTCAGTTTTTTCTGTCCCTTCCCGGTCTCGGTAGGAAATATGCATCGGATGTTGAGATCCTTCTTTATTGTTTTATGAAAATGGGCTGAGCTGAGCTGAGCTGAGCTGAGCTGAGCGGTGCCTTGCCTTTCGTGAAGGATGACATGGCATGGCCACGTAGATCATGCCGGTCCCCTTCTTCTTCTCCCCCCTTTCTCAAACCGCTCTATTCTTCTGGTTTCCGCTGTACCATACCATACCGTATGTTGAAGAAACGGGCTGGAGGAGGAGAGAAGGGCTCCGTTTTTTTCTTCACCTTTTTTTTTTTTCACGAAACACATGCAGAATGAGGTCCCGGGTACAGGAATTGTCTGGTCTTGCTTCCCCGCCGCTGTCCTTTTCATAGCTGGAGCACGTATATAGGGGGGAAGGGAGGGGGGAAGTTACAGCATGCCTATGAGGAAGGGATACCGGTTTCTCGTTCTTCCGTTTGTGAAGATAATATATATATATATATTGACATCATTGATAGATATGGGAAGCAGAGCTTGAAACTGTGATGTCAGGTTTTTTTTCCTTCTGCGGTGGCAATTAGAGCTCAGGCCCCCCTCTCCTGGTATTGCGAATGGACGTGTGTGTGTGTGTGTGTGTGTGTGTGTGTGGTTTGGCTAGGCTCGTAGATAGATTAATACATTCTTCATTTTCGTGCTGTACCGATGGTATGCCGGTGGAGGGGCCAGATTGGCGGGCAGGGCGTACATAGATAGGTATGCAGGGTCCAAGCCTGCTTTTTTCTTTTTTTCCGTTTCTCTTGGAAGCTTGGAGCTTGGAGCCGATCTCATGTATACACGTACGGTATGAGCTCGCCCGTTTGGATGGACGGGATGGCAACCCAGCTGTTGTTTGCTTGTTAAACGGCTTTTGCGGTGGCGAGACGGCACGGTTACGGTAGTGTCGTGTCGTGTAGTATAGTGTAGTGTACTGCGGTGTATGGTAGGCCAAGGTAGGTAGCGACGGGCCATTTCAATTCAGAATGAAAAAAGATCTTCCGTATCGATCGGGGTGCATATTTGACCGGGCGCCGGAGACGCGCCGAGATGCACTTTATGCTGGATGGGATGTAGGTGCGATGTACGTGAGGTGCAGCTGTCAAATTCGATTTTTAATATGTGGTTTTGTAGTAGCTGTTTTATTTTTTAATCTATCCATGCCCGAGGACCGAATCATGGGCGGCGAAGGCAAGGTAAGCTAGCTGTCGTAGCTGTTTTAGCTGTTGTGGCTGCTGTAGGTACTATATGCATTTGACGCCGTGCAGCGGCTGAATGAACGACAAAAATGCTTAATCAAAGCCCTTAGCGGTCTTCCCTTTTTTTTTCAATCTATGTGAAAAAGAAAAGGATATGAATTTGGGTTTCGATCCATACGATGCAAGGTTGTTTAGTTAAGTTTTTTCTTTCTCGTTCTCCTCTTCTTTCTTTGTCTTTTTTGGTTTCATGCATAACTTTTACTGTACACGCTGTCCAGAATGAGTAAATAAACGGGATGGATTGATTGACGTGATGGGACCCTGCGGATTCCCCAAAACCGAGCCGCCGAAACTTCACCCTTTACCATGGTTTTTGCGTTTGCGCCAAGCTAAAGAGAGCAAGCAAGGAGGGGGATGTTTGATATGGGGTAAGTAAGTCCCTCCCCCGGCATACATAACCGAAAACCGAAAGCGTACACCTACATCTTAAAACGGGCGGCTTTTCGCCTTTCTAACGGAACGGAAGGAGATATGTACGTCGGGTGTTCCTTGCTTTTCGTTTGCTTTCCCTTTCTCGTTTACGGTACTACTCTATCGCTCGCGTTCGTGCAAGCGGGGGAATGCAACGCAAGTGCAAAAAAAAAAAGAGGTTAAACCTGGTTGGGAGGAAGGCAAGGGAAAAGAAGGGCAGGGCCTAGACCCCCCCCTCCTCTTCCTTTCCCTTCCCCTCCCAAGGTGAAACCCCCCTATTTGGTGTTTCCTTCTTTCGACAGTCGTTTATAAACTTTTCATGGTTTGGGGGAAAGGGGCATCTCCGGGGTTTCTTTCGGCTCCTCTGGGGAACAGGTATGTGGAGGGAAGGAGATGGATAGAGTTTTGCGGGTGTTTGGCTTTGGGGCTAGGGGGATATGGAGTAAATTACCTTTGATGATGATAACGATGATAACGATGATGGAAGAAACATGAAGGTTTTGGTGGTGGTTCTCTGTTTTCTTCCCTGGTCACATGTAAATATCTCTAGCTGCAGATTGCAGATAATACTTTATGTAAAATCGTTTAGGACAGGATAGGAGAGCATGGAAGTTCATGTCTTAGGAGGAGGAAGAGAAAACGAGTTCATGGATGTGGAGATATCGTTCCTGAGGAGTTTCGGTACTTTCTTCCGGGGTTGATAAGATTTGCGAGTTCGTCGTTAGTGTTATGCCATGAAGTGGAGCGTGGAGAAGAGCTGTGGAGGGCGTTGGGGCCGACGGCTACTGTTGGGGTAATTTTTTCATCTTGTGTAGGTTTGCCTTCTGTGTGGTGGCGGCATGTGAAGATGAGGTAAGGCGCAAGGTTAAACCAAAAGGGTTGAGGAAATTGTTGAAAGAAGGCACGGAGGGGCGGTGAGAAAATAGGGTATCAAGAATTCGAGGGTGCGAGATTAGGTATCCAAATGTCTCGGAGGCTTTGTGTCCACGTCACGAAGTACACCTTGGATACTTCCAGAGTCACGTTCTGGGAGTCATTTTGTTTCCCATGTTTTACCACAAAGAGAGGAACGGGTTAGATAAGGGATGAGGTATCATATGATATGTAGCGAGAATAAGAGCGAACGGCGTGAGCAGAAGTGTATCTGTAGTTCATTTCGAGAAAGCCAAAGACTAGGTCATACAAGTGTAGCCCCATACTCCATGCCCGTTGGTATTTCGTTGCATTTCCCACCGTCTATAAACTATCCCACACACCAAGCCTCGCTCATCCGTGTAGAAGTAATTAAAAAAAAAAAACACAATCATAAACTTCGTTTCGTAGAACTTGAACACGCCACTTTCTCCCCCTAAAGTAGGAAATTGAAAGAAAACCAAAGTCTATAAACTGTCGCTGCTTTATACATACACCTGTTATAGGCGAAACCAGAATGAGTAATCGAAGAAATAAGGTGAGAGTTTGATGAGAGGGGTGGCCATCTCTCGTGAAAGGAAAAAAAAACATTATCGGGTTGTGTATTCCATGTAAAAAAAACCCTTTCCGCTAGGCTTCCTTGTCTATTGTGCCAGTGTGAATAACAAAATCTTCCTCACATCCTATCCATGACAGCGTCGCCAGCCACGCTACCGGTTGTACTTGACTGGCCGCTACCAAAACCATTCTCGCCGGGGGTCAAGAGATCTTGGACTGCGACTTTAGGAACTTGTGGAACGGGCAATTTTCTTTGCGTTCCATCAGTTCTCGACATGATGTCACTGATTCTCAGTCCAGTGGCTCGTGATATGTTGTTGATAGGCGCGGTTTGAGCATGGTATTGACCATCTAAGTGCTGTGGCTCCATAGGTGCAAGTGCGGGTGTGTGTTGGAGTGTCAGATTGCGGATGCCAGGCAGATCGTAGCCGCCTCCGTAAGGCCGTAATCTTGGAGAGTGTGCTGGAGTGGCCAGAGGAGTGTGATCTGGTGTTGGTGACGCGGAATCGTGTTGGGAGAATGTGGGAGAGGATGGAGCCGTCGATTGTGGAGAGTTTGGTCTTGATCGTTTTGCGTGACGGTGTTGCAGATAATGATCATCTCGCTCATCTTGATCGTGAGAATGTGATCTGATCATTGAATAGGAGGCAAGCCCTGGGAGGTGGGTTCTGCTGTTGTGACTGCTGTTGACATAATATGGGTGGTGACGGGAAGAGCCGTGGTGACTCGAGTGATGTGGTGCTCCTCCGTGCTCTAGTTGAGACGCCGCATTTGTGAGCATGTCGAAACCAGAACCGGCGTTGGGGCTACCACCGAGGTTACGATGATATGGATGTAAACCTGATCCGTTGTGATTTGCAGCATAGGATGCGAAGGAGTGTGGCGGGGAGACGTTTGGTGAGCCCACTGCAGAAACTGGGGCTGACCTTGACATGCTGTTCTTTGGTGGTGGCATCATCGTGGCCATTGCACCGCCTTGCTGTAAACCTCCATCTTGCATACCCGACTTGTTACTCCTCCTCGAGTTAGGGTTGTTATGTATCCTCGAATGTCTTGTCAGCTCATCTGATCGTGAGAACCGCTTTGTGCAGCCCTGGTAAGTGCAGGCATGGGGCTTCTCTCCCGTATGTGTCCGGATATGCCTGGTTTGATGTTCGAGACGGTGAAATGCCTTATCACACAAAGGACACTTGTATGGTCGTGGAAGATCCTGTCGCTCCTCCATATGCTGGCTACCCATCATGGGTTGCATCATGCTCACCGCAGCCATGTTTGCCTCTTGGGTTCGTTGTTGTTCTGCAATCTGCCTCAACTTCTCTCTGGCCTCCGCTTGCTGGAGTTCGAGGGGGGTAGTGGTGGGTTGGGGGTTTAATAGATTATTAAAATCTGTGGCAGACGTTGCGCGTTGCATGTGATCGCCGCCGCAACGAATGTCGAGGATGTTTGGGAATTGACCGGGAACCGAGGACCTTTCAGATGAACAAAGTCCAACTTCTGATTTTGATGACGGCGGTCAATTGTGGCTACTAGCTTCTTTAAGAATAGGGCCGTATGTTCCAGTTGATGTTTTTATCGAAGGGTGTTAGTTGGTAGTGGTCTTGGTAGTGGTTGATGATGATGATGATTGTGGTCGTTGTTGTGTGTACAGAATATGGCCCAAGTGGTGAGGGTGATATCCTGCAATGACGGGGAGGAAAACGGGGTCTGTGATGTGCCGAGGGGGGTGGTGGGAGAGTCTTATACGAAATAGCGTATTCTTTGTTGCGGGCAGGCTTCAGCGCCGGGGGGGTAGGGGGGTAGGGGGTTAGGGGGGGGAGGGAACGGGCGTGGGTGGGTGTGTGTATGTGTGTGAGGTGAGTGTTGGGGATTACTGTGCGTATTGTACCTTGGGCTTAGCGCAAGTGAGGGATTGGTGTGGGTGGTGGTGGTAGTAGGTGAGGTGCGGGCGTAGGCTGGGGCTTTGTATCTTTACAGTGGAGGTACTTTGGGCTTTTTTCACTGTCCAGAAGAGGGAGTAAGGCGAGGGGGGAGAGGGGGGGGTTAGAGGGTTTAATATCATTTGGGGGTGGTCGAAAGGGCAAAGCGTGTGTGAGTGTGCAGTGCCCAGTGGCAGGCTTGTCGTAGGCCGGGTTTAGCTTTTCGCGCTTTTTGGGGCCAGTTGCCAATTCTCTTCCCTTCTTTTTTTTTTTCAGGCCTTGTCCTGCCTAGCGGGGCGGTGGAGAAGAAGGGGAGGGGGGGGGAAGGGGGGGATGGCAAAGTGTGGGGCGAAGCTATCAAGTCAAGTTAATTCAGAACTGGACCGGAATGATGCATCCTTAAACTACTGACTACTGTACTTACAGCCCTCCCTTGAGCACTACATTATATGGGTTATCATTCATACGATAAGGGGCGGCGCTGTTTGCTAAGTATCCTGGGGCGACGGCTTCCACAAAGGCATGAATAGGTATTGCAAACACGGGGTAGGTCCAAGAAGGAAAACAAACAATTGATTCAGATTTCACCTCAAATCCTGGGGTTGTCTTTCCTTTTGGCTTTTCTTTTTGCCATAGGCCAAGTCTACCACTTCTCACTTATCTATTCGTGGGTTAATCATCCTGCACTAACCTCAGCCTAAGCCTGATGGAGTAGTACTACTTATTATCTCAACCACAGTGCTGAAAGATGGATGGCCTTGGCAATGCGTTTGGCGGGACTTGTTCAAATTTACAATCTGTACCGTATATTTATTTGCATATATACGGCTGCATACATATCTCGGGCTGCAATGATGGCTTGATGGATCTGGTACGATTCATGGGGTCCGGGGTCAAACGGCATATACTGTGTATAATTCAGAATGATTTTGGCGTGTGTGCGAGATCTGGCGCGACTCATGGGCTGAGGATAGCAGAGGGCAAGCTGAGGCCGCTGACTTGCCGTACATACAGAGAGGCAATCCAGTGGACGAGAAGCCTTGAGGCTTCCTCTCCCTCATTTCTCTACCCTCAATCGTGCCCTTCCGTGGTAACGTCACACCTCCACTTCTTGCATCTCGTACTCAAGACGTCAATCCTCACCGGGATGAGCATACCGCCTTTTATCAAAACCCTCCCTTTCCACGGCTATGTGTTTCTTTCTCGGTGATTCAATTTTGCACATGTTTTACCTGATACTCCCTGGCCTTTCATCTTCCACCATACCGCATGACTTACAGCTCGCTCTGCCTCGCCGACGTGTTGCACACATGAGCAATCTACACATTCATACATGCAGGACTGGCTGTCCTCGTAGGCAGCCAGCAAATTCTGGCTCATGGTGTGGCTGTGACTCTCCCATGGGGGTCAACAGGAGTCCAGCAAAAACGTGGGGAATTCTTGGCTACCACCACAGCGCGTGGACGAAGGCTCTATTTCGCCTGACTGGGCAGCGGTTGCTCTATCTCACCTCAGATCAAGTTTTCTTACCTATTTGCAGTAACAATATTTTTGTGCCCCCCTTATTCGCAGAGCTGACTTTTATTCGGCGTGATTCCTGCTTGCAAACATCTGGCTGTCGACTGGGCATAATAATACCGGCTTATCGTGCCTTATTTGGCCCTGTATAAAGTAGTCAAAGCAGGGCAAAATACTACTGTGATATATTTCTGAGGCACAGAGGTTCTTTGAAAAGGGGGGAGGGCCGGGGGACAACCTAGAATGATGCCCTAAGTGTGGGGTTATGTTGTGTGGTGTGCGTAGATGCGCCATGACAGACATGAATCGTCAGCCGTGTTGTAAGATTTCTAAACATGGACACGACATGGTCAGCTTCGACCTATTAGTACGTTATATCTGATAGCTGAGCTCATCGGCTTCTCCTGTCCTCTTGGTTCTTAGCTCATATCACCTGCGGCGTCCCTCTCAGGTTGCATTTTGATTCCTGACCATGTTTGAGGATGTTTTGGGGGTCAGCGAGGGATGCGCGCTTTTACTGATCGACGCTCAGAACCTGGGGTAAACGGCACGCCGCCATCCAAGTTTGACGTCTCCTCCTCTAGGTACGTGAACTCTAGAGCTTGTACTGTACTTGCACCATAACTGTGCGAATATTATACTTTCTGATGATGCAATCATCCTCCTGTTCCAGAGGCTACTTACCCTGTGGTGAACAGGGCCAGCGTCCCGATGTCGCGATTTGACCACGCCTTGACGAGGCTGAGCTTTCTTATTTTTGGAATCAGAACCAAGCGAGGGATGGATACGACTTCCCCGCCTCTCATCATCATCAACCTTGCCCTGAGATCTTGGGGTTCAGGCACCGTGTAACCTTCTCGATTCGTCTGCCAGGAGCAAATAATTTAATCAACATCTGGCACTTTATGAATCTTTCGTATAATCCTTCCAAGGGTACTGGTGATGCGGTGGCTTCTTCTTGGTCTTTTGCTAAGCGCCGCTCTCTCCCTCCCTCCGGTCCGGCAGGTAGCTTTCCCCCTATCTAGCGATAAGAATAATAACGGCCCTACTCTTTCCACTCTAGCAAATTTTATCGTTTTCCCGTGAATTCATAAGGCTGCGTTGCGGGGAAACATAACTCATGCCTTTGCTGACTCGTGCATGTACACCGTGTTCTGATTCATCATGCGTTTGCACTTGTGTGGTGTTCGGTGAAGATTTGTGAGGTGGATGTCCATGCCCCAACAAACCGGTGTTTTGAAATGCAATTTTGAAAGAACTGGGGAATGGGGCCGATGAAGTACTGTCTCAGGCTATTATTTCTTGTGACAAGCAAAGAAAAGGATTTTTCTGATGCATGGAACAGGCCCTTCTTCGGGCCGTATAAAGGAGAAGAAAAAAATGAAGCTTCTCTGCAGCAGATTTGTAAGAGGCGACTGTGACAATGGGCCCCGCTGAGTCGAGTCAAGGCCCCATAAATAACAGAAATTTCCCCTGATAAGCTTGTTCCTCCCCGAAAGTTCGATTTCGTGGAGAAAGCAAAAGGCTGTTACAAAGATTATCTGCGACATGCGTGACAATGATCAAGAGAACCTGCCCCAAGAGCGCTGAATCGAACAATGCCTAGGGTAATCGACGGCATACAACAAGCAGTCTCAGTGTGCGATGAGGCAATGAATGGCGCGAATCGTGATGGTGGAGTCTCATACTCTAGTGCCAGAAACTAGAACTACTTTTGTATACCCTGATGATACTCGCCTTATTTGAGTGGGGTAGACTCATCGGCTTGTATCGGAAGCTACTATAGACATTCTGTCAAAAGGGACAACTCACGACTTCACTCCTCCGGCTGACGTCGTGGTATCGAACGACGGTCAAGACCTGCATTACTAAAACTGGGAAGTGGGAAGTTATTCAGAGAACGTGGTGGGCGATAGGTGATTGATTGACTGGCGCAAAGTTACTTTTGGAGCGATACGGCCATATGACGCCAGTGATGTGATGTGTGGTTGGGATTGCGGGGGAAAGTTGATGATGCTCATACCAAGGCTTCTGGAAGCACCCTGGAAGCATTCTGACTTTCCAATCTCGGCATATCACCGGCGAACTAAAATGTTGGTAAAGTTACCACTTTGAGCGACTTGCCCCGGGAGGGGCGGAGGGGACTAAATATTTTGAGGTAATTCTACGCCAGAATCCTTTCATGAATTTTAGTTCCCCCCCTTTTGGTTTTTTTTTTTTTCCTTCTTTTTTTTTCTTTTGTTTTGGGTCTTATCTTTCATGTTTGTAACCGTATGTACAGTACTGTCTTGTAAAATCTGCCCCCCAAGATTTCCCAAGCTTGGCTCATGTGGGGAAACGCTCACAAATGGTTACCCAAAAAGGTCAGAACGGGCGCAAATGGGAAATTTGATATCTGACGGGCGGCTGCCGGGCTCTTGGAGCAGTGCAACCAAAGTGTTGGCCTGTCTCGTGTTTGCCCGGGATGTTCGGGGGTTCAGCCAGTCGACAGCATATCTGACACTCGTCGCGCTGGGGCTGAGTAGAGTCTTTTCCCTCCAAGCTGGCGGTCTGCGGTCATATGCTGTCGCTGACGGCTGGCGGCTGGTTGCTGCTGTTGCTATTGCTGTAGGTGGACGTGGACGTGGACGTGGACGTATCAGTATTGACGACGGCGAGCATGGATGTCGCCATAGTTGACCAATTCATAATGATTAGATAATTGCCAATTGCTCCGAAGCCAAGACGAATAGATTGTTGATCCGAAGGTCTGGGAGACACAGGGGAGGGGTTGTTCAAACGCCACCAGAACGGGGACGTGGGGGTGCATTTTGTACAGTACGAGAAACTAAAGTACGTACTGTTGAACCATACCATACTACCATACCACCATGCCAGTAAAAGTTATTTACAGTCACGTATCATCCAGGACAAACACTGTCAGTGGATAGATATTACAACGTCGCCCTCTGTGGTGAGACGAGAGGAGGCAACCCATCCAGCCGCCAGAGCTGGAGGAATTGCCCTATTATTCACTGTGGGGTGGCAGTTTCGCGGCCCGCCTCGCCCCGTGTCCTGTCCTGATTTAAGCCACTTTATGTGATTTGAGAGGTTTCTGGGGGAGGGGGACACAGCAATGTTCTGTACCACCAACCAACAAATCATTCTTTGCAACACCAAATATCAACAACAACAAAAAAAAGCTTCATGGTCGCTGTCACTAACAATTCGATGCGGAGGTGTCCAATCAACAGCCAGCAGGCAACTCGGAATTAGGCTGCCTGAAGACGTTTGGAACTGCTGCACCGACGATCCATGCCATCCCAAACTGCACCGGTTGAATTTGTCCGGAGCCGCGACCCAGGTGAAATACAATGATACTGCATAGGCATAAACGTAAAGTAGCTCGTAAGGGACAAGGAGAACCGCCATCACCCAACCAAACGCGGCCTCAAACCCGAGCTTCCAGGAAGGTTCTCGTAACCCATGTCCCAAAACGACCATTTCACCACATTCTGAAATTGCGGAGACGGCAGGCCCCTGGTCTACGGGATAGTAACCTGGGTTTTTGCGGAGAGGCGTGGAGGAACTGCGCCGCGGGGGCAGCCGGTCAGCAACAAGAGACGAACATCAAACATTCGAACAGGCCGTGGGCTGTCTATCTGACATTGTACATTTGCTCTTGTGCCTGAAGAATTCAAGGGCGGCGAGACAAGATAGGGGTGCGGCGTTGCTTGAGGCAGAAGTCATCATGTAACCCCAGCGTGACTTTTGTCTTACCCACCCTCTGTATCTTCCTGCTTCGATGTCTTTCATAGTTGGGTCACATCTCGACTTCCCAGCCTGATGTCGATTTCTTCGGTACGGCCTCTGAAACCTGCGCAAGATGATCATCATCATGTCACGGAGGCTCTACTCCGTTGAATAGGTGCTGCTGCTAAAACGCAAACGCGTCTGACACGCAAGCACGAGACTCGGCAACAGACGGTATCTGAGGTGATTGACCTGAGCTCATGCTTGATCGTGGACGTGGGGTGTGCACGAGATATGGTAAGTACTGTATGCGATTGCGTCTTGGGAAATGAGGAGCGAGGGAGGGTCACTTCAGAATCCTGTACTGTACTGTCTGGATCTATTCTGGGAATAATAATGGAACGCTCTCACGGGTATGCAACCGTACGGCAGATGCTCATCTCTGGCATTGAGGGGAGATGACGCTTAGACATTGAGGCGAGCAACACTTTTCTTTTCATAACGATAGCAAGGCTGGCCACCTGGAACAATATCTCTCATCATACAGCAAAAAAGCACGAAAAGCTTGAGGATGCTTCCCTCCCCGCTGGATAATTACACTGAAGGATAAACTTGGGAATCTGGCATTTCCTTCCTGAATCTACACTTCTCCGCAGTCCCGCCCCTTGTCAATTCCCCCTCTCCGCTCAATGCTCAGACGCTCTAATTCTTCCGAGATTATCCGATGGAGAATCTTTGTCGCGAGGCCGAGAGATAGCATCCCCTGAACCTCACACATGAACAGTTCCAGATTCAGGTACACGATTGATGCGCATAAAATGGGTGTGGTCGGATGTACCTTCCATGTTCAAATCCAATATTTACATGTGAAAGGCAAGGGACCACAATCCCATATCTTACTGTACCTGCAACCCAGACGCTTTTTTGCATTCTCAGGATATCATTTACTATTATCCCTATCATCGGGGTAGCCGAAACACGTGGGCACAACGACATGATATCCGAGCCGGCCACCTTCCCCTTATTTCTCCTAGCCGGAGATCTCCCATTTCGTATGAGCCTCAACTTCAGCCACAACACCAGCTCCACTTGCTTCAAAAAAGTGCCAGGAACAACAGGGACCTTGTAAGTATTGTATGGAAAACAACTCAGAACTTCTCACTTGACCTGACTGGCACACAGCCTGAGACTTTGACGATGTCACATCTCTCCAGCTTTCCTAACTCCCAGCAACACCCCATAATATTTCCCCATCATTCAACCGAGGAAATTCCGCCCCTCCCCATTCCGCCGGCCCTTCTGAAGTTTGTATACCACCGCACTTATCCCCCAGAGCCGCCGAGCCAACAGAGGATGCTGCTCCACCTTCCTACAATAGAAGATAATATTTGCCTCTATGTCACTACTTGCGGCGTATATTCCCGGGTTTCGAGAACTCCACCTGTGCCTTCTGGACATATCTAGATCTACCCTAAGAGGTCCTCAGAGATTTGAAAGGCGTTATTGTGCCAGTGGCTCACGGGAAGCCGGTTACTACAAGTCAAAGCCAGGGACTCCTTACAGTAGCCTAAGGTGGAATCCCGATATCCTTGACAATTCTTCTTATCTCTTAATAAAATCTTGTTGCGGGACCCGTTATTTCTGGAAATACGCCATTGACGTCGCAACGCCATGGGGCAAAACGACCGACATGACTCAGTGACCCAGACTAGGTATTTTGCTTGATAACGAAAAGAATCTGTGGAGAACGGACATTCGAGAGCGGTTAATGCCGGGATTATGCCGAGCAGATCGAGAGTCACGTGTAGCCGAGGAAATCTTCGGAGGCCACCGGAATGGAGACAAAACCACGAGACGCGGTTATCAGCTTCTGCATGGAGACGACTTGGGGTTGACGCTGGGGTTTTTAGACCCGAGGTTAATTGGGCCTGGGAATGGGCGAGGTCGGATCGCACACAAGGTTTTAGTATGGGGTTGGTGTCATTGATTTCCACAAGTGTGAGGCTATCTACGAACATGATCGGTCAGTGGCTCTTTAGCTACGCTGGGCTTCAAGCTAAAAACGATGTCGTTATCTGTAAAGAGTCAGCAGGACAGCGAGGCTTGATTTATCTGCACAATCCTTCTTTCTTTTTTTGGCTCAAACCTCTTCTATCCGTTCACCCATCAACCCTGGCTGGCTTTCTTCTCTGGACGTGTCGTATTAGGACATAGTAGTTCTGCGGAGGTTTTGCTGTAGCGGCAGCGGCAGTTGCGCTTTCCCCAGAATATGTCATGCAATGCCGATCTACTCCAAAGATCTACTCATCTTTGCTGCGGCATTTGGCTGCTTGACCCCAGGATTTAGTGGTAGAATCGGGGAAACAAACAGCCAAGGGGGAAGTCGTTTTCCCGTAGTCAAGTTAACCTCGTCTCGAGACTTCAACCAGAAGGGTGAAGATCATAGACGTTGCCAGTTGACATGATAATCTGACATCATTCTTAGCTGGTTGAAACGAGTCAGAATCTGCTCGTGCGTATTTGTGAGACCAGGCCCTCCAGGTCCAAGTAAGCCTGTAGTCAATGATACGATGACAATGTGTAGCCTGACAGCAACAGGATACAGGATGCATTAGTCATGGCAACTCATTTTCCTTGCGTCAGAAATTCTTTCGCCTCTGTGTAATGCTTTCCTTGGTGATGAAGCACGAATGGGGCCGCTTTCAAATCTTTGCTATGAATACCTTCCCCCGTTAGCAAATAATGAATGCACCACGACCTGAGCAACCCCTTACTCATGCCGGGCTCCGCCTTCATAATGTTTTGGGGGGTGACTACCGTAGTAGACATGTATATCCCTGAATAGCTCTTTCTGTTTCTTTTTTTTTTTTTTCCCCATAATTTCCTCTTTCAGGCGTTAAACCCACGATCGTTACAGATCCCGCCCCATCCGAAATCGCGTTTCTACAGAGATCGAAGGCCTCCCCGACATATCCCGGGGCAGAAACATTCTAGGTCCGAGGATTTAACACGCCCGTCGTCGCTCGCACCTGCCGGGCATCGGTCGAGGAGGCGGCCTCGCATTGAGCTTCTTGCCTCTTGGCCCCACGGGCATGTTTCAATATGCGGTTTTGCGCTTTAGCCATGAGAAATAAATTTGTTTCCAAAGTGCGGAAAATCACACCTTTGCTTGCACGCGAGGCTCTAATGCTGTATGCTGCCAGGCCGGCTTCTATCATGAAGTCGAGCGGATCCCCGTAAACCAGGCAAAGGCGTGGTTACAGATCAATTCAGTTGGGAGGCGTAATGGATCAGAATAGATCGTGAGCGCTTTCAAGCCTTGGCTGGAAAGCTTTGTTCTGTTAAAGCGTGAGATTTAATATTTAAGAATGTGAATATGCTTTCCCGTTCCTATTACTATATCCTTTGATTGCCATATTCCCCTTGATAGAGCTGCAGGCTGGATATGATGCAGATATAGAACGTTCTTTTCTGCAGCCTCTGCCCCTTCATGCCTTCTGCTTGTTCCTGCCAGGGAATCTAAAGATTTAGGGATGGCTGTTTCTCGCTCGTGACCGCCAAGTCGAAAGTCAACTGACTCCAGAACCGGTATTGCCTGCCATTGTCTTCTGCAGCTATTTTATGTATTCTGATGTCGTTGCTACAATGGTTTTTTATTATGGTTGCCCTCCAATTTGGATAGTGTAGTTGGAAGGATCATGTTCAGATTAACTGGCTATATGCAACACACACACACTCTCTCTCTTGTCATCATTCGTATTCTTTGCTTTGAAGGACCGATGAATGTATTCAATAATAGACGCGTAAAACCAATTACGATAGATATTTCCTTATCTTGTAATATTCAGGTAGGACATGGCTCCAGCCAAATATCATACTTTATCCGAGACATTTAGGATCATTACCCCGATGGAAGTGATTGATAACAAAGTGCAAGTGCGCCAAAACTCCCCAATAGTAAAGATCCGAGCCCAGTGGCTCCCTGAATATCCCCTGGCTTCCCTTTTGACCACCATAATGCAGTCACCAACGCTGTAACACAGAGTCCTATAACAAGCATAATGATAAGAACTACGCTGTCGCAATCCTCAATAATATGAATCCCGTAGCCGATGGCAACATCGTCAGGATGGGGAACGGAAAATATGCTGGCGGCGCATTTCTTGGGGATCCGTGTAGACCAGGTCCGGCTCGTGTGCAGCTGAGACTTCTTGGAGTTGAGCTCGTGGAGGATGATGCTGCTGGGAACGGGCTCACCAGGCCACGGGCACGGGTGGTAATGGTACAAGCCGTTCTGGACATCTTCCTCTGGAGGTATCCTTGGGCCGTCGTGGTGGAATATCCCGACCACCGAACCCATGTTCTGGACAGAAAACTGTATTAATTAGCGACGGTAATTGGGCAGAGGCTTGAAGGGGTTGGATTACTTGGACGTGCTTTATGTGGAAGGGGCGTAAGAAGATATTCCATCGCGGCCGCCGGATTTCGAGATATGCATCTTTGACGCGTTTGAAGAAATGGTAGTCGTCTTCTGATAGGTATACTTGCACTTCCTTGTGCCGCGAGACATAGCGCTTGTGCTTCACGCAGACTTCCATGTAGACTGGTGTGCTCTTGGGTACCTGTATTGTGGCAGAGGTCGCTGGTGATGTTTTAATGTTAGGTGGATTTGTCGAGGTTGAAGAAATTGAGGTGAAACTGGAAGTTGCTGCAACGCCATAGAGTCCTGTCTGACCAGATCCTGAGCTTAAAGAATTATTTTGACGCACAGGTTGGTTGTGATCTCCGGCGGATGCTTGCCGACTATGAGTTGTCGAATGAGCTGGAGCCACCTGACGAGGGCTAATCGATGCTGACCGCACTGTGCTAGTACTGGCAGTTGCTACAGTGATGTTTTCAGGGGCGTATTCCTTGGTATGCGAAGAAATCGTGGGAAATTCTTTTGCTATGTATGAAGCTTCAGTTCCGAAATTGCTATATGGCAGCACCTGTTTCCCTTCAAGTTCCTTTTTCAAATTTTCAATGTCCTCAGGGTGTGAATTCTTGAAGTCTGCATATAGCTCATCACCGCATTCCTGCTCATGTTAATTCACTGAGTAAAACTAATAAAAGAATTATTGCAACCTACACACTTCCACTCTAGGCGCTGGTACCCAGGAGCAACAGGAGGTCGCATCCTATACATGATACCTTGCAATATGGCCCCTATGAGACGGTACATATACACTGAAGCCTCATAAGCGGACCAGATATAAAATGGATCTTTTCTGCGGCTCTCTGTGCTAATAGAAGATTGGAGTGATCTTTGCATTTCTAAAAATGCATCCGAAGAGAGCATGAATCCCTGAACACCCTGGATAGTACTTAAAAATGGCAAATCGCTCTTCTCCTCGTAGTCTAAGAGTGTTTCGTCTTCTAAGTGCTCCTCAAGATCCTTGGGCTGATTTGCTTCCAAGCTCTTCCATAGTCTATCCAGTTTTTCTTCCATTGTCATGGACCCTTGGCCTCGAAGAGAATCCATTTGAAGCTGTTTCGAGATTTCCTCCGGAAATGAATTGCGACGCAACACAGTTGCAATGAACGCTGACTGCAGTACTACCATCTGACCAAGTGCTTCTTCTGATGGGGATGATGCCTCTATCATCAAAGACGCACCAAAAGCCCGTAACAGGGTGCGCATTAGTTCTTGAAAGGCCGGCGCATCTATCACAGTCGACGCTAAACTGAACTGCCTCTTGAGCTGGAGTTGTTGTTCTAATAGTCTTATGAGTTCATCAGTAGCAACAGTAGGCTTATCTTGGTTTGAGATGGAGGCTACTAGTGTTGAACCTTGTTCCAATGTTTCATATAGGTTGAAGGTGGCTACGGTATTTTCAACATTTGCAGCATCAGACACCAAAGTACGTTCACTAATGGTTCGGGACTCCCCTCTAGTTGCTATATGATGTCTGTGATGAACCGAGGGCAATGTGGAGGTTTGAGGAGTTTCATCTGAGTCAATCTGCTCAACAGTGTTAGCGTAAGAACTGAACTCGCTTTCCACATCGTTATCATCATCATCATCCAGAAGCTCAGACTTGCGGCTCAGGTTTAGCTTCCCCTCTCTGTCGAGTTGGATATGGTGTATGTGATGGATATGGTACCACCAGTCAGGTCGAATCTCAGAGGCTAAAACAGATGTCTCCCGAATTGCCCAGACGAATTCCAGTTCCGAAAATTGGTCCATATCAAATAGAGAGAGAATTATCCATCCTGGGACGAAGCCCGAATTTGGTCGAGGCTTAACTGATACGTGCTTAGCTCGGGAGCCGAATGAAAGTCGAAGGGAGAATAAGCCAGTATGGGCAAAGCTGCAACCAACTTCGAGAAGCAGTCTGACCACCTCCACTCCGGTTTGCAGATTGACAGTGGTATCTGTTTCCAGAGGGTCTGTGATATCGGCAACACTGATGATTGCATCTAGGGCTATATCCATAAGCCCTCGACCAGTCACATCGATATCGAACGGTGCTGCATTCCGAATGCTCAGCTCATGCCGAATGCGCCCAATATCTAGCACAGCACATGCTACGGAAATGGGCCGATCAGTGGGAACGATGTGGAAGGGTGTCATTCGGACATCGAATGACTCGCTATGAGCGCACAATATAAAATTCCAACCAGTATTCATGACTGGTAGTAGCCATGCTGCAGGGAGAAAGCTCAGATTGATCCTTCTTTTGTCCCACTTGTTAACATTGCTATTCCCACGATAGGTATAATGGCGTATAGAAATTAGGATATGACCAAAAATCGTACACAAAGCATGAGTAGTACGCTTAAAGACCGCAGGCTTTTCTTCCACATCTGGAGAGCCATAAGCTTAATTCTGTTCGCATCGGAGAGTGCTGTTGAAAAATTGAAAAATTTACCTTCTGCTAAACCAGCTGCATCAACTTGATCTTGAAAGACCGCCCGAATTGCTGTGGATACTTGACACGGCAAGAAGTCAAGATTCTTCGAAATGGCGGCAATGGTCGATTTCTCTCTAGTACTGTAGCGGCTCGTTCTGATTCCATCTAATTAGTGGGACTCCTAGTATTTCTTATTTCGCAAGAACATACACGGCTAATTGTGCAGCAATGAGAGCAGCTCTAGCGGTTTCAACGCGTGATATATAGTTTCTGGCTTCATGCTGCCTCTCAGGAAGCGCCCCCCACGATGCTCTCCGGATCAGCCTCCTTTGGATGCCTCCAGGTGCGAAAGATTCTAGAACTAGATTCAGAGTTTCAGACGTAATGATCAGAGCAGGAAGGTAGTCGGTTTTGGGGATTTGGATCGTGGATTTTAACACAACCAATCGTTGTAGATCAATGAGCACTTTGTGTAAACGTAGTATCTCGAATCTGAGTGATATGAAACGAGTATTAATGATGCTGATTTTATGAATCTCTATTAGTAACATCCTACACTGCGCTGTAATTTGATAGAATTTAGCGGATTTGTCTATGAAAAGTCATTAGCTACATCTCCTTTTGTAAAGCAAGAATATCTTACCATGCAGGCCAGACGCTTCTTCAGATACACGAAAGCCTTGGTTCATATTTGTAATTTCATCTACTTGAACCGTAGCATCTACATAAAAACTCGCTGAGGCTGCAACAGCATCACTATGGAGAGAAGAAATAAGGCTGCGACGACAATCCGTCAAGTGTTTGCGAAGACCGCGGATATCGCCTTCGACCCATTCGAAACTTCGAAAAATGGTGCTTTTAGAGACTCTGTTGAGTTCCAATACGATGGAGTTAAGCTCTTCCAAAATATGTTTGCTGCTCTTCAAAACTTCGAATAAGTTGTCGCTGGGACCGAGCTCTCCATCGAAGTTATATCGACGATCCCTGTCACTTAAGACAGTTTCCAACTGTTTGATAGTGGACATGAAATCATTCATTTCATTCTGCAGGGCTAGCAATTCTGCGGGAGCGGGTTTGAATCCTTTCAAAAGCCAGTACAAATCACTAGCGGCTTGATAGAGTTGAAATGTTATTGTTGTAGTAGCTATAGATTTCGCGATCGTCCCCAACATTTCTGCCATACCGTCAAAGTATGCATCCGGCAACGGATGAGGGGGAATATAGGAAGAAAATAAAGATGTTATTATTGCAAAACTGGAAGGCGACAGCAACTTTCAGCACGCAGCCTCGTTCGGGCGTGGTTGCATGCCTAAAATGCGCTTTTCCGAATCGAGACATCCTAGCCAGTTCAATGATCACTGCTAACCAAACCGACTGAAACCGATATTTGATCAGGATGATGACAATATACAACTTGGAACAAGCTGGATTATGGCCGCTTCGTATTTTATTTTATTTTGAGACTAACATTAGAACATCTGTAGCACTCTTCAATGGTTTCAGCAACTTGTTGCTCTGGCTGATATAATGATATTCAAAGGAGCCAATGTTAGCCATCTCTCTTGATAATGTTGAATTTATACTATGAATGAAATACGAATTGAACATAAGTAGATCGGTTTAATCCTTAAGAATACCAGGTATGCTGCTTCCCATTGTCATCGCTGCTCCGACTATGGCTGTCATACCCTGTGAAACGTGAACGTATAGCAGGCGTGATATGTTAGCAGTAATACGGAATTATAATTGGGAATGTGTACGGAGATAGTTCAAGCAAAGAAGAAGTAATGATGGAATAAGAGGGAAGACCGGTGATGTGAGCTGTTCAATTCCTGTTAGTGATATGACAGAAGCTGAAATGCGGAGGCAAGTGGAGGAGGGAAGCGATCTCTTTATAGGCAAACGAGCGGGCATGAAATTGAGGATATATATATTTCACAAACTGGACTCATAGTATCCACTACCGAACCTTAATTAGTATAATATTAGGAAGGATTCGAGTTTCAATAGGTTAAATTACGCTAGTGGTGTCTGTTTAGGAGGAGATAACTGCGATTTTTTCTGTAGCAAAGCATGCAGCTCGCTTATCTCAGGAGTAGCCTTTTGAACTATTTGGCAATGGACATGATTGAGTGGTCTGTGGATTCCAGAAAGATCTCTTTCAACTGTAGTTATAGCGTGTTTCTTTGGCTTACTCATTTTTTATTTATATTTGTATACATTTCAGGTCTGCTTGATGTTTGTAGCTGGGTACCATAGCTGAGGAACTCAATTGGAGTCTCGCGGTGCCGCTCTACACTCCGTTCACGAATAATGATTTGAAGGTGGTACACATGTAGTTGTAATGAATTTAGTCATTTTTCATCTCTATGGGTATATCCGCTCTCTATGCTCAAAATATGCTCCATGCCCAATTTTAGTCCTGAAAATGCAATCCAAACGCCGTTCAACGTATCTAAACCAGCACAAGCTGCGCAACCAGCGCAACAATTATGCTTAATCGCCACAGCATATCTCGCGGAACACAGTTCGCGGAGTTCACCGTTAAGAATGTAGTATTCCGACTAGAGGACGAGTTCTTCACCACACCTGTGGCAGTCGAAAGCGGAACGCTGGGCACCGGCACCAGACTCGTGGTTGCCGCACCAGGGAGGTGGTTCTTGACTTGATAGGCGTAGATCGGCGCTACCGCATCTTGACTTAAAAGCCCGTGAATGGTCTCCAAAGCGCTCATCTGCTGACCGACCCCGAAACTTCCGTCATATGCTGTTTCCCAATACCAATGCTGACCGCAGGTCACTCCGTCTGTACCTCCTGAACATGCCCTCGCAGCAGCAAGCGCAGAGGCTGTGAGTCTCCTGGTTATTTCGGATTTGGTAAATGGCGCAAGGATGCTTGTTCCCCAGAGAAAGCGCGAGAGATAGCCTTTGAAAGAGAATTGGTCCGTGTTACATGTGTTCACGCCCTCACAGGGGGGTTCCCACATAATATCTGTTGTGTTTGTTGAGGGATCGAAGAAGAAATGCATGGTGCTGAGGAATCCCTGCGTGCGCTGGGTCCAGACCTCCGAGCCGTTGGTGTAGTTGTAGAGCACAGCTGAGCCATAGAGATAGACAGCGGCATTATAGGTCCACACGACTCTGTTCAACTCACTGCAATTTTTCTTATCGTCCGAGCCATCGAATACGTAGTAGTTTGGGTCAATGAGTCCGATGGCACGCGACCAGTCATAGGACTTTTGGGCCCATTCGTAGTAGGTCTGGTTTCCAGTAAATCGTGCTAGTCGTGCGGAGAGCTGGAAAAAGACTCCATTGGAAATGGAGTTCTTGTAATTATAACCATTGTTGTATTCAAAGACTTGCCACTTCAACCCTCCACCACAACTTGTTGTGTCCCAGCGTGCGGCTTGGGTGTTCCAAAGCCTTTCGACTAGTTGAAGCCATGTAAAATTCCCCGAGGTAGGTTGTGGATAGTCCTTCTCCGCAGCAGACATGGCTGCCATGCCCCAGAAGCCTTGATCATCATTCCCTGTGCTCTTGAAATATAGTGGATTCATGTAATCAAAATTTGGTCCCATCTGGGAGATAAGAGCCTCTGTCACCACGGCATTATAGCTCGAGTCGTTGGTGTAGTGGTAGTAATCCAGCATTGCCCCCCACATTGCGCCAGCTTCCCACCAGTAGTAAGGCTGTGGAAGGACCCCAATTGTATTTTCAGTCTTGGTAACATTTCCGGTGTAGTACTTCATCAGGCCATATGCAATAGTACTAGAAACATTTTTGATTGAGTCTAACAATGATGTCAGAAGCTTGAAAAATGCTTTCTCTAAACGGAACTCTTTTACCTTTGTTATTGATATCTAGAACTACAGCGCCATTAGCAAATGGCGCTGCGACAGCAAGCAACCCTGCGAGGGTCTTCGATATGCTCCTCATGGTGATGTTGGGAATGGAGCATATTGAAGAGGCCTTGAGGTTTGCTGGGCAATGTGGATTTATAAGATTGGTTCATCCGGTCCTCTTAATGTGGTGACTGGGGTAGTAGTGCCGAATGTGGTGAATAATGCGTAGGTGGTTGACTGATATTGTGAGCGTCCGAAGGTTGACTGTGGATCTGTGGGGATAGAGACCCCACCACCGATATTGTTTTACCTGCCAATCAAAATGAATTGATGTGAGTAAGCTAGAACATCCTCTGACTAAACGAGATCCGTGGCGCGTTCTCCCAAAGGATGCACGTTTTTGCAGGGAAGAAGGAGCATGAAACAGGAGGGAATGGGAGGACAAAAGCATAATCGAAACATCCTATTGTGAGGTTACATTGTCCTTGACGATCTTTCCTTCTTCTGATATTGCAAGTGAGGATAGAGGGAAACAACGAGGGCAATTGAACTTGCTTGTTATCACAGTAGAATAATCATAAACTGACACTTGTCAGCAGACATCGCTGACTGTGCGGAAAATATGAAGCCATCGACGCAAAATCTCGTATCCAAATCGAACATCGGACGATATCGATAGCGGATTGCTCAGCCACCAACTAAACTCCCTAATTCCTTATCGGAAAAGTCGCCTGCAAATGTAACATCGATAAGGATGCGTCAGAGCCAGCCGTCGGGATGGCAATTCCTTTGTGCAGAAGGAAGTAACAGTCCAGATGCATCTGATCAAGACATGGTTCTTCATCGAAGAATACTCCTTTGGAAAGATTGCCCGAAGAGGTATACTTGTACTATTGTTACTTTGTTGTCTCCTACACCAATCTACCTTGAATTGTGTGATGTATCATTTGAAAAGTTTAAGGTGAATAATATTTCAATGAAGCATGAGTGAACACAATAAAGGGCAAGTTTGAAGAGTTTATGAGAACGCGTCATCACGAGAACTGGAAGGGGCTAAGTTTTAGAAATATATGGCGTGGGTATAGTAGCTTGCCTGATAATGAGGACTAAAGTTATATAACAGCTCAGGCATCAACAAATTTTAGAAAGTAATTAGGGGTGCAATGATCCGCCCCCAAAAAAAGAAAGAAACACGATCGCGTCTACCATGAGTTCGACATCAGTGTGGTCTTGCAAGGACATCCAGGTCGGGCTGATAACTCAAGTTGATGCTTTTAATTTATTTTGAAAATGGGCACGAGATTCCCAAAAGCCTACCAAAGGTAATATGGACTTCAACTCGCTTCATGGACCTGGCGAATCTAACTTCTCTTCCTCATCACCACGTGAGTGCAGCTCTTTCTATATCCGATAACAGAAAATTACAAGCCAAGGACTGACATGCTACAGACCGTCTCCCCACAGTCTCAGCAGCACAGGCACTCGAGAACTTGAAGAAATCTCCAACGAGATGTGTCTCCACAGGCTTGAGAGATCTAGATGCACTGCTTCAGAATCGCGACCCAAGAACGATCCTTGATGGAGAGTCGTTCTATGGCGGTGTGTCCAGAGGGAAGGTTACTGAGATCTATGGCCCCTCTGGAGTAGGGAAGACTGCTTTGGGGATGCAAATTGCCGCCTCTGCTTTGTATGCCGGTGGTGAGGTAATGTGGATAGGTAGGTCTTATGCTGTTTCATCTTTCTGGAATATTTTGTTGTAGATATCAAGGTTGATATACAATTATTTATGGTTCTGGGTACTCTATAGTTACAAAATAATGAGAGTCGATCTCCTAGTTTGAGCAGTACAGTCTAACCAATTTTTGTTAGTGGACAAGACCCTTCATATGTTTCTCATGCCTACTCTAGACTATGTCTTTATACTTAAGCACTCTTAAAGCTTCGTATTTTTGTTCATGATTTATATCTGGTATTGCGGTTGTCTTTCTGACACTCCTAATGTAGGCTTATACTGACAAATCATTTGACAGATGCTGCCCATCCTCTCCCTGGCCCGCGTTTCTCCCAGATCCTAGCATCACACAAATCAACAACTGAACCTAAGCCGCCATCAAGCCCGGCAAAAGCTCCACACCTCCCAGATATCCTCTCCAACCTGACCCACATCTCCATACCAACCCTCGCGCACCTCATCGCCTTGCTCCAAACGACACCCACCCACCCACCACCAAAAACGTCCCTCTTGATTATCGATTCCTTCTCAACCCTAATAAACAACGCCTTTCCCAGACACTCTGATTCAAACTCCACCCCCAGAAAACCAGGGCAGCCAAATCCTTCAGCCAGGAAGTTCCCCATCTTACAATTCATAATCAACACCCTTCATTCCCTCGCGGCGACACATAATCTAGCCGTGGTAGTTACCTCGCAATGCGTAACCAAAATGCGACCCGGCCGTGGCGCTACCTTGGTGCCTACAATCAACACGCCAGCTTGGGAGCAGGGGTTAGGGACGAGGGTTGTTTTGTTCAGGGACTGGGGGTGGAATGATGATAATGGCGATCCAGTGACTGATGTGAGACTCGCTGAAGTATTGAAGGCGGAAGGAATTGCCTCGTCATCTCCCCGAATCGCAGGATTCAGCATAACTTCTGTGCGCCCCCTTACCACCACCTTTCCCTCAGAAACGTACTAACCTAATAGAACGGAATAACACATCTCTCACTCCCAACGTTACCAAAACTGCAAGCAAACAACGCCTCGCCACTAAAGCAAGTAACAACAGTTTTCTCATCGCCTTCGCTCCCCGGGCCACCTAAGAGGAAACTCGGAGAGACGGACTTAGATGAGATACCCGATAGCGAAGCAGAAGGTGATGAGGACTACGGCTGGGATGATGAGGACGAGGAAGAGATGCCTGCTATGCCACCGCAGTGGCAAGGCAGTGAAGATATCCTCGTCCCTGTGCCTGGAGAACTCGAGGCAGACTTTGAACGGGAAGGAGAAGAGGAGGATGAGAATCTAAAGGGAGAGCAGGAGGAGGAAAATGATGAGGTAATAGTAGATCGGAAGGAGGATAAAAGTCATCTACCGGCTGAAATTGTAGATAGTGAGGATGAGGCCGATGAGTTGGCTCTTTGAGCCTTCATCAATATACAACACCCTCAACAAAAGCTGGATCTCAAATCATGTTCTGCATGTCACTGCCTATCCATACTCCCCGCCAGTAAAGCCGTGTGCCATGTCCTTGTTAAGATTCCAAACCCCTTAATATCCTGGCTTCACGGCAACCCATCCGATGAATAAGGGCATATTCTACGCGGCCCTGAGTACTCTGAACCAAGGTCCGAGAGACTAATTATTAGTTGGGCCATTAAGAACAAGGAGTCGAACATAAGGGTGTCTTGACTGAATGGTGTACTGAAAGAGGAGCCTCTGTTGAGAGTTCTTTATTGCGACTATAGCCTGGTTTTATCGAAGTCTTAGTTGAAGCTTTGTAGTCTGAGATTGACGCAGGTTTCTTATTCGATACGCAGTAAAGCGGAAAGAATGCAGGAGCTTCCAATGCATATATAACAAGGGCATGCAAATACGACTCGTAACGAGCGATAATGAAGATCAATGCTATTGTGTCAGTGCACATTGTGTTCTTCCTGAAACGAATCATCCTCCCACCAAATAGTATTATCAACAGCTGCGCACCGGACTTCTAATGCGTATCGTAGTATAAGAGCTCGGAGGAGAATATATGAAGACGGAGCACATGATGGGGTATCATTATCTATCTCTGAAACTAAAGGTCGGCAGTCGAAAAGAGATTCGAAAGGGATTTGCCTTACGACAGCCATAATTTCAGGGAACCTCATGATTTACTTTCCTTCGACTTAAAAATCTCAACCGCCGTCTTGATAGCCTCCTCAGCGCTGCCACAGAGCTTCTCAATCCCACAAGAGATCATCAAGTTGTCCACCAATTTCTCCTCTTTATCCCCAAACTCCTCGACCGCCCACCCTTGATCATCCCTCAGCAGCCCCTCGGCATCTCTCGCACACCTGCTCACTGCCTTCACCTTCTCTACGAAAGACGTCCTATCGCTCGTATACCCAACAACGATCTTTCCCAGCGCGGCGCCTGCACCCATCTCGTACGCGGTACCGACGTCCATGCTTGGTCCGCGGAACGGCGTCATGTTCGCAATAATGGCGTCCGCAGCGCGAATCAAGTTCATGTTCGCGTTCCGGATATATGCTGCTTCTGCCACGGACCCGCGCTCCTCGTCTCCCAGCTCATTATCCATGGGGAAGAGCCCCTCCGCACCATGCTCATTGCATAATGCCTTGAGGGATGCGCCTTTGGCGATAGGCTCTGGGAGGAAGACCTCCGGGCCTGCAAGATAAATCTTCATTCTGAGAGGATATAGAGAGGGAGAAAGAGGAGAGATTCGAGCAGCTGTGGTGGGATGAAGCGTCTGGTCTTAGAGTTTTGATTAGAGGGGCCGCCTAAGAAGAGCGGCGCGGAGCCGACCGGATTTCGAAGGGGACGCGTCCGCACGTGACCCATCCATGTATGACCTCCTTCCAGGTTGAGACATGCTATCTCCATCTCTCCTTTTTAGCTATCATCGAACTCTGACCAATGGCCAAGATATTTCACTCGGGCTCAAGCGTGATGACTTGATATCTATATGTATCGCCTTTGCCACAACTTTGGACGCAGTTGGGTTGTTCTCCATTTAAGTCCAAAAAAATCGGTTTATAGCCAACACTAGCGTTGGAGGAATTTATAATCACTTGTGCTTTGAGTGGACTCCATCAGAAGATAAGTTTCTGCATAAGTAGTCATCAAGAATCGATTTCATCAACAATCGCTGAATTATATATGCAAACAAAATTACAATCATCAGTTGCTGTGAAGCTAAGATGTCTTTTCAGAAGCGGACAAAATATACAGCCATTTAATCCCTCCAGTCCATAACTTTACCCGATCATTCCACCCAAGCCGTTTGAGATGGATAGAACAGTCATACATCCAATCATCGGCCGGAGCTGCCTTCCTTGTCGAAATTCGATATTTTCGATTAGAACCATAAACGAAAATGCCAATCTCAATGAATACATGGACCTCACTCGCCATTCTAGACGGTAATCTCGAATAGATCACCGAACGCTCGTCTATATTCTTGTTATTACGCTGGAGCCTAAAGATCCAGAAGGTCATGTACTTTTCAGGGATTCAGTACTCCGTACCGCAAGAGGCGAGCTTTCGTTTCTTCTATCGTAGACTATGACCAGTGGATACTTATTCTGCTTACCCGAGCAACTGAGGTAAGTATCATCGGGATAGTCAAGCTCAGCGCGAATCCATGATTTGCGTCTTTCAGTAGACGAGCTCGAGGTCGACGATGGGAAAGATAGTATGCGTTGCTGAAGCTGCTTTAACTCTTCTTGTTGCTTTGCATTCTTGCAGAGAGTGTCGTGATGACTATCTCGAAGACTTTTTGCAACATCTAGAAGTTTCTGGTGATCAAGAAGACTTAAATCCTGGCTCAAAACGTCATTCATGCCAGACATATTGGTCGATACGAGTAATCCGGTCGGTCTTTGTGGGAGACGTGGGACGTTGTGGACCAACTGATCAATTATAAGAGGAAGAAATCAAACAAAATCTCAAGAAATTCCATACCGGGGGGTATGTTCATTTATTGCCTACCACAACCACATTTTATGGAGTAAAGCAGCGATATGCCTCCAGGGATCGCTACTTGGATCTCTGCAACGCTAGACATCTGCACAACACATTGTTCAAGACCATTAATAAGGCATATCGCAAGGCTTTGTGTGTGAGGTTGCGTGTGTGCGGTGAGACAATCATATGCAAGCCCAATATTGGTTAGTGCGCCATGTCTCAGATAGCCATCTACCTCTCAGGGCAATGTTACACAAGCACCGCCGCCATTTGGCTTGAGCACTACATCATGGGACTACGCCTTCAAGCCGCTTTGATAGCTTGCTCTTTTAAGCTTTTTGGAGTCCTGGTTTCCAACTGATCGGCATACTGTGATATATGAGTTCTCATTCGGCGCCTCACAAATAAGTACTACCACATTCTGCACAGTGTGGCTGAATACTTACGGGCGGTCTCCTCCGAATGACACTCTGCTTAGGAGCCGCACTGGGTGGTTGTGACTGCTTCTGGAAGTAAGTCACAGCCTCGTGGTTCTTTCTTCATAATGCCTTCTTGCCTGTTTCCAAAAGACCCAGGGCTTCTTGCAAGCATCTTCTATCGTTTGACAAGTTGGCATAGATATTTAAGAACAGTTATTAGCGGCACGGGGACCATGGACGCTGAACGATTAGAGGCAGTGAAGGCCAGTGAAACATCACCACATGTTGTTGGACCGCACAGCATCCAAGATGATCCCTGGGCCAAATCATCTATCCTCTCCCTTGGTATGCCTTCTGGTCAATTTTGAGTGTTTGCTGCTGACTCCCTGTAGATGGCGGTGGTATTCGAGGCTTTGCAAGCTTGTGTATGCTAAAGAGTCTTATGAGCGCGATCGAAAGAATCGAAAGGGAGGAACCAGATCCACATGACTCTAGTTTTCACCCAGAAGTAACCCCAAATCCAGCACGGACGACGAATGGCTCTGCTGTTCGACTAGCAACTGAGGCGGAGCCATCAGGCAACCCAATTCGAGCCCGGACAACATCCAGTTTCAGATTCATGCGAGTACCCAGTGACATGCAACCAAACAGCATCCCCCTTTCTGAGACGTGTTTGCATGTTGAGGATGGATATCTTCCATGCCATTATTTTGATTATATAGGCGGAACAAGTGCCGGAGGGTATGTGCTTCATGTCTCTCCATTGGCAGATCGAGTAGCATCAGTCTAACAAGCTGGGCAGCTTAAATGCTATTATGTTAGGTCGTCTTCGTATGTCCATCGACGATTGTATTCAAAGATATCCTCCTATGGCCGCCAAAATTTTTTATGGGAAGAAGAGATCAATCATAAAGCGGTTGATACACGGCACGAGCACTAAATATTCGAGTGATCAGATTGAAACGGAGATAAAAAAACTGGTGGCCAGTAAAGTAGGGAATCCCCATCGACCGCTCCAGGAGACATTTGATTATGAACATTTTCATATGCCATATGATCTGTGCAAGACGTGAGTCAGCCCGACGCTTATCTTTGGATTTCCTAACATTGATCAGCATAGTTGTTGCAAATGAGTTCGATGGCTATGCGGACCAGCCGTACCTTTTTAGAACTTATCCACAGAGTAATGATTCAGCCCGTAATCGTGGTCCGGCACATACTCAAGAGATCTGGAAAATTGCTCGCGCCACGTCCGCCGCCCCAACATATTTTGATCCAATAGCTATAGACGGAAAAGAATATTCGGATGGTGGAGTTGGAAGTAACAATCCAACTCAACTGATACTCGATGAAGTCAACTTCAACAGTGTCACGCCCGGGTTAGGCACAGGCAACCTCGCAGTGCTAGTCAGCATTGGAACGGGACAGAAACCTAGGCGGAGGTTAAGAGTGAAACGCAAGTTCCCTCTCATCTCTAACCTCAAACTCGTTAAGGAGTTGTCAAAAATTACAAGAAGTCTACGAGACAAGGCAACAGACGTCGAGAATATACATACTAGCATATCTAGACAAGTAGAGGGAAAGTTTGGGCATTATTATCGATGGACTGGCGGAGAAGGAGTCGGTGGGCTCGGAATTGACGAGTGGGATCCAGCTCCAAAAGGAGACAAGCCGACTACCGCCCAGTTCATTCAGGACGAAGTAGCCAAACATATGGCGCAGGATCGTGTCAAGCGAGAGGTCGACCAATGTGCCCGTGAATTGGTAAGCCTTCGGCGAAGAAGAATAACTTACAAGGCCGAAGATGGTCGCTGGAGACGGCACACCTACTGCACACTTGTAGTTTGTCCATCCTGCAATGGATACTACGAAACACGACAGACTGTCAAGGACCATATCGAGAACGATCATCCGGAGACACCTCGCGATATCCCGATAAATAGCCTTGTACAGATGCTTTATGAGGTTCATCCTAGGTGCGGAGGAGGACCACTATGATTCGTCATGTTCCAGACGCCATCTGGATCGTCTGCATATATTAGGTTGGCTTTCTGACAACATTACGGCATCCAGATAGGATGATATACCAAATCTTAATGTTCAAAAATTGTGCAACGTATATAGAATACTTGTGGGCATATCCACTCGACAGCCTGATGATGGGTTGATACCGCTTGATGCGCGCTAGGTTACATAAGGGCGTGAATTAACTGCCATATAGTGTGATTTATGCTATGATTTACGGCAAATCATGTAATTGTACAATATAGCCCTTGCATTAAAGGGCGTTGGAGGCGTGAATGGTTATATTTCCAGCACTTGCAGATAAATAGATAATCCTGATGTAGGATTGGAGCGAGCATTGTATGGTATAGAATGGGATGCACTCAATGGCATATGTACATAGACACTTTAGAAATATGTTTAAATAGAAGATGTAACGTACAATTCAGAGAAAGAGGCTTTAACTAACTGTTATCCTTGAAAATGTACACCACACAAACTGCGAGAAGCCATTCTCGACTATATATTACGATCCAGCAATCTTTTAACAGATGCGAACACTCGCTGCGACTTATTTAGAGGTTGCGAACGCAGTATATATAAAAACTGTGATTTGTGTGCAGGTGCAGATGACTCCTTCATGAAGACGCCATGAACTAAATTCGTATCAACAATCTTATTAGCATCCCCTCCTAGCAAATGATGGGCAGGACGCCATAGCTCACCGCCTTGGACAGCTAAAATTTGATTTCTTATTCATGCAACTCCATGTTTGCACTGGCAGATTCTTATGACCTGGATGTACACAAATGATCAAGGTAGAAACAATTGCTCCTTTCTGAAAGCACACGAGATTCGGAGACAATAAGTTCTTGACACGTCAATGCCCCATAGAATGCTCCTTCGAATCTTTCTGAAGAGACGCCCCCAAAACCCAGAACGTTATGCAAACGGGCAAATCTCCAATTTTCTGCAGCATTAGTCGCCGAATGCCAGTGGCCCTCTTTAAGCCCAAACTGTTTAACATGCGTATCCGTCCTAGGAAGCCCGTCCAGCCTAACAGCAATCAGCCGTGGACTTATTCTACGGTTGGTTGAAGATAAAATCAGCTGGCGAGTTGAGCTTCCCCAGCTTCGCATCATGAAGCTTGTGGTGTCACTTCTTTCATTCTTATTAGTCGTGTGGCTTAGGGCTAGAGTTTTGTTGTTCTATCCATGCTTAGCTCCGCTGTTCTGAATCTCTTATGGCTTAATGATCAGGCCCACATAAATACCCCTTACCCCACGCTCGCTTACAACCTGAGATCCGGAGCCGAGGTCTACCTCTCACTTCACTTCATCTCATCCTTCATAAGAATCATTCATCCTTAACGTCTAAACATTTTTATTGCATGGGTCAAGATCCTGTGTTTAGTGACTGAATTTTAAGCCAAACACCTTTCCGGCACTTGTTCACAACCCTCTTCGCAAATTTCTTCGTGTCATACACACGATGTCCTTTCAAAGTCCCCCGCCTCCTTTACAAGATGCCAAGATCTCCTTCCCAACTCCACAGATTCTATTGATTACGTTAAACCGGCCAAAGGATTTGAACTGTATTAGCGTACCAGGGCATTACGAGCTACACGCGCTGTATAAATGGTTTGACGCGGAGCCCTCCCTCCGCGTCGCAATTCTCACCGGCACCGGACGGGCATTCTGTGCCGGTGCCGACCTTAAAGAATGGAATAAGGATAACAAGCCTTCTTCAACATCACCAAAACCGCCGGGGAAGCAGGAAGACACACGCAACCCGGACCGCACCATCCCCTCTCGGGTTTTGGGGACTTTCGCGACGTGCAGGCAAAAGCCCGTGATCTGCGCCGTCAATGGGTTGTGTTTTGGGGGCGGGACGGAGATGATCGTTAACGCGGACATTGTAGTTGCGGAAGAGCATGCGCTATTTGGGCTGCCGGAGGTGAAGATCGGGGTGGTAGCCCTTGCTGGCGCGCTCACGAGGCTGGTGAGGACTGTGGGGCGGCAGCGTGCGATGGAGATGGCGTTGACTGGAAGGAACCTCGGCGCGCAAGAGGCGAAGGAGTGGGGTTTGGTGAACAAGGTTGTACCGAAAGGCAAGGCTGTGGAGGAGGCAATTAAGTTTGCAGAATTGATTGGCGCGGCAAGTCCGGATGCGGTGATTGTTTCGAGAGAGGGTATCAAATGTGAGTTTTACTCCTTCTCCCCTTTCTTAAGTGCTCGGTCCCTCAGATTTTCTTATGATCAAGAGGCGCTTTAGCGAGTATCCTCGAAGCCAGCTGTACTTGGAGAATCTTCAATAATAGACCGGCGATTGGCTCTTGAGTAGATGAGAATGATATGAAGTTTGAGCATTGTTGCTGACATGATGGCAGTTGGATGGGAAGGTGTAGGAGCTGAAGAGGGAACTCGGTTGCTTATGGAGAATTGGTATAGTAGAATTGATAAAGGGGAGAATATGAGGGAGGGTGTGGCTAGTTTTGTGGAGAAGAGAAAGCCAAACTATGTTCCAAGTAAGCTGTGAAGTTAATATTTCGATACAGAAAAACACGTCATGGGAGTTCCGAAGAATATATCTAGGACAACATTTAGGAAGCTCCAAATCAGGGAAGCATTAACTATAAGGTTAGATACTATAAAAGGTGGTGTGAGAATCAACACATTAACGATGATAAACTATATGAACTCGCAAAACTAAATAGAAAATCAATCGTGGCCTATTCGTGCTGCATGTGAGATACCTGGCACTGCCATGCGTCTTTCGTAGGCGGCACAAACGTATTGGTGGAACGTATCATGACCAGATTCATCACAAGTTTCACCCAGTTCCCCAGCTTAGGACCTAGTATATCGACAAGACCTCTTCTTTCAAAATACCCCTCTGGCACATATCAACAGCCTCACCCTGCATAATGCCATGAACATACGATTCACCTAGAAACCTGTACTGACCAAGCGATTCTATGGGTCGCGGTCTCACAATGAACGGGACCATACTCCCATAAAGCACACAACATACATCCCCTTGCTCAATAACGCGTGAGCCAATACCATAAAATCCGTGCGTGGTAAGAAAGAAAGCTCGTCCTTCGCTATGACTCACCATTTCTATTGCGAACTTCAAGGCTCCATCTGTGATAGGGGCGGCTTTTCGGATACGTAGATTATGTCCTGCCGCTTGCAGCCAGGTCTGATACTCGGACCAAAGTGATTGGCTACCTTGAGAGTGCCTCATTCTAAAAGTGCCTGCCCATAGTGTCTCTATAAGAGCTTGCCATTTTTCGCATGAATATGCGTATTTTAGCTCAGGATTCTCGAGGTAGTTGATGAGGTCAAAGAGGGTTGCGCGACCGTTGCGGTGTCTATCAGTAAAATAGAGCCGACTTGAATCTGGATACAAGTGAATTGAATAGACGGATTGTATAGTGTCAACACAGATACCAGATAATTGCAGCGTGTTGCCATTGATTCTCATGTTCGTTGACAGATTTGCGCTTGCTTGATACAACCGATCTGGGTGGGAGTATATGTTGTTGATTACATACCCAATATCCCATCGGATAACCCAGGATGGAAAGTTCTCATTAATCGTATCCTTATCATGCTCGACCATAGACAAGGCTCTGATTCCAGCATCTCTCAAGATTTTTATGGAGGCGTCATGATACACTTGTAGTTTATCCTTTGTGTAGTCAGGAACAATGCCACAGTCTTCAGCCAGCGGGTGACCCAAAAATGCGTAGATGTGATCCCTTGGATCCGAGCAAGTCTGCAACGAGGCGTGATCCAGAATATCAACAAATTTTATCTGTTGAGCTGCAAGTTGCCCTTTCAGACTAGGGGACCAGTCGGTCCAGTTCATATGAATGAGCAGAGCAGCAATACCTGCTCTTGCAGCAAGTCCTCTGGCGTTTCTGGAGATCCAAGTAGAGACCTCCATCAGTCTCCGGTAGCTAAACTCCACACTGCCATACACAATTATGGGATTCCTTGCCAGTCCTACTTCTTGCAAGACCCAAGCGCGTTCAAACCACGGACGTGATAGTAAAAGGCCTAATGATTTCCAGCGAGGATCTTCATCCAAACTAAATAGATCGCTTTGTAGGTAAAGGGATAGCTGAGTTGCTTTAGATGGATCAGAAATCATGGGGCCATAATCTTCAAGAAGAGAAGCGACGTTAGCTTCATCACCATACAGTGAATTGCCCATACAAGCCATTACACATCTGGTGCCTCTATAGATATGGCTCATCACAGCGACCTGACGACTCCTTTCCTCCTTATCATTTTGGTTGATACACAAAGCATCCGCCCAAACCAATCTAATCCCGTCACTCAGTCTCAATCTTGCCAACGCCCAGCACAAGCTCCTCGTGATATTCACGGACATCCCATCGCAGCAAATAGAGACAGTATCCGAGGAATCTCCCCAAACATAGCAGACACCGTCATATTGTGGGAGTGAGTTAACGTACACCAGGTGTAGTCGTGCTGCGACGGGAGCATGCAGTGGTCCGGGCTCGATGGCTAGAAGACGGATTTGATTCTGCTCCAGTGGCTTATAGAGTGCAGCCTCGACGATAGGGTCCAGCTCCATACGATCCATGACTTGAATGAAGGCTCGTGGCCTCGTTGCGACTAACCATACCAATGAAGCATAATTGTAGCACGATTAGGTTCATGGTGGGTTTTAAAATTTCCTCCTCTCAACTATTGCTTCCCGATTACAAGTCAAAATGTCTCGCGCTGGACGAGACATTGAATGTCAACCCTTCCATCATCTTCGAAAATGCCGCACCCACCCCTCCTTTAGTTCCTCGACACCCCATTCGCCTACCCACCTCCTCCTCTTCTTCGCGTCCCAGCCTCCGCCGGGCCCGCAATGAAGAGGCTTCAAAATTGACCTATCCCATCATCTCGCGGCAGTGTAATGCAAGAGACAAGAAACATCCTCCCGCCACGAGCAAGCCCGTGATGAGAAAGACCGGTTGTTCAAAAATAAGTGTGACGCGGACGTCGGGCCAGACACGTGGAATGGCATTCAGCGGTCAGACTGAATAGAACAGATACTACACTTGATCTAAGCCTTGAGGCGAAGAGAGCTGAGGGTTTGCAAGAGGGGAGGGAGGGGGATATTTATAGGCCACCGGGAAGGAGCAGAGGTTGGGATGGTAGGCCGTGCGCTCTAGGCGGGAGTTTGGGAGATCGCTTTTGCGCTTTTGGGGAATCGGCGGGAGGCAGCGATGGATGTTTCACCGGATAGAGGGTTATGGAGGTGGTGGATGACGAGTCTTGTCCGTTGCGTGCCCAGAGGATTCCCTGGCTCGGCGCAGGAAATGCGGTGCCTATTCTCAGGCAGAGGCTCCTTGATACAGATCAGGAAATATTGCGAGCGTCTCAATGTCCCATATGAGGTGAGGATCACATATGTATTCCCGCGTGATGAGGAAAATCTTGGCGCGTTGTTGTCACTTCGCCTAATCGGGAAGTATTTCAGGGGAATGTGGTGCCTGCGCTCAGCCATCGACGTTCCAAAATCCTCCAAACCACATGTATAGTAAGCGACGAGTCATTCACAGAAAATGATCACGATTTGCCTCTTTAGGAAATTATCGGAGCGCTGCCTCAATTCTATAATCAGCCGCTATCTCACTCGCCACTAAAGGCAAGGACTATGAGCCTAGTAACCTGTCAGCCTGGGCCGGAAACCCTCAAGTGAAGTCTATATAAACCTCTCTTTCCTCTCGAAGATTTGAAATCCTCGCCCTCTGGTTACAACAATACAGAGAAGATTAGCATGGCCCTTGCACAAAGATGACACGCACAATCAAGAGATGCTACCTTTTTTTCATTGCTGATCTTCCTTGATGGAGGGCGGTGAAGAATTCATGTGGGCGACAGGAATCACTTCAGTGAAGTAGGGCGTTTGGAATGGGGAGATATATTAAAATCCTGCTATGACCCGAAATTGATGGATGCCTTTATTTTCAAGGGAGGTTTAAGCCCAGCTGGTGAATTTTGAAACGCAATTGGACTTTATATGATCTAGTATCTAACTGTCTAGTAATGTACAATGGTCCAATTCAGTTAATGCTGTAATAGTCTATTCCTTTTTTGGCTCTAGGCTCGATAATGGCTGTCTTTTGTATGAAGAGCTGTCTTTCGATAAACTTCAGACCTTCGTCAATGATTCTGCCGGATGGTTAGTCAATCACGTCAAAACATAGAAAGGACTTACATGACTGGGGCACTGATGTACAAAACTGCTTTCCACTCATGCCAGTTCAAAGGTAGAATAGAGAACAATATTTGCAGGATTGGTGTGTAGAGAAGTGCAAAGTGAAGTGCCATGGAGAGCGAAATGGCATAAATCAACATCATGTTTGTCCATAGAGGTAGGGTGAGCAGTGACTCGCTGGATGACAACGCGTTCATGGCATTCAGCATCTCAATGACCACGAGAATGGAGAGCAGAAACGGTCGAAGCGGACTTAGCTACGTCATTCGTGAAGATCTCGCAGCCAATCTCAGGGAATTGGGCAGAACACTTGTGGAAGTTTGAAAGCTGCGAGAACGTGATCTGAGGCCCTTGAGAATTGTACATGAAGTACCATGCGTATCCTGCGACAGTAGCTACACCAACATACGTACCAATAACCAGGTAGCGGAAGAAAAGCCAGCCATCAATAAGTCGCTCATCGCGCTTTCTGGGTTGTCTCCTCATTATATCGTGATCCGCTGGGTTAAACGAGAGCGCAGTAGCGGGGAGACCATCTGTAACAAGGTTGACCCAGAGGAGTTGAACAGGAATCAGCGCCTCAGGCATACCGGCTGCGGCAGTCAAAAAATCGAAACGACCTCTCCAATATTGGATGAGATAAGGTATCGAATGAATTGTTGTGTGTTGTTATAGATGGAGCGACCCTCCTCAATAGCTGTCTCAATTGTGGCAAAGTTGTCATCGGCGAGGACCATGTCAGAAGCAAGTTTGCTACATCAGTTCCAGACCCCATGGCAACACAATGTCGGCTTTCTTTAAAGCTGGAGCATCGTTCACTCCATCACCAGTCATAGCCACAACCTCTCCAATAGACTGCAGAAGGTCAACGAGCTTAGACTTATGGCTTGGCTCAACCCGAGAGAATGCTTTTTAGCGGCTGCCAGTTGTTCGCTTTCGCTGAGATGGTCAAATTCCCGTCCGGTATAACTCTTACCTGTGAGATCCTCGTTCTCACCGAAAACACCGATTTGACGACAGATTGTTTCGGCAGTATTACGGTTGTCGCCAGTAATGACAATAACTCGGATACCCGCTTCCTTGCATTTCCGGATAGATCCAGCGACTTCAGGACGAGGAGGATCAAGCATACCAACAAGACCAATGAATGTGAGGTTCTGCTCCAGCTGAGAGTATTCGGCGGTGGTCTTGGCTTTCTTCAATAGTGGGTTGGAGCCGATATTCTCAACACTAGCTAAAGCAATGACACGCAGGCCTCTGTTCCCATAATCGACTACTTCCTTCAGTAGTAGATCGGAGATTTTCCTGGACATAGGAAACTTCTTGCCATTTGCTCCCAGTACAGCTTGTGTGCAGCGATCAATAATCGCTTCAGGAGCTCCTTTAACAAGTAGTCGCTGCTGGCTTCCACTTCCAACAAGGACAGACATACTTTTCCTGTCTCTAGAAAACTCGTAGGTAGCAAGTCGAGGACTTCTCTTCTCATACCAGGAACTAGCCAAATGGAGAGTGTCTTGAGCTGCAGTACTAGCTCTCGCCTGATTTGCAGCTGAATCTTGAGTACCAATCTTCTCAACCAATACACGTAAGGCACCCTCAGTGGGTTCGCCAACATTTGAGTACGTGCCAGTTTTGGAATCGAAAGCCAATTGCGCGTCATTGCAAGAGCTGCAACTTCAGTTATCTGGAATAGCGTATCTGAAGACTTCGCAATATCAGACACAACAACATTTCTTGACTTGATTTGTCCTTGTGGTGCATAGGTTGTTCCCTCTACGTCGAGTTCTTCCAAATCCGTACCACTCTCATTGAGATATACAACCTTGTTGACACTCATCTGATTTGTGGTCAGAGTACCGGTCTTGTCGGAGCAAATTTACGCTACAGCTGCCTAGGGTCTCTACAGAAGGTAAGCGTACAACAGCATTTTTAGCAGCCATTTTCCGAGTGCCCAGAGCTAGACATGTTGTGATAACGACAGCCAAACCTTCTGGGATTGCTGCAACTCAAGCGATACCGCAATTTTCAAGTAATAAATCGCCCCTTTGGCCCAACTTCCGTGGCTTGGATCATTGAAGTGAGGAATGTTGATAAGCCAGACCACAATACAGATTACAGAGATAACCTTGGCCAGAGAGTCTCCAAAATCATTCAGCTTTTGTTTGAGAGGCGTTGGTTCCGAGATTTGTGCAGTGATGCTTTCATGAATGTCTCCAATGGCTGTAGAAGATCCAGTAAGAACCACAATGGCAGTAGCATGTCCGTCACGACTGTTGTACCCGAGAATAGGATGTTGACCTGATCCTGCTTGACGGCTTTCAGATCCCTGACAGCTTTTGTATCTTTCCCAACACTTTCACTCTCTCCTGTGAGAATTGCTTGGTCGACCAAAAGCTGTTGCTCTGAATTGTAAGGGTCTACAGTCCGCAGGAATCCTGTCTCCCACAGCAATGGATATGATATCACCGGGTACTAATTCCTCTGCCCGAATTTTGGTAACATGTCCATTTCGAACCACCTTAGCCTCATTCGCTGAGTATTCCTGCAGGGCAGCGATCGCTTTCTCTGCGCTGCTCTCCTGCGAAACACCGACAACTGCGTTTAGGATCAAGATCGTGAGGATCTGCGAGCTGTTAGCAAGGTTCAGGAAGATATGAAACACGAATCTAAGGCGTGTATACTTACGACTGCAGGATCAACAAATGCGGTCCAACCGCCACCCTCCTCGAAGAGGGCTAAAACAAAGGAGATGGCGGCGGATCCCAGGAGAATTATGACAAGCTGGTCCTTAAATTGCTCGAGGATTAGCTCCCAGATTGGGGTAGGAGGTTCCTCTGCGATTGCTGTGATTGTGTTAGTATTTGGCCTGCGTAATCTGGCGCAAAGAGAATTGTACCATTACGACCGTGCTTTTCTCTCAAAGTTTTGACTTGAGCTTCCGACAAGCCCTGGGGCTCAGTCACAGAGAAGTATTTGAGTACCTGGGTGGTTTCTTGGGCGAATGCGTTCTCCATGTTGATATCGAAGTGGG
>CAKJVC010000209.1:0-80569 GCA_918026815.1 Chalara sp. BL73
AACCCTAACCCTAACCCTAACCCTAACCTAACCCTAACCCTAACCCTAACCCTAACCCTAACCCTAACCCTAACCCTAACCCTAACCCTAACCCTAACCCTAACCCTAACCCTAACCCTAACCCTAACCCTAACCCTACTTTTTTAAAAACAATATCGTTAGCAGAACAAAACTACAACATTTATAAAAAGAACTGCTTGCAATCGTGAAAGCGCTAAAGCACTAGCGCATTTACCTACAAAAAGCAAAATTTACAGTTACTATTTATACCGACTATATAAATTTTCGAACTTTTACTACTACTAAAGTCTTAAACAATCGAAGATTAGCTAAATAAACTAAAGAACTAGCAGGATTCGACCTGGTTATTAAGCACGTTAGCGAAACGGACAACGCGAAAGCTAACGCGCTTAGCAGAAAACTAGAATACAAAAACTTCAAAGTATACTAAAAAACAGCTTTGTTTAAAAAGCTCGAAAATAAAAACCTTGTTCTAAATATAAAAAAAGTTGCAGCAACAGTAAAGTATAACTTTACCGAGCTATAGTTAGCACGTTTTAAAAATAGCGCTAAACGAGACTTAAGCGCACAACGAATGTTAGAAAAAACTCTCGAAAAGAATAAAAAAAATAATAAAATCTTTCAACAAAAAAAAACAGGAAAACTGTATATACCTGAAAAGATTAAAAAAAGCTTCGTCAGAAAACAGCATAGCCTTTCTGCACACGAACACTAAAAAATCAGAAAAACGTATAAAAGAATTGCGAAAACTTTTTAGTGTTTAAAACTGAAAGCTACGGTGAAAACAGTAGTTAGCGGTTGTAATACTTGCATCAGGAACAGAGCTTCACGCCGAGCTTTTTATAAACAAATACAAACAATCCCGATACTATTTACACTATAGAAATCAATATCTTAAAACTTTATCGTTAAACTTTCGAAGTCTAAAAACCCAGTAACAAAAGTGGAATACGATTTTATTCTAGTTATAATAAAAAAACTAACAAAATATGTAATACTCGTTTCGTACTGCGAGTTAAGCACAGCAAAAAATTTCGCGTACACTTTTCTTAAAAAAGTAGTCGCTTTACACGAGCTACTAAAAAAGATTATATTAAATAAAAACAAGCTTTTCACATCTAAGTTCTGGACAAGCCTTATAGCGCAGCTGGGCGCTAAAAAAAAGTTATCTACGTTTTTCTACTTACAAACAAATAGCTAAACAGAAAAAATAAATCAAATAGTAGAAACATACTTGAAATGTTATATCAACTACAAACAAAACAATTAAGTCCAACTGTTGCTACTTGCGCAATTCGCATACAACAGTTCGACTACAGAAACAACACTAGTTTTACTATTCTTCGCTAATTACAGCTACGAGCTAGTAGTATACAAAAAACCAGGAATTACGAACATCGACAATAAACATGTCCGAATCTAAGTTCGGAACATTAAAAACTTGCACAAAAAGCTAGCAGAGAACCTGCAGTTTGTAGCAGAAAAAAACGCTTACTATTACAACAAAAAACGTAGTCAGAAGCTTACTTTCGAGAAAAGAAAAAAAGTCTACTTGCTCAGAAAAAACATTAACACTAAAAAACTAAATAACAAACTAGACTACAAGAAATTGAAACCGTACAAAATCAAAAAAGTCAAAAAACTCCTAAACTACAAGTTAGATTTGCTCAAGAATATAAATATCCATTCAGTATTCCACGTATTTTTGCTTGAAAAAGCACTACCGAGCGCTTTACTAGCACTAAAAACCGAAATTCTTTTAGTCAACTTAAACGCCGAGTATAAAGTAAAACAAATTCTGGACTGCAAATACGTCAGAACACAAGTCAAGTACTTCGTTAAATAGAAAGACTACTTACATTCAAAAAACACATAAAAACTTAAAAGCAACTTCAATTGCTCTAAATTGTTGGCAAAGTTCTATCAACAAAATCCTGATTTGCTTAGAAAAAGTTTGAAAAACTAAGGAATCTCGCTAAAAGATCGTTATAGGATCCGCCAGCGTAAGCAGCGACGTTAGCAGCGGCCGCTTGCTTTTGCTTTTCATTTTTCTTTACTTCAGCTTTCTTTTTTTTTTTCTTTTCGGCAGCATTCAGCTTTTCCAAGTAGCGAAAACTACGACGAGCTATTTCTTTTCGACGGCTTTTAACGAACGCTTTTTGTTTCTTTAAACGAAGAATCTTAGCTATGGCGGCCTTCTTTTCTTTGTCCAGTTTTTCGAGCTGACGGTCAATAGCTACTTAGTCGGCCGAGCGAAGTACTTAAGAATCTTACTTGTCTGCCAAAAAGATTTCTACGTCGCAAAAGCATTTTACTCGTATACATTCAAAACATTTCGCAAAACGCTCTTTCTTTGAATTAGCAACACATTTCAAATTCTTTTTTTTACACCGAATACACGAAAACATCTTTTCGCCGACAAACTCGATAAAATCAGCTAGCTCGAATTTTTCACGAATTTTCTTTTTAAACAAACTTTCACTACGATTTTTAATTTTGCTCGTGCGCTGAAGTAGCATAGTAAAAAAAAAAAAAAGCTATGCTTCTCGCGCGAAATTTCCTTACCTGTATTTAAGCGTGAAAGCACGCTAGAACGGAAAAGGAATAGTGTTACGAACCGAATCCTAAGACTTGCTAAAGTCCTAAAAAAAGAACCCCAGAACGCTTTAGCGTTTCGGAACTAATAGGAATCTTAGAAATATAGGTCCTAGGATCAGCCAGTGTCCTAGGACTTTAAGTAAGTAAAAGAGCAAACGGCTTATTAACCCCTGGAAACCGCGACCGTGTCACGTGATAAAGTCTGGAGGAGTCTAGAGACTTTACTAAAGTCCAAGGACTCCAGAAACTCTAGAAAACTCCAGCTTAACTATAGTATATAAGTAGTCGTAGTTTCATAGCTTAGGAGCTTCGTGCTCAAACTTTATTATAGTCTAGCAATATAGTCTTTGTTATACTTGTAACGGCTCACTCCTCAGTGAGAAGCAGTGTCTTGTCTATTTCATATATACCATACCAACCAACGAGCCCCAAGCCCAGCTACCTAGGCCTAAGGCTACCCCGTACGTTACAATATGCTCTTTTTCTGTGTGCAACTTAGTTCTTTTTTGAAAAAACAAAGTAGCGGCGGATCGAGAATGTCGTGCTTATTTTTCTGGTGATTTATTAGCTCCTGTGTTGTCTGGAAAATAACTGACTTGTCGCGACACTTGAGCTCGTAGCAAAGCTTCGGCTGGAATTTGTGAACCTGGCGCTAGTAAGTTGATAGTGATTCTTTTGTCTTAAACAATCGCTGGCACGTCAAACACTGAAAAGACTTGACAATCGCTTTTTTGTCAACACTTTTGCAGTTTATTTGGTAAACGTGAAGCTTTTTAGCGGTTAGGAAATAAAATGAGCATTTTTTAATCTCGCAGTAGAATTCGAAAAGTGTAAGCGTGTTTCGGCTATTTCTTTTAAAGAAAGCGGCAGCTGCTCGGACTTTGTCTGTAGTAGCGCTTACATATTTAAATGTGTTAATCGAAAAGAAAAAACGAACGAACTCGTTTAAAGCGAGAGTCAAAAAGTTTGAAGTGTCCCGTGAAAATTGCATTATGTCTACGAAATGCGATTCGACAAAAGCATTTATGTAAACGGCTTTTTTCAAGGCTTTATTCGTGTTGAAAATATTATATTCTCTCTGAGAAAAGAAAAGCATTTGCGTTAAAGCTTCGTACTTATTTTGATCTACTTTATCGGCGTTTTTATCGGAGTTCTGATCGAGTCCAAAAAAGCATAGATCGATAAGGATTTCCTTTTTTCTACGTGTCTTTTTGTCGGCATAGATACGTTTTTAAGATACATAAATTAAACTTTCACTTTTTTTTAAAAGAACTATACTGACACTATTGATCGATATAAGAACGGCTTTACGGTTATTCTTCGAAAACGGCTTATATAATGCTATGTCTGCGGTGACGTTGTTAGCAAAAGCTACACCGACATTGCTAATAGATGTAAAAACAATAACTTTCCTAGTTCCCGGTAGCAAATTTCGATTTAGTAAAGCTATATCTAGAGTATTGTTAACACGAGCTTCTCGGTCTTTTTCTTGTTTCTTTTATGCACTGATTCTTTTTTTTTAAAAGCGATTTTTGGCAAAACGTCGCAGTTTAAAATCTGTTCTTTTTATATTATAGTCGCTTATATACTTGTCTACTTTACCTGGTTAAAAGCGATGCAAGTTTACTGGCGACTCAGCGACTTTAAGTGCTAATCGGTTTTGCAATAAGTCCGCCGCTCGCATATTGTATAGAGACTGTTGCAGCGGACTTATATATGCTCGTGTAAACCCAAATGCTTTAGCTTGCTCGGTATAACCTGCGGCTACTGTGACTGCAAACTTCGCTACACTTTGTATCTTTTGCTTAATATAAGCAAAGTCTCGGATTGTTCTATAGCGGACCGCATGTAATGAAACACGTTCTAGAACTTTTTTTACTAAAGCTAAGTTCTTGACGGACCGGTTTGCGATGTAGGCCTTACTTAGTTTTTGTACTAGCAACTGCTTTCTTAAAAGTATTTGGCAAATAATCGGCTATATTAGTCGCGTTTATTGAATAGTTTTGTCTCGTTTTTTCGCTGTGTGCTTTAGTACTTCCTTTAAGCTACTTCCGCTTTAGATATAGCTAAATCGAAAAGCAACAATCATTAGAAGTTTGACTAAGCACACGGCATTTTGACTTTGCTTATCGAGTAAGTCGATAAAGCGGACCTCGTTCTTGTTGTTCAAGTTTTTAAGCAGTAAAATATCAGTAACTAGAAAAGTGCTTATAAACCAACCAAAAGTACAATAACTTACTTGTAGCTTTTAGTAAATCTCAATGTGAACTTTCTACGCAAATCTTGAATGCTAGCCGGTTTATTTTCTACGGGGTCTAATACCAGCTGTACGTCCTCCCAACACATAGCTATCGGTCTTTCGTAATCCGCTGTTCGAAAAACATTACCAGTCCGCGCTTCGCAAGCAGACATTAGCACAACGGTAAAAAGCTTCAGCAGAATCTTGTCCCAAGAACCGCAGCCGTCTGTAAAACTTTTCTTTAACTATAAGCGCGCTATTCCTTGTATAATCCGGAACCCAAGCTACACTTTATTATGCTATGTTCCTTTAAAAAGGAAGTTTCTCTTAACAAGCTATCGACTTATTAGTATGTACTTTTGCAAGATCCTATACAAAAGAAAAAAATAAGACATGCCTGATTTAAATGAGTTTCTATTTTCCTGACATCGGATTTGTTGTAGTTGCTTAAAAACTTTCGGTGTCGAAAAGTCAACAAGTCTATCAGATTTCTCTATATTTCTATAATAGTGCTGAAAGAAAGCATAAATTTGCTAGCAATACGAAGTTTAACTTGTCGAGTTATAGTGTTAATGTATCGAAATGTTTTCTTTCTGCTAGGACAAATAGTACTATCCTTTTTTACAGCGGCGTAAAAAGTGTCCCAGGTTGTTGCAACCGAAGTCAGCTGTCGTTGCGTTCCAAGCGCACCTTTTATATATGTCAGGTTTTTCGCATTACGCTTGCTCAAAGTTCTCTTTTCGGCTTAGTTCGTAATAATACTACAATATCGAAGTTAGCACTCGAACGTGTCCCAAAGCCCCAAAAAGTTTGAGCGATTGAAATAATATAGCTGCCAAATATCGCATAAAGCTCCAAGAAGTTTGAGCGGTCGAAGTGAAAAAGCTACTAAAGCATTGTACAAAGCTTCAAATAATATAAGCGATAATCTGAAAATAGCCATTGAAACACCGCTTAAAGTCATAATAATTTGAAGAAATACATAAAGATAGTTGCTGCGATATCGCGCGAAAAGCATTTAAGGATTAATCAAGTAAAAGTTGCTGACTTTATAAAAATACGCTTGCCGTAATTTGAGTTAAGTTCGAATTGCTGTCTCTAATCTTCTGCGGGATTTTCGAGGCCATCAGACGAGCTGAAAAACTGACGACGATCCGACGGATCCATAATGACTTATAGCATATGAAAAAGGGGTGCTGGTATGTGTAAAAAGTTGAAAAAGGTATGGGTAACATGAAAATAGCTTGAATTCGATACTCTTTCTGAAGAGGGAAGATAGGACTATATATAAGTTACCTGTATGATCATGCACAGGGATATAATGAAGACATGTGAAACAAGTAAGTCCTTTTTCAACATAAAAACGAAACAAAAGAATACTTAAACACGTTTGCAGACGCGTGTTAATGTGTTTCAATAAAGTAGTTTAAATAATGAATAAAGTTGCCTGGCCAAAACAAAGTATATTATTCGGAATCGAAAAACGGCTTACTTTAACCACCAAATCTTATTTTCTATTTAGACCATAAAAACAATTTAAATGATTCGGATTCTCAAGTAAGAATCTGAAATTGTACTAGTTTAAACGCTTTGAATAGCCCTAAATAAATAGCTGAATCCTAGCAATCATTTCAACATTTTGAACATTTCGGATAGCCAACCGCATTCCAGCGATGCGAAAGACCCGCCGTGCATGTAAGCTGCTTCGATCAAATTTTAGAAATCTCAAACCAAAATAAAATGGATTTGTTCCAAACGCTCCGATATTGTTCCTACTTGTATTCTTCTGTATATAATGTTGGAAGCTTTTATAACGAATAGTTTAATGCCTTAAATTAATACCACTTTTAACCTTATCTGATTTGCATAACCATTGATACGTTTTAATTAGTTCTCATAACTTCGAATTCGAACAAAGATAAGACACTTAATTGTGTTTTGGTATCAATGAATTTTTAATCTTTTCAAGTTATAGTGGGCTAAGAATTTACATAGCAAGAAGCGCAGGTGATAGAGGCTAGAAAAGTGATTGTCCGTTACGTCTGCGCTAGCTAGCTCTCCCCAACTCTCCTTTCGCAAGACTTACTCCAAGCCATTTACCCCTCTCTTGGCTTATGTAAACGCACAAAAGCCCGAATTATGGAAAGGACACGGCGTTACCTCTCCTACGGTCTACAGCTTTGGCATAGCGCAGGGTTGATAGGAGGTAATACCAGAACAAACAAAGCCATACGAAATAGCCTACAGCTACACTTCCCACAACAGCGGCCACTGCGGCTAAAGCACATCTACATAAGACACTTTGAGATGCGCTATTATCTTGCAATATGTGTGTTGCAAGCCCAACCTGTAGCGCAGACAAGAGAACTGAAAGAACGGCAAATACAGCTAGCATCCATTTGAAATAGTGCTCGAAGAATGCATTATACCAGGTTGATCCAGCTTTATATCTCCGAATAAAAATTTTCACGGAATATGCGGATAGCATAACCTGTAAATAGCGTTAAGTCGACTTAATCGCAATTCTCTATACTTGTATCGTTTATTGACGTTACTCAAAGTCTCGATATTGATATTGTCGAGAAAAGCTTCCAGAAACTCAACTTAGCTGGGCCATTTAATATTCTTTGATACTAGCCCAGATTCTTTCGCAATGTCGAGATCGCTTTCATAGCGCACAAGCTATACATAGGAAAAAAGCACGCAGACTCGCGTAACTCTTGATTTCAGCATAAATTTTCTTTCCAATAGTCATAGTCGAGAAGAAAGTCAGAAAACGGCTTAATGAAAGTTTGAGCTTCGAACCAGACACGATGCTCGTCTGAGTTTTCGCTGACTAAAATACTACGGCCAACAAGCTTTTGTCTGTACAGAGGCCGAGCAGCATTTGGAAAGCAAGCAAGCCGAAAGTGCTGATAAATATCGTTGAGTTTCGGTGTTTTCAAGTTAATAGCTAAATAAGTGCAAGTGTTGCTCTTTGGCCGTAAGTATTTGTTCTTTTCAAAAGTTATTGCGGAATGAAGCGACTCAGGTTGATGTATTGTTAGAAATAAGACCGTCAAAAAGTTCGTCTTTAGTATCGGCGAAGTAAGCTTTTTTAAAGCCCAGCCATTACGAAAAGTGTTATTCTAAGCCTTTAATATTATATCTTGTTTCGCTCACTGTATTCTCCGTCTATCTATTGAAAATAGTCCTAGTAGTAAAAGCACGCTCAGCTAACAATTAAAAAACTCTTTCAGTTACGGTGCTGTGCAGTGGGAGGGAGAGTTTGGAGGGCTATTAGCGACCCGCTTATGCCCCCAGCCGCATACGTGGCGTGCTCCTTTTTATGTAGATTCGAACTTATGGCTGTATGCCGACATCTTCGATAATGGATTGTATTCAGCTGTAGGAAGTAGGGGTTTACGGATCCGCGTATGACCCACAGGTCACGTGGTCCATACAACCCCCATTTTGTAGAATCTAGAGTAGAACCTAATACAACAACAATTACCATATCCATCAAGAGCAAGAGCGTGGCCTAAGGTTATAGAGCTACGCCCGTTGCCCCGTGGAAGGTAAGGAGGGGGCATACCAACATCAGCCTTTGAACAGAAACTGTACTGGACGAGAGGCTGAGGCTTGGCAGGCGCCTATGTGCCTCAGCCACGACATCTTGCAGCGTTACGAGTGGACGCTGGGATTTTGCGCTGATTTTATAAAGGGGCTAGCAGCCACAAATATCTACACTTTCCTTCTGCTTGCCTCAATTTTCTCAACATTCTTTTCAGCTGCTGAATCTTTGTCGCAAGCGTAGCAGTATTATGCGAATCGATCGTCACCAAAATTTCAAGCTACGAAAAATACCACGTAAATATCAAAGCAGAGCTGATGTCCGTAAACTTGTTAAGCACACTTTTTCCATCGAACCTAGCGAAAGCGTTGCGGTTCATTTACTTGCTATCAGCCCTGTAGAAGACAACAGCAAAGTCGCAACCCTAAGCTTTTATACTTTTCCGGACAGTTTGTCCAACAGTTCCAGAAATGAATAGGTATTCAACTTACCGGCGGATCAAACCTTAAATAAAAACAGTTTTAGCCGAGAAACATTTCTTGTATTCGATACTTACTTCTCGGGTTTCACGCTTCTCCAATACACCAAAAATAATGACTGTTATATCGAGTAAGTCAACAAAGAACTTGTGACGATAAATACGACATTGACATGTGTATTCAGTATAATCGCAATATCTAGCTTCGGCGAGCACGCGTTTGGTTCTTTCAAAGAAAAACAAAAGTCGTTTATGTAGCTCCGTAACGCTCTTTTATTAAACGTTCCCGGCGCAAGGATCTTAATTTATAGATATAATACTCGGCTTATTCAGAGCAGTTCATTTCAGAACTTAACAAACTTAGGCAAAGCACTTCAAATTAACATGAAAAGCATTCGAGTAAGTAAAATTATTTTCTTTCTATTCGAGTGCTTCTTTTAGCTAATCTAGTGCCCAGGAAATCAACCAATCTCGTCCTATAGTTTTTATTGGACACAGCCTAGAAAGCCTTGTCATTAAAGAGGTTTGTGTTGGAATCTCAAAAAATTAATAAAGCAATATCTGTGCCACATACTTACAATTTAAGTTGCAGACTATAGTCAAGTTGAAAAAAGAAATAAACGAAAATGCACTAATACTGAATTCTATTTCCGGATTCTTGTTCTTTGGTGTTCCTCACCAAAAAATAGCTATTGAATCGCTTGTTCTTTTAGTTCAAGACAGCCTCAACCGAAGTCTCCTTGAGTCTTTTAATAAAAATTCAGCGCTTCTTCGACGGCTCGAAAAAGAGTTTAGCAACGCATTCGGCGCAAGAAGTCCTTAAATTGTCTCATTCTACGAAACAGAGAAATCCCCCACTACAGTAAAAGTAAACGGCTGAGCTTGATATTGTTGCCCTGAAATATTGCTAACATCTTATTTAAATAAAAAATAGCAAATAAGAACTTTCCGGACTTTTCAAAGTTTTAGTCGATGTCTTATCTGCGACATGCAGTAGCAAGCACCAAAATCCAATTAACCGTAATTATTCCGAGATAGTAAAATATAGCAACCAATACAACGTGCTTTATATACGTGTTAGAATTGCTCTACAGCAACTAGTAAGCAAACCACAAAGCGAGTTTGTTGTCGGAAGCATAAAAGTTAAACATAACTGTACGTAAATAAGCTTAAATCTACAGCTATATAATATAATAACGAGTTCCTAGCATCAGTGCTGCTTTCAGATAAAAACATTGGTTTGTAGCTCAAAAATAACTGTCTACTAAATTACTGATTTAGTATAGAATGTTTCAAGTCGCTTTTATTTCGAGAACAAAAGTACAAGTACAACAGCATTCATTCCGCAAAGAACACTTGTAAGTGGCTTTTCAAGGATTCGCAGTACCAAGCTTAAATAAATAAGCCACGAAAGCTGCTTTAGATCAAAAAAAATCCCGGGGCTAGCAAGTCTGTTCTTATAAAGTTCGCCGTTACAATAATGGATCGCGGAAAATCTAGAAAGCTCGTTCTGTCTTTTTTCATTTATAGTCGAGAAACGCTTTTACAAAAGACACCGCTGAACGTATTTCGTGCACTGTTGAACTCTATGCTTAAATTTTTTCCGGAGTACTTCTCTCGACTTACTAAACGCTTTGAAGACCGAGAAAAACAGTTCGGGTCTTACTAAATAAATAAATAGAATTGGGCCGATAAAGAGCTTCAAGAATTTATGTCCGAAATTCTGACCAAAAAAACGAAAAATCAGCCTGTCGTTATTTTTGTCGACGCACTTAACGAGTGCAGCAAAAACTTCGCCAAAAGTTTGTTAACATATTTCAAAAATCTCATGAAAAACGTCGAGCGCAAAGAAGCGCAAGTTAAAATATGTTTTTTTTCCAGGCATTATCCAATTCTTGGCCTTAACACGATCCTAACGATCTCTGTAGAAAAACAAAATAATAAAAACATCCGATTAGTTATTCAGGAACGACTAAAGGAAATTCAACCAAAAGCAAAGCGCTAGCAGATCCAGAAAAAGATCTTGTTAAAAGCTTAAGGAGGATTTTAATAAGCAGTATTAGTTACTGCTATAGTGATTAATAAAAACGCAACTGAAACTAAGGTGAAAAAGCTGTACGAAAAACTCACCTTTACTCCGGAAGCTTTTGATAAGCTATACACCGAAATTTTGAGCGGCGGTACTGAAGCCGAAAAATACTAAATAACCAAGCTGTTCCAGTAGGTTCTATTTGCTAAGCGACTATTGTTTTCGCAAAAGCTTCGGGAGGCGCTTGCTACCGATAAGAACATAGCTTGCACAACTGTCTCCGACCTTAGAAGCCACGACTGTTAAGTCAATACTTTAGGCCAATTCGAAACGCACATTAAACAAATTTCCAAAAGCTTGGTGGAATTCTAAACCCGTGAAATATAAAAGCTATACGAACCTAGCGAAGAAAACTGAGACCGGGAAGCTCAGTTCGTCCACTAATCAGTCGCCGATTATATGCTTAAAAAATTTCTTAACTACGTCGAACATTATCGGTATGCTTTTTAATTCCAAATCGAAGTCGAGCACTTTGAAATATCGAGGTTTTGTGTCAAATACTTAACATTGAAAAAAGTATTAGAAAAAGCGCGGCTGCTTCGCGGCACACTCTCAGCAAGATTTCTATTGATACTATATATAGTGCGGTTTATTTTCTACTACATCCAGGAAGTTGAACGAGAAAAAATCGCTCAGCATGACCTACTTCCGCTTATTCAATAGAATCCGCAGTCTGAATCCTTAAAAGAAATTGCGCGCCTATAGAAAGTTTTTGATCCTGACAGCACTTACACACTTATAGGATGGCTATTTATTGGAGCGACGCCGCTGCATGTCCTAGTCGCATTTGGCTCGAAAAGCGCTTTTGACGCATTGTTGCAGAAAGATAATGTAGTAGTTAATAGTAAAAATTCGGACGGAAACACACTATTAAATCTCGCTATCAGAGAGTATCGTCAAAATATAGCACTAGCACTGCTAAATCGGTCGATCGAGTAGCAGCTCCGACATGAACAAACAGTTGACGAAAGCATCATTCAGAGCAAAAAAACAAAACAGCAGCTAAGTTACTTTATAAACATCAACACTGAAAATAACGACGGTAATACGCCGTTAACTATTGCTCTAACGGAAAAAGCCGAAAAAGTAATCTTCAAGTTAATTAAAGCTAGTGCAAATCTCAAGTTTTTCGGGCGAGAGACAGCGCTTGTTTTTTATGCTATTCGCAACAGAAACATGCTTTTTCTCATAAAGCTTATTAAGAAAAGCGCCAAACTTGACGGAGCTGTATATTTTGCTTTGAAAAAGCTTTCTTACGAGAAGAACGCCGTTCTTAAGGAGTTTCTATCGGAACTACTCAAAGCTGGAGCCAATACAATCAAATCACCAGAATTTGACAAAAGCTCTGAAAACGAAAGCGAAGACGAAAAAAATAAAGATAAGTATAAGTATAATTCTAATAATGAGGCAATTCTCTTAGCTTCACGAAAAAGTCAAACAGCTATAGTTAGCCTCCTCCTGTCGCACAGTGCTTCGGTGACTTCTCAAAGCAAGTACGGGAGGTTTCCATTAGAAGTTGCTGTAGAAAATGGACATGAAGAAGTCGTTAAAGTCTTGCTTCGAAACGCGCCTTCAGCAAATGCAATGGAAGACTTTGGCGGCTACACAGCATTAGACCTTGCTCTGGGGGCGGATAATGAGCCAATAAGTCCCTGCACCCCCATTTGGATCACCTTTTACACCAAAAATCGCGATTTTGAGATATGTTTAATTCCACCAACTTTTGATATAATTAAATAAAACTTGAAATGAAAGTTTAACATAGTAAATTAAACTAAAAGAAAGTATACCAAAAAATTTTAAGCTTAAAATAAGTGAGAAATTTAATTTTAAAGTTGCGATTTTCGGTTACATACAAATTTGTATGTAAAATGCAATTTTATTAAATCCTTAATAACTTTATCAAAAAAAATCCTAAAAATAAAAATTAAATTTTAATTAAATCACTATAAATAAGAGTATTATATATATTTTTTATTAATAAAAGTATAGTGCTTTGCTGTATGTATTATAATTTATTTAGTTCTTCATACAAAAAATTTGTATGAGAAAATCTTTTTTTTGAAATTATAAGTTTTCCACGAATTATTGTTTTAATTATTTTAAATTAATATATACTTTGATTTATAGCAATATAATTAAATTTTGAATTTTATTTTTAAGATTTTTTTTGATAAAGTTATTAAGGATTTAATAAAATTGCATTTTACATACAAATTTGTATGTAACCGAAAATCGCAACTTTAAAATTAAATTTCTTACTTGCTTTATTTCTTAGAACCTTTAAATTTTAAAAATAAGCTTGCATATATATAGAAAATTTTTATTTTTATTTTCATTTAATTATATTAAAGAATCGTGGAGTTAGAAAAGCCCCAAAATTGTGATTTTTGGTGTAAAAGGGTGATCCATATGGGGGGGTGATCCAAATGGGGGTGCAGGGACTTAGTCAAGCTCCTGCTCGAGACAGGCAAGGTCGACATCAGCTCAAAGGATTCTAGTAGACGAGAACTGCTATTTTGGGCGGCAGAGAACGGGCATGAGACTATAGTCAAGTTGCTGCTCGCGACAAACAAGGTCGATATCGATTTAAAGGATTCTGGTGGATGGACACTATTATTGTGAGCAATAAAGAACCGGCACGAGACTATAGTCAAGCTCCTGCTCGAAACAACCAAAGTTAACGTCGACTTAAAAAATTCTAATAGACGGACACTACTATCGTAGGCAGCGGCGAACAGGCACGAGACTATAGTTAAGCTCTTGCTCGAAACAACCAAAGTTAACGTCGACTTAAAGGATTTTAATAAACGGACACCACTATTGTGAGCGGCAGCGAACGGGCACGAGACTATAATCAAGCTGCTGCTTGAAACAAGCAAAATTAACGTCGACGTCAAGGATTTTAGTAAACAAACGCTACTATCGTGAGCGGCAGCGAACGGGCACGAGACTATAGTTAAACTGCTGCTCGAGACAAGCAATGTCAACGTTAACGTCAAAGATTTTAGTGAACGAACGCCACTATCGTAAGCGGCAGTGAACGGGCACGAAATTATAGTCAAGCTCTTGCTCGAAACAATCAAAGTTAGCGTCGACTTAAAGGATTTTAATGGACAGACACCACTATCGTGGGCGGCAGCGAACGGGCACGAGACTATAATCAAGCTGCTGCTTGAAACAAGCAAAGTCAATGTCGACGTTAAGGATTTTAGTGAACGAACGCCACTATTGTGGGCGGCGGCGAACGGGCACCAGACTATAGTCAAGCTGCTGCTCGAGACAGGCAATGTCAACGTCGACGTCGAGGATTTTAGTGAACGAACGCCACTATCGTGGGCGGCAGTAAACGGGCACGAAATTATAGTCAAGTTTCTGCTCGAAACAACTAAAGTTGACGTCGACTTAAAGGATTCTAATAGACAAACGCCACTATCGTGAGCAGCAGCGAATAAGCACGAAACTATAGTTAAGCTGCTGCTCGCGACAAACAAAGTCGATATCGATTTAAAGGATTCTAGTGGTTGGACACTATTATAGTGGGCAATAAAAAACTAGCACGAGACTATAGTCAAGCTTCTGCTCGAAACAACTAAAGTTAACGTCGACTTAAAAGATTCTTATGGATAAACGCCGCTATCGTGGGCGGCAGCGAACGGGCGCGAAACTATAGTTAAGCTGCTGCTCGAGACAAGCAAGATCGATGTCGACTCAAAAGATTCTAGTGGATAGACGCCACTATCGTAAGCGGCAGCGAACGGGCGCCAGACCATAGTCAAGCTGCTGCTCGAAACAGGCAAGATCGATGTCGACTCAAAAGATTCTAGTGGATGGACGCCACTATCGTGGGCGGCAGCGAACGGGCGCCAGACCATAGTCAACCTGCTCAGGTTGTACATTAACTGCTCCTAATAATTTATATCTTAGCTTTATCTCCTTTTAACTTATTACCTATTTTTACTCTTTTCTTAAGCACTCTTGTAATATGAGCCTTGGGAAATAAAACTAGAGATACCAGGAGAGGTGTAGTGGAAATGCTGAGTGTGATATTAAGCCATGTGAAGAACCAGCCTAAGGATGTTAGAAACGCGGTTAAGGAGATGTCTTTAAAGATGTCTCAATTTCTGGGAAAATTACGATTTTTGTACACCTAACCTTTGATACTTTTGACGAAATTACCTTTCTCCTATTCTCCAAGTTAGCTTTACACTGAGTAGAAGAGAAGTATCTAGAAATACATTTACGTATTCTTACCACATACCTATTTGGCGAATATGCCCCAGCTTGTATTTTCCAACTAAGAACTATTCTTCTTACTTAGACGTGTATCTTCCGCGAAGCAATCATTACTTTCTCTCTTCTTTTATGCTATTACTTTTCTAGGGGTAAGCCCCTATAAAATGAGGTGTTTAGGTGGTAGGGTTAGGACCGCTTCGCTTGCGACGTATGTCCACTTCTCGTTTGCGCAGACGTATAAAGCTACGATTTCTAGCCTGGGCCAAGATTTTTCTAGCCTGGCCCAACTGTAACCCCGGTATCGCGAGGTTGTAGGTCCTGAAAGGACCCACAACTTCGCGTCCACGTGATCCTATTTACATGCGTTCCAACAGTTACGAAAGCGCAACAAAGTTGGGGCTGCTTTATAATTTTCCAAAGAACTTCAATGACTCAGTCAAATGTAGAAATCTGCCACATCAGCCTGGTGCCAAAGCCTACACGTTAACTAGCGTAAGGTCCTCCACTGCACTGAGTAGCTCTGCTCGAAACGCCAATAACTGGAGACTCGCTTTTGATAGCTAATGAGGGGAATGTCTGGGAGCCCAGACTGCGAAGAAATCCCCTAGGTGGCAAGTCAGGGATATTCTGGTAGCTCCGCTCAACCTTATGGAAGGCCCCTAACCAACTCCGGGAAACCCAAAATCTACTAAAAATCTACTAGTATTTTCATACTACAATGTGGACATGGGAATTTCTGATGGCATTGGAGCATTGTGAAGTTATTTGAAATATTAGTTTTTTCTCCCATATAAAAAAAATACTGACGAATTGCTGAAAAATTGACGAATCGCTGATCCCCACCTGAGTGAAGCGAGGGTAGGCGCAGGGAACCAGAGTTCCCACGATTAATCTAATTTTAACACATAACCTCGCCTCGGGCCGACTAGCGGTCACCTGCACCCCGCCAGCTATTTCCTAATGATAAACCATAATCCAAGGCGCGCATCCTCCAACGCCATAACAAAAGTATTAGGCCAAAAATGTCCGCGACTGTTAATCTTAGTAATGCACGACAACGGGCTTCTTTAGCTTGTGACGTGTGCCGCTCCAGAAGGACAAAGTGTGACGGACGCAAGCCAACATGCACGTTTTGTGAAGAGCATGACATAGCATGCAATTACAGACCGCCTGTTGCTCCAGGTCCGTCAAGGTAAGTCCATTGTTCCTCCGGATGGAAGGCTATATTAACTAAATACTTCACAGAAACGAATTAGAAATCCAGGCTATTAGGGAACGCCTTGATGATCTTTACAGTCTCGTTTCTATACGACGGCTTGATCCCAACTTTATAATTCCCGGTCGCTCAACAGGCCCTACCCCGTCCGTTCTTGGTCACTATCCTGTAGATGAGTCCATCATCAGTCGGAACTGGAGAATTGAGTTTCCATTTATGACAATCCAGACTCCGTCGATTATGTGCTTACTCGGACAGGATCCTAAACTGGCGGCTCGAATGGCTGCCGCGGAGAGAACTAAGTTGACCATGCTGACTCAGCCGGATAATTCTGTATACTGTAATTTCCAGTACCAGAACGCACTGAGGTGAGAATCTCTCAAGTCGATCTCGAGAAAGGACTCACACCGGATCTTAGCGCATTTAGATTCTTTTACGACAAGATACAACATTGGTACCCCATCTTGCACACGGAATTCTTGGATCTTTATCTTGAAAAGACTGTTGGTACCTTTACTTCTTGCCCAGACTCTTGTCTTGTCCTTCTTGTAGCTGCCATCGGTTCGGTGTGCCAATATTCATCTCTTTCAACAACTTATGCAACGCAACCTGATGCCGACTATATTGGGAAAGCTCTTACAATGCTGCCAAATGTCCATTTCGAGTTTAGCTTGAGGAGTGTTCAATGCCTTATTCTTCTGAGCATATACTATAACTGTATTGGAAAGCCATGCCAAGCACACGACTATATATTGATGGCTTCTTGCAAGACACAAGCACTATTCAAATGGTGCGTTCGTTCCTTGTCCCTACTCATAAACCTGGTTGATCAATATCGAGCAGCCACCTTTATGCGCATAGCAACGCTGATATGGAGCTTCTAAGAAGAATGTTTTGGTCTATACTTCTAATTGAAACGTTAAGTTATTTTTCCGCTCACCAAATCACCAGTATTCTGACGAATTGCTCTTTAGTGAGCTAGGCTATCATCTTGATATGCCTGAGAGTAATATCTGGAAATTTGACGACCGCATTCTTCTCCCTGGTATCCATGACTCTTGGGAGCCTTTTCAAGAGAGTAAGCGATGCTTGATTGATCAAAGTCGGCTCTCGAACACATCCTCACTCACTCCAAACGATACGAAAGCCTACTTCCTGGCAGCGATTTCGATGTGCCGTATGATGCGGCGCTGTTTTGCGTCTGTGATGTTATTTAACAATAAGGAGATATACGCTCCAATCATTGCTGCTGAACTTTTGCATCAACTGGAGAACTGGTACGACCACCTACCCACGGGCCTCAGGTTTCACCGTCAAACTTCTCTCCTTATTACGTCGGATGTGGCTATTAGCCATGCTAGCCACCAGTCAGGTTCTAGCCAAGCTGCTGTTAAATCCTTTCTGCAGATGCAATTTTATCAGTGTCTGATATCCACATACTGGCCTGCAGTATACAGCGTCATGCATCTAGATGTCGCGAACGTGGCGACACTGTCTGACTGCGCACGCTTCTTCGATGCATACGTTGGCCTCGTTTCGAACATAGTTACGGCAATTCAATGTTGCCTACATACCCCTTGGAATTTTTATGCAAGGTTAGAATTAAATTACACCCCTTATCATGCTCTTTGGCATTTAACCAGACATAGTCTTTTTATAACGACCATGGCTGCCCACAAAGGTGCACATGCACAATGCCTACAGAATACGATTTCGCCTAAGGTGATGCTTTGTTTTAAAATTGCAACCGAGATCTTCGAAAACAGCGAGGCGGTGGGAATCAGCCCTTCATTGGCGATGATAGGAGCAATACTATCAGAGCAGATCAAGACCAAGCCCTGAAGTGCAAGTTGTGGTCACTTACTCCTGCGCTGAGGTGATAATTGGTCTCATCCTGCAGGTAATATGTGCAATATAAGCAAAGGACTTCAGAGGTAATAAAGCTTATCAAACAATTCAGTTACCCGCACAACTCAATCCCTTCTTCGGGCATGGCGTGTTCGGCATCACCGACCATCTAGTCATCCAGGGAAAATTGACAATGAGCAAGCTACGTAAAAATCGCGCAATCATTGCCTTTGAAGTCAGTATGTGTCCTAGAGGACGTTTTCTGTTCCTTTCCACAATAATGGATGACTAGATCAGGATTCTCGACGAGGAAAGCAAAATCATCGTATTCTGTCTACTTGTAATCCTACGTACAAAGATCACAAATCCAAGCCTCTCTCCAATACTGCCTTCCGTCCCGCACGCCTTGGTGGTTGTCCCCCGCTACCCAGAAGAACATTAACGAGTATCGTCTCCATACGATTACCTTGCCTACGCTTCAACAGCTGTTTTATGCTGCTCTGGCCCAGGGCCTTTCCCTTCCCTGATTTCCATAAACGTGACAGATGGAACCCACCCAACACTCTGTCTCGCATCACTGACTTCAGCATACAATTCATCCACTTGTTCCAACGTAAGGCCTTTCGTTTCATAAATCATGAAATAGACAAATGCAATACAGATGAAGCAACAACCACCCCAAATGAAGAAGATTTTAGACTGCAGGTTGGCGTTGCCAGGCCCATAATTTACCAGATATGGTGTCGCGTACGCGATAGCCCAATTCAGAAGCCAGTTCGTGGCTGTCGTCATTGAAAGAGATTTGGCCCGAACCTTCAAGGGGAAGATCTCGCCTGTAACAACCCTATAGAGTAGCGTTAGATGACTCCTGTGTAATGGCAAGGACTGGTAGGGAAAGGAATACCTACCAAGCAATGGGGCCCCATGATGATGCAAAGAAGAAAATATAAAAGCAGATGAACGCGATCGCAGCTTTTTGCGCCCGAGCATTGTGAACAATGATGTTTCCGGCCGCGTCTTGCCCAGTAGTCGTAGTTCCCAGAATCGCGACGATGAACTGAGAGGTGCACATCCCTACAGCCCCCCAAAGAAGAACAGGCCGTCGACCCCATTTTTCAATAGCATAAAGGCCGGGAAAAGTGGAGGCTGTATTTACACAATTGGTTATCAAACTGATAATAAACGAGTTAGTAAGCCCAGAATTCTTGAAGAATTGGGTCCCATACTATTAAAGAAATTAGTGTTGCAAGTTCCTAACAGAGAGACTGCATCAGGAGGAGTGAAGTACTTTAATAGGCTCGTCTAGAGGTATTTATGAGAGCGAAGGCTCGTAATACTTTCAAAACGAGATATTAAACCAGAGGAGTTATTAACCGGAGAGAACTCACATAGAAGATGAAATTGATGCCAGTCAATTGCTGCAAGGCTTGAAGCGCACAGCCAGTAAGCAGGCGCTTGAGGAGATTGCCTTTAAAACAGTCGAGGTAGCTTGCTTCCCCAAGACTCAACTCATAGTCATGATTCGCTTGGATCTCAGCAAGCTCTTCAATGATAGCTGGGTCACTCTCTGGAAGCCGCCTGATCTTAGCGAGAGCTTTGGTAGCGGCTTGAAGGTTACTCTTCTTTATCATGTAACGAGGCGTATCTGGAAGGAGCATCATTCCACCTACTAGCACAATGGACCATGCGAATTGTACAGCAATTGGGATGCGGTATGCACCCGTATTGTCATGATTCTGAGTGGCGTTATTGACGATTGAAGCTAATAAAAGGCCAATGGTAATAGCTAATTGATATGAGCCTACAATTACGCCGCGGATCCACTTTGGAGCCATCTCTGATTGATACAGCGGAACTGCGGTTAACGTATTAGAATATTTGATGCAATAATGGTCGATCTCTAAACTTACTCAGCGCAGAGATCAAGCCGACTCCAAAACCCGCAAAGAAGCGGCCACTTACGAACATAGGAATTTCGGTGGCTGCTGTTTGCAAGATGACTCCGAGATTGAATACAAACGCCGTTGACACGATCAGGCCCAGACGGCGACCAATGATATCCGCCATCGGTGCTGCAGCAAGGGCTCCGAAAAATGTCCCGGCTGAAAGTATGGACACGATAGTGGCAGACTGCGAAGCCGAGACGTTACGGTGTCCAGCACTGTCTATGTATCCGGTAGAGAACTCTTTCTGCCAGTAAGGCATTGCTAGAATACCCCCAATGGTTCCAGTATCATATCTATAAGGTAACTCGTATTAGACTATCGACGAATAGTCACAGGTTGCTACCTACCCAAATAGAACCCCTCCAAAGGCTACAAATAAGCCTATCATAATAGCAGGCCATGACTTTCCTGGAGTCCCCTCTGGTTTCTTGAGCATTAGGCCCATGCTGGATAGATGAAAAGAATATTCGCTATAATAGGATGGAAGGAGTCTTGTTAACGGTCTTAGGCGATTCTTACCTGTGCTTGCAGCTATTTATCCATTGATGTGGAAATCCAAGTGCCTTTATATTAGAAAGCCAGGTTATGAGATCCTAGAATCAGCTTAGGACGAGATTTGCCATCTGAGAGCGACTCATGCTCCCAGATGGGGTTTTTTTCGGTCCAATTCTGCCACTATATTTGGAGGAGCGCTATCTGCGGAGTCGGGCATCAATACCAAAGAGGAAGGTATCAAAAACGTTTATTTGTCTTGAGTGAGAGAAACGTATTCTAAGCCTCAGAGAAGTCTGTATGGCGCACAGCTGTCCAACTACTTAAGTTGAATTAGATTGAAGGTTAAATCGCCACTAGTCGTTCCCATGGAGCCCGTATGGTGGAGAGCGGGGTAGTCTAGGGCTCCTCCTTTCCCGCCTCGCGTATCGTTCCGATATCCGCGATGCAAAATAGGAGCTGCTATTGGTCGAGCCATCTGCCGCATAACTTGCTACAAAGTGCTATATCGCGGTGGGTGAAAAAACAGTTGTCTCGCTTATCGTTGTAGGCTTTCCGACTCCCGCTAACGCCGGACATTAGCACATGCGAGGTTGATACCTTATTAAATTATACGGAATATTCTCCAATACGGAGAGATTTGTCAAATTTTTTATTAACGAAAAGGCGCTTTTGTATCGATTCTAGTATTTTTCATCTTATTTTTCCGAATTTTTTGAGGGGTCGTTGCGGGGCACCCGCTATTAGAATCTCTCTGTGGGTGGTACTAACTGCTCTCCCCTTGAGCTACACTCACTATACCCAGTTATGTGGGAAGCAGAAGTGGAAGGTCTTCGAGTTCGCTAAGACTGCTTGACTAAGGTCGGCCCACACGGTCTATCACTCTCGATCCGGGAACTAGGATTCATTGCCTGTCCGAGAACTCCATCCTGGAGACCCCAGGTTGCGGGGTCATAGACTAGCTAGGTTCTCTCCCTAATTGACATTCCTTGACAGTATCTTTAGCGAACCAAAAGCTGCAGAGATCTGTTCAACTCACTCATTGTATCTAATTCTCATTTGTAGGATCAATGACAAAAACAATGACAAAAACAACGACAAAGTGGCCAAGGCAGTCTAGAGGTAAGTGTTCAATCGGTCCATAAAAAGATCACCGTTCCCTCTGCTGCCATTCCATGCTCAACTCCAACTCTCATCTTCTCTGGAGCTGTAATTTATGTAACGGCAATGATGAAGAGCTCCCCACTCCAAGGTAGTCTTATCAAGACAATCCTTTCCTTTGCAGTACTCCAAACACCTATTCTCGGCAAAGCAATTCCTCGAACAGAGAGCTGCGACACCAGTCACTATCCTGGCCCAATCAACCCAAGTTTCGAAACGGGGAGTCTCGATGGATGGAAAGTCATCAGTGGAAATGCTTTTGGCAACGCTTCTGTTAGCTCTGAAACTTCCTACTGGGGAGGACCATTCAACCAAGCCGGTAAAAGTTTCTTATGGGGCTTTGCACAGGCGGGAGATCCTGCGGTTGGGCAGCTACACTCAAGTACCTTCAAAGCAAGCTCCGTGATGAGCTTCTTAGTCGGTGGCGGTTGGGATCCTGTTAATCTCTACATAGGCTTAGTCAGAGACAGCGACGGCAAGATCCTGCTTAGCCAAACTGGGACGAACGATGAAGCCATGATTCGGGTTGTCTGGGATACTAGTCTCTATGCTGGCGAGGAAGTTCATATCATTGTCTATGACAATAGTACTTCCATATCCTGGGGCCATATCAACTTGGACGACGTCAGGACAGGGTGCGATGCTCTCGGCGATAATGACCTTCATTTCAACATCCTCGGCCAGGCAAATCAACCCTTGCCAAATACCAGCACAATTTCATCCGCAGAGCTATACGCCATTGATCCTATTCGGCCACAATTCCACTACACTCCTTATCAGGGCTGGATCAATGATCCTGCCGGGCTCATTGAATGGAATGGGCGACATCAACTCTTCAGTCAATTCAATCCGGCTGCGCCGCTGTGGGGTCCTATGCACTGGGCCCATGCGGATAGTTTGGATGCTGTACACTGGCGCGAGCTACCAGTGGCGCTTCAACCATCTCGCGTTACCGATCCTCGTGATAACTCTGGTCGTTTTACTGGCGGTGCAGTCATAGACAAGGTCACTGGAGCGCTACATCTTCACTTTACAGATTTCACGGACCTAGCTTTTCATCCGGGCGCTGTTGCAGAAGTTGTAGCATCCTCAAAAAGCATGGATGGGATAAACTTCGCCTATTATTCTGGAAACCCAGTCATTTCTGGGCCTCCTTCCAGTTCTTCAAATGGATTCCGTGATCCCAAACTCTTCTGGGATCCCACGGATAACACCTGGAAGATGGTGATAGGATCGGGTGATGGAACCAAAGGGAAAGTGCAACTCTACGTCTCTAATGACCCAGAATTGCTTTTGTGGGAGTACGTTGGCGTCTTAATCGAAGGAGATGGTAGCACTGGCAGCATGTGGGAATGCCCGAACTTCTTCCCTCTGGGTGACAAATGGGTATTGTTTTATGGTGGTAATGCCCTTGGCTACTACGAAGTTGGCACTTACAATGGATCTACTTTTGTTTCAGAAAAAGTCGGTCTTCTAGACGCTGGTCCTGATAGCTATGCAATGCAATGGTACCTTGACTCCAGAGGTCGCAATCTGGCAATTACCTGGATGGGAAATTGGCCGACCTCGAAGTGGCCTAGCCGCATCAACGGCTGGGCAGGCTCACAATCAGTTACTCGCGAGCTTTTCCTCCGGGAAGACGGAGGATTAGGAAGCAAGCCAATACCAGAAGTTGCGAATCTAGCGGCTGGCCCTGTCAAAGACTTAGGGCAGAGGAACGTCAGCGGGACGATTAACGTAGGATCCACGAACAGCGCCCGACTCCAACTAGCGGCCGACCTAAAAGCTTCCGATGCACCATCTTTCACGATCTTCCTATATTCCTCAAGCGCGGAAGCTGTTGTTCTGACCCACATCTTTGCGAGCAAAACCCTAACTTTAGATACTACGAGAGCCGGATATGGGCAATCTGGAAAGTGGAGCGCTATAATTTCAACTTCGGAAAATAATATTCTCAATCTTGATATTCTGATCGATCGTTCGAGTGTAGAGATTTTTGTAGGAGATGGCACTTCGATAACGGCAACTATCTTCCCGCGCTACCAGGAGTCTACGGATATTAAGATTGAAGCGCTCGGAGGAGAAGTTGTTTTTAATAACATCACCTTGACGCCCCTCGGATCTACTTGGAAATCTTAACTAGATTGATTTACTCACAACCGCAGATCAAGGATGACAGAAATGATATTGCTATTTTGGACTTTTCTCGTGGTAAAGCAGGATGGATGACTACAAGTGAAGGGAGCTGTGGATCATTGAACTTCCCAAGTTAGATTATAGTGATATCGTAGTTTAACAGCCCTGAGTTTTGCTTGGTTTTGCAGCCATGCTTTCGAGATATTCTCGTGAGCAACATAAAGAATAAGCAAGCTGTGGGTTCACTCTAATACGGGGCACCACCACGTCCTGACGTGAGTGCCTATTGTATTCTTGAGTGATTCGATTGATTCAGTGTTAAGTTCTAACTATGGTGAAACTAAGAGTATATATAACTGTTGGTTCCGTAGGATACCTATCACGTAGCAAAAGGCGTAGTAGCTATTGACTACGCTCTTGCTGGTGTGATTATGGTTCCTTGATTGATTGTTCTACTAAGATTCTACTCTACGGCTATGGAAGTGTGCGGGAATGCCCCGCATGTCACGTGCCGACATGGATGGTATACCGACAATAACCCCACTCCGGATCACGTGACCTACTCTAGTTAATTGTACCAACACAAGCCTTTCTATCAGGGCATGGCAGCAAATGGTTAAACTAATTTTTTGGACTTGGGCCGCTTGCCTTGAGTCACAGTTTTAATTAGCTCTATAAATTGTGTTTCCAACGTGTTATTGTGGCGGGGAACATGCTGAAAAGCAAGAACGGCAACAGGATCTAGCACAAAACTTATAGGCGCGGTAACGGTTGCTGTAGCATACTAGGGAGAACACCGGCGAGCCTAAGCTCTATATAATAGATAAACGTCAATAGCTTATAAAGGTGTAGAATATAGAAGGGTGGAAAGGTGTGTTGTATTGATGATGATGTGCCTTCATACCGGAGGCGAAGGTTATATACAACTCATGCTCATCAGGTCACATGACTGACCACTCATAGTATCACGTGACAGAGTGTCAAAGGAAAGAAAATCGTCCCCACCACACTAGTACTAGGGATCCCGGGTTGTGTACAACCCGTGCTAGACTGAAAGGCTTGCTTTATATGGGGGCAAGCCCCCAAACCCCCGAGCCTCGCTGCGCTCGAAATAAGGTACTTAAAAGTTTATAAGGGGGCAAGCCCCCAAACTTCGCTGCGCTCAGAGCCTGTAAGTAATTCAAGAGCCTGTAGCATGCAAACCTGTAAATCTGTAGCATATAGACTTGTAGCACGTAAACTTGTAGCACGTAAACCTGTAGCATGTAAACCTGTAGCATATAGACCTGTAGTATATAGACTTGTAGTATGTAAATCTGTAGCATGTAGACCTGTAGTATGTAGACTTGTAGCATATACACCTGTAGTATACAGACTTATAGCACTTGTAGCATGTAAACCTGTAGCATGTAAACCTGTAGTATATAAGCCTGTAGTATATAAACTTGCTAACACTTTTAGCTTTTTTATTTTGCTGCGTTTAGCTTTTGTAACTAACGCACCGAACAGTTTGTAAACGGCCTGTAAAAAAGCCTGTAAAAAAAGTCAATTTTGGGGGCTAAGCCCCCAAGCCCCCTTATTTCGCTGCGCTCAGCTTTTATTAGCAACGTACAGGCTTGTAAACGACCTGTACAAAAGTACAGTTATACGACTAAGCTATAAAATCGATCAAATTGAAGCAGTAAACTTTGTATGAAAGCCGTAAAAAGCCGTAGAATCAAATTTTACTATATGGGGGGGCGGTGCCCCCCTCAACCCCCCTCACGTGACAGAACTTTCTCTCAGCCAATCATTTTGCCAAGAACGCTCAGGCTTTTTTTGAACCGTAAGTAGAGAAAAGCAAGCTTTTCAATAAAGGCGCTCGTTAGGTGTAACAATCGAAAATAGAAAGCTTGCTTTTTAATTTTATAAATTATCACGTATTTATATGGGGGCCAGCCCTCAAACCCTCAGATTTCGCTGCGCTTAAAAGACTTTACGGTTTGTATTCGGTCTGTAACTACTTGAAAACTATTTTACAGGCTCGAAAACTAAGAAATATTACTATCTTTATTTAGTTTACTAGCTTTTTTCGCATATAACTTTGCCAGCTGGGCATAGCGCTTCGAGATTTTTTTGTAGTGCTTTGCAATTTAATATATACGTTTTGCACGAAAACGACGAAAAACTCGAATTTGACTTGTAGTTTTAGCTTACGAATGAAAATTGTTAGTTACAAGCTATGAAAATGTATATACCAAGTATAAACTTACGAGCAACACGGCTACGAAGCACCGAAAATATATTAATAAAAGCAATATACCGAAAAAAACGAGCAGAAAAAGAACTTTTAACAGCTAAAAAAGCCATAAAAGCAACAGAATTAGCAGCTGCAGCTGCATTTACGGCCGCGGCAACTGTAGCAGCTGTAGCTTAACTACTTACAAGTTCGTAACGTTAGTTATAAATCGAAAAACAAAGAAAACAATTCGTAAACTTACGAAAACTGCACCGGATTTTTTTATTATTATAGTAGCAATTAGTACAACTACTTTCGAAATATTTATTTACTGTAACACAAACAGCTTAAACTTTAGCCGGCCGAGTGCGAATACAGTGTTTACAGCTTGTAGCTTTTTTTTTTTTAATTATATAACTTAATAACGCTTTTATATTTAAAAAGCGACTTGTATTAACAGACCGATTCGAGCGCAAAACGAAATTTCGAACAGTTAGTATAGCAGCCAAAACAATTATAACGGCAGTAAAGTAAGCCGAAAAAACAAGTTTCGGGTTTAATATAGTTAACAATAATAAAATCAATTTAAAAAACATTTGTAAACTTACTGTAGTTATCGGTTTTTTTATTTTTTTTTTTATTTTTATTTTTATATTTATTACTACTAAGCCGAACTTAAGTTAAAACAACAAAAATAACTTTTTTTTTTTTTTTTTTTTTTAAAAAATAGTAAAATATAAACTTTGTAAAAACAAAAAGCATTGCGATAGTGTTATTAATTGATTTCAAGTAGTTGTAGTAGTAGTTATAGTAATAGTTGTAGTTGTTGTATAAAAAAAAGCTAAAAAATTGAAGTTATTTTAAAATAGTAAAGCTAAGCAAATAAGTTACAAACAGTTTTTGCTTTTTACAGTTACGAGTATTACAAGTTTTACAGATATATAACTATAGTAATTGCGCATTTCTACAAGTAAAATCTAGTTTTCGATTTTTGAAAATAACTGATTTTTTGTCTGTAAACTGCTTAAAGTTAAAAAAAACTTTTAAAAAGCAAACTATTTAAAGTTTTCACTCGTAAAACCGCAATATATAAAAAGCCGATACAGTGCTTTTTTTGATTTAAGTTTAATACAACTTGAAAAAAAGTTAATTTTTGACTTTTGTAAATTGTAATAACGTAAACAAGCTGTAAAAAAAACTAGGTCCGTAAACAAAAAACGTTTTTATAATTATAAATATAAAAAGAAAATAAAATAAAAACAACTCCGAGCAGACAGTCTAGAAAATCCGGGCCGATATAAATGTTAAAGCGAATAAGCAATACCGAAAGTATAACTGTAGAAAACGTTGCATTCGTAAACTAAAATATATTAATAATAGTTTTTATAAAGCCGTTAATTAAACTATGTTCGGTTTATAAATTAGCTGTAAGTATAACACGAGCGCCGATATATATATAAAGTTCTAGTAACAAATTATCGGTTTTATTTTCGGTAGCTCGAGCAGCGCTACGGCCGGTATGCCGAGCTGTTATTTTAATAACAAGCTGTTATAGTGCAACTAAAAAAGTAAAATTCCGTTTCGCGACTTCGTTTTTAGTATAATAAAGCCGTAAAGCTGTTGCAAAACTTTAGATTTCGAGTGCAAAAAACGTATTTGCGATGCGTGTACAAAGCAGTTTTCAGCTAGCAATTAACAACTAGAAAACCCGTAACTTATTTAAAACAGCCCGAAACTTAGTTAAAAAATCGTTTTTTTTTTATTGTTGTATAACTTAAGTTAGCCGAACAAATCGATTAAAAGCTCGATATAAGCACTAGTTTTTAATAGTATAAAGCTCGGTTTAAACAGCCGAAATATATAATAGCTTTTTTTTTACAAGCAGCAATTGAAAAAAATCTTTATATAACAAAACGTTTACATTTTCGAAAAAAAGTGTGCTCGAAAAGAAAATCGCTTGTAAACGATTGTTAATTAGCGACAAAGTTTTTAAGTTTATTATAGATTTTTTATTAATAATTAAAAATCGACAATACCGAAATTGACTTTGTAAAGCTTGTAAAATCGACGTACTTATATTTGATTTTTTGCTTTTAACTAAAAGCCGAAGCAAACTATGTAAAGTTTAGCCGATAATATTAAAAACTGCAATACTTGTAAAAGTACTTCGGAATACCGAATTACTTTTTCTAGCTTTAATTGCGAGTTTTTAAAAGCGAGCACAAATTTTTAACAGTGTATACGTTTTTCCGGATTCGGCAACGCTATTTACATTTAATAGTAGTTAAAAAAGTATAAGCTTTTTTAGTGTTGCTGCATTAAACTTGTAAACGTATTAAAAAACAACTGTATTGTAAAATTTCAGCTGTTTCGTATTTAAGTTTTCGGGCGAAAAATTACTTGTAACAATCTGTACAATTTAATTATTATTTTTAAACTGCTTTTATATATCCGGGCGTATATTGCAACGACCGATATATGCAAACTAGTTATATTGCCGATTAAGTAAACGTTGATTTAGCTCAGTAGTGTCGATTTGTGAAAAATTATAGCTTAAACGCCGGCGAGCTAAAAGCTTAAATTCATTTAATATAGTATTGTTTTCTTTTTTTGAATTTAGCTTAATATTGCTATTATCGGACTCCGAGTTTTTGTCAGATACCGGGTCGGTATAGTAGTCTGAAAAATAAGAATACGCTTATACACAAGCCGAAAACGCGTCGTTGTAAAACTCGTAAATTCGTTTATTAACCGAAAGTAAATTATTTTATTTTGTAAACGAATAATGTAATATAAGTTTTACTCGGCAATAGTCCGTATACTTAAACGAAGTAAAATAGCTTAAATACTGTAAATAATAGTTAATAACACAAAGTTTAGCTCGAAGCCGGTATAATTACTTAATTTAATTTTAGTTTTGTAAATACTTAAACAAAAAAAAATTTACAAACGCAAAATCGACCGAATTTTAACGCTGTTTTCGATATCGCTGTAAAGTAAAACGCTGTACAGAAACTTTTTTAAATTTAAGTAATATTAAATTTTTTTGTTGTTTTTTCGAGCGGCAGTCAAGATTTACAACTTGCCGAGTAAATTTTTGCACCGGAAGTTTTAATAAAATATAAAATACTTTTTGAACAAACTAGTTACGTTTTTTAATTAGTTTATTAAGCAACCGAAAAACAAAAAACAACAAAAAAGCGCGGTTATTAATATAAAGAAAAATTTAAGCTTAAAGCTTTATATATAATACTGAAAACTTTTCAGCTTTAAAAACGTATTTCTTTAAATAAAATAACACTGTGTAAATTGTAATAAGCGGCTGAATATTAGTATTAGCTAATTAGCTAAACGTAATTACAAGTGCTACTTAGTTTAAAATAGTATAGTTTCGAGCCGGAAAAAAAATCAAATTTTTGTAGTTAATATTTTTAGTTACTATCGCAGTGTTAAATAAAAGTTTCGGAAAAAAAAACCGACAAATTAAAAAAGCTAACGAGCTTTTTTTCGCTTGTAAACAGTAGCTTTAAGTACAAATGCTGTAGCGTTGAAAGCAATTAATTAAAGCCGTAAATTGATTTGCGGTGTTTTTTATATCCGTAAACGCAAAAAATGCTGGATTTCGAGCGTCCGGAAACTGTGCTTAATTCGGGTTTTTTGCTGTAATTCGCGCTTTTTAGTATTAAGCAAATTTTTTTAGTTTTGCAAATGTATCCGGATTAAGTTAAAATGCGGTTAAAATTTAAAACAGCCCGTAAAAATAGCTAGACTTACAAACTTGCTATTCCGAACAATTTTATAAATCGGTATACTCGAAAAACGGCTTAATAACGTGCTGTAAAAAAGCCGTAAACCGAAAGTAAAAGTAGTAAGCAATAATATAAAAGCAAGCTTGAACGCTGTTTTATTTCTATTTTTGTAGCGCGATTTCATTATTCGTAAAAAGCTCGTTTCGGCTTAGCAAATAACGGTAAAAGTTATTTTATTGCATATTAGCTGCACTAAACGTAAAAAAAACAAAAGCAGCGTTAAAGCTAAAAAATCGAACTTAAGTCTGTAAAGCATTGTTTCGATTTTTTTAAAATAAACGTATATCGGTTAAACAGCTATTTTAACAAACGATTTAAAGTAAAATATAATTCGAATTGTTAACTAACGTTTTTACAAGCTTTTTACAAATAAAATCTTTAGTTTTCGAGTGTTTAAAAACGTAAAACCGAGCCGATTTGTTAGCTTTTCGCTGCATTAAAATATTAAAAACCAAAAACCGCTAGCGAAAATGCTAGCTAAATTTGCTATTTTTATAGTATAGTAAATGCCGCGTATACTTCGCTAAATTAACTTTACGGATTCGTGAAGTATTAAACTTTGTACAGCCGGTAAAATAAAAAGTTAAAAAAACTATAGCAAACAGCTTATTGTTTCTAGCTGCTTTATTTAAAAAAGTCGAACGAATAAAAAGTGCAAGCAGCTCGTAATTTAACAGAATTTGAGCTGTACGCTCGGCCGTAAAACTTGCTAATATTAAATCAACTTCTGTAGCGTTAATACCGATATTAAAAACTATTAATTAAGAATTTGAAGAAAGCAAGTCGCTGTCCGTAACAAGCTGTACCGGATCCGGATTTAAATTACTATTAAAGTTATTATTGTTAATAATAGAAAAAATAAAAGAAAAAACATTACTGTTTTCTGGAAGCGTATTAATACGAGTTGTTGAAATTGTAATATTTTTGTAATTTAGATAGTAAGCCTGTAAAAACCGAAGCTAAGTTAAAACTCGATTTTTACGGACCCGAAAATCTTTAGTATACTAGCGAGAATATCGAAAATCGGCCTAGAAAACACTGTTGAACGGCCGTAAAAGCACTATATTTAATTCAGCAAGCAAATTAAATAATACATTAACCGTTTTAACAATATTGTGGTGGGGATTGATTCCTTTTTCTTTGTAGTTGTCACGTGATGAAGTGTGGGTTGCTAGTCATGTGACCTCGGATCGAAGGGTGCATATAAGGGATGCTTTCAGTGCTGGGGATCAAGCAGAACCAACAATCATCATTTTTATCAACAACAACACTTAGAACGCTATATCAATACAACTGATTCTACTCTTCTATATATTATATCCTATAAGCTATTGACGTTTATCTATTATATAGAGCTTAGGCTCACCGGTGCTCTCCCCAGTATGCTACAGCCACCGCTATCACGCCTATAAGTTTCGTGCTAGATCCTGTTGCTGTTCTTGCTCTCAGCATGTTCCCCGCCACAATATTTTGCGTAAAACTCACGCAATAGCCCGAATAGTGATATTGATAGCCGCGAACGCGATATACAACTATTTGAACGTGTAAGCGAGCAATAATTATTTTTTCAACTTGACTTAAAGCTAGCAAGTAAAAAAGAACTTCTCCGAAATTTATATTATTATTTACGCTTATTAAAAAAAGCAACTGGTTGTTTTTGTCCTGTAAAAAGCATCGTTAACAAATGCCGACTTGTAAACGCATTTAGAACCAACGTTTATAGCACCGGCTACAGGTTTTTATTTGTATAGCATTTATAGCTGTATAAAAGTTTTGAATATACTGCTATTGCTTCGCAGATATAAATCCCGGCTTTGTCGCAAATTGTAAAAAAGGTTGTTCAATAGTGATTTCAAGTACAGAAAAAAGTAGCGGCATTGTTTCTGAAAAAAAAAAAAGCCGAATAGTTTCTGAGCCTGCAACAAGTATTTTCGGGCGTGTTACAACGTTCGCAGATCGATTAACACGTTTTCGAGGCTGTATATTGAAGTCGACAAACTGTAAAGCTCGTTTTTGCCGTGATCGAACTCGAGCTTCGCGACATCGAAAACAAGTAGCTAAAAGTCTGCTAGCAGGATTAGCAGGATCTTAAAGAAATAAAAAAAGTTCACGTGTATTAGCACACGCAAAGCAACATTTAGTAGCTATTACGAATAAAAAAAGTAAAGTAATTGATTAATATTTTTGATATTTTGCTAAAGCTACAAGCTTTACGGTCAAAAAACGTGTGCAGCTAACGTACGGACCTGTAAATGGCTCGTGTTCAAAAACACTGTAAGTTACTTAATTCCAATTCTACTACTAAAACCTGTAAGTAGTTCAAAAGCCTGTAAGTACAAAACTCCAAAAGCTTATAAAAGTCTTTAAAAGCTTGTAAAGGCCTGTGAATGCCTGTAAATTGGGGGCTAAGCCCCCAAGCCCCCCTATTTCGCTGCGCTTAGCTTTACGGCTAACGCACGGGCCTATAAACGAACCGTGCAAAAGACCTGTTACCTGACTACTCTTTTTTAAGTCACATGATTCGTTTTGAGCGCTGAACCACTCCAATTTTCGGCGTCACGTGCCCCCACGCACTGGGTTCTGACTTTAGTAAGAAAGCAAGCTTTCTAATCAAAAAAAATTCATAAAGTTTGCACAAACGTTCACAAATATTCATAAATAAATCACTTTTGTAAGTACACTTTTTGACTTCGATGTTGTAGTTCACCCTTTAATTAATTAATTAAACTATTTCAAATATAATCATTATAAAATTTAAACTTGTATCTATTTTTATGATCCGGCAAATAAATAACAGCTGCGTTGGAAAACTAATAGTAATCAATTGAAAATAGTCAAAATACCTAAAAAACCAATCGTTCTCACTAAGGCGATCACTATTTGACCTCAGACGCTTCGCAGACGCTCGCGAGCACGTGGGCCGATTAGGCCAATTTGGGTAAGTTTAAGTGGATCGCCTTGGCACAGCGAAGCGTCTGAGGAACTGAGATAAGAGAAACCTGCTCTTACGCCAGGCACGTGATTATGCCTGAGAATCCTAGCTCTCCAAATTCTAGCGAGTCCGGGCGTGGTCATAGTAATTATGTTGTGACTCGGCTAATGCACATTACTAAGCACTAAAATATGTTGCCCCTTTCCTCGCACCGGCGAAACTCCCGGACTACATTCTTTTCACCTCTGTGTCTTCAAGACTTGTTGTTACATTAAATCGTCATAGGACATTTTCCTAGATGCTCCGAATCTTGAATACACTTTGCTAATCGCGATCAAACAGGGGGTAGCAGCCGAAGTAGTGATCGGTGGCGCGAGTGAAACGATCGACAGCGTGATCAACCATAATCTTTTTTTCTTATTGCTTAGTGGTCTCCTTTAAGGAGAAATGGTTAAAGAAACTGACATATTCGTAACAACTTCGTAGACTTACTAAGCAAAATTTTGTGATTCCAAAACAATATATTTGTCTCGTGACACTGTGCGTCTCGGGACGCAGGGACAGACGTTATTATTAATTGTTTTGTAATTGATTAGTTTAGTAGATCACATGCGGTTTTGGTTAGGTGGGGTTTTGAGCAGGGATATCTGCTTATGCAAACCTAACTAGGATGGGGGATGGGGAGGGAAGTTCCCGGAAGAGGCTTTCGCCATGCTAAGGTTAGTTTACGGGGCTTCTGCGGTTTTGCTGACATTTTAGTTGCCTTGAAAAAGTTATTAGAGATCAGCCCGGAACTAATATCTCAAGATCAAAATACCGCAATTGCAGGGATATTCTCTCTGCATTTAGCGAGAAGAAACCCTGTCAATTCCAAGACTTGTGCTACAAATAGCAACCAACCCCTAAACCTTGATTCAGTCAACAACCCTCAGCCGCACCACGTTGCAACGAAAGAAGGATGGACACCTCCAGGACTCGGTTTTGCTTTAACCATAACCACTATCTCCATCTTACCACATTCAGCAATGGAGACAGACAACATAAAAGAACTCTATGCCCCGCTAGCTTTGGCTGCAGGTCAATTCCGACTGATCACAGTGTATCCCCGGTTCTCGCCTCCCAAGGACACAGCACAGCCGCATAATAAACTTCCTTTGAGATGCGACCTCTACAACGCCTCGCGAGACGGCAGCGACCAATATCAAGCTTTGTCCTACACGTGGGGAGATGCCGAAGACACGGTGCCGTTACTCGTAAACGGTATCGAGATTCCCGTAACGAGAAATCTCCGAGTCGCCCTGGACTATATCCGGGATGATTATACGAATTCGACGTTCTGGATCGACGCGCTGAGCATCAATCAAACGGATGACGGGGAGAAGACAGAGCAAGTGAAGCATATGAAGGGCATCTACGTCAACGCTTCTTCGACACGAGCCTGGCTCGGACTTCCAGACAACCACAGCGATGAGGTCATAGCAGAGCTTAATCGTGTCGGGAAGTCCATCGTCAGCACTGGCACCCTCGAGCTTTTGATTGAACTTGCCTCACTTTCTAGCGAGAATACGGAGCTCTACCAGTCTCTGGAGACAAAGATCAACGACCGCTTGGCGGGCTTCTTCGAGATGGCACTCCAAGATCTGGCTCGTACCCAGTCTCTCATCACCGCTGTTCAAGCATTCTTTTCTCGAGAGTACTGGAATCGCGTATGGATTCTGCAAGAAATAGTCGTATCCCCCAATATCCGGATTCAATGTGGGAATTCCAACATTCTCTTCCCCAATTTCTATGCTGGTTTTTTCTACGTTACTATGATGAAAGTCCATGTCATAGCAAAGCTCTCTCCTCAAGTCACACACTTGGTCGAGTTGCCTCCGCGTGGTGACACCAAAGAACTATTGGTTCATTTCCAGACTATCGCGAAAACAGGCTTCAGCCCATCTGCGCCAAAGATTTTTGGCATGAGAAGAAGGTATCAACTGCTCTCAGACAACCAGTCAACCCCGGAAACAACAAACACTCTCGCGCAAATCTTGGCTCGGATTTGTGTAACTGGCGCTCTGAAGGCATCATCCCATGCGACTGATGACAAAGATAAGGTTTTCGCCTTACTTGGGATGGCGAGCGATGGCGATAGCCTTAGTATTGTGGCAGATTATTCTATGTCATGCTCTTCTGCCTACATTATGGCTGCTCGCAAGATCATTATGTCGGGCCAGGTAGATTTGCTCTCGCTCTCACAATTGCGGAGCAGGAGCGCAAATCTACCTTCATGGGTTCCGGATTGGTGTGCAGAGTGGATCTTACGCCCCAGTGGCCAACTTCCATGGGACACAGCCTTCGGTGCTTCTGGAGACAGCGCATTACAGGTGCCGGCAGACGTTGGCACCTCTCCTAGCCAACTGACCTTGAATGGCTGCCTCGTCGGTAGGGTCGAAACTCTTGGAAAAGCATAGGAGCCACATTTGATTGACGGCTGCGTAAAAAATACGCCAGGTGTGGCAGCATATCTGCTTGATGTAGCAAATCTATGTGTATTGTCGGACCTGAAATTCATGGACACCAATTTTAGTATCTACACCAATAACGATCACCGTCGACAGGCTCATATTCGCGTCCCGATTGCCGACCAAGAAGGATATGGAATGAGCTTTATTCGTCGAGCTACTCAGGAATGTCACCAAGGCTACAAAGAAGTATTGGAAGCGACCAAGAACAGCATAGACTACCTTCTGGGTCGTGAAGCAGCCGAGCCAGTGAAAATACCTACCAACTCTAATGCGAAAGTGTCATACTTGAATATGCTGGAATGGCAACGTGATCGGAAGCCATTCCTTGCGGACAATGGGTATGTGGGACTTGCTCCTAGCCACGTTGAGAAAAATGATGTGATCGTTATCTTTCTCGGCGGGAAGTTTCCTTACGTCCTTCGGAAAAAACAAAATGGAGCTTTTACGTTTGTTGGTGAAGCGTACGTTCATGGGATCATGTATAGAGAGTTCATGCAAAAAGAAGTGGCAATCAAATCTTTTACGATAGAGTAGAAAATAGCTGTTTTATAAAGGAGGTGGAATGGAAGTCTAAGTTACATGGCAAGCATAATAGCACCCTACAAGTGACACTTCTCCTTTTACTCCCAGGAAACGGGCTGCTCCGACGAGACTGGGAAACTCATGCAATCCTGACTCTTTGAGCCTCATCTCCTAACATAACTTAGAGCTTCAAGAGGAGGTGAAAGTTCGTGACAGAAGCAGTAACGCTGAATGTAGAGTTCGACAATATGAGAGCGAGAGCACGAAAATGGCTCATGTTCCAAACCCGGCATGAACCGGTTCACCTCACCAAAGGGCACCTGTAAACGCTCGAAGATATTTCCATGAAGTCCAGCATTTTGCAAGTGCGAATGAACTTCTTTTGCACCGGAAAAGGGCTGGAAACTTGAGTTGTCTTGTTTATGTCCATATGTAAAACACAATGTACTAGAGCGAGGCCTTAATTTGTAGAGAACGGCAGTTTGACATTTATGCCTTATGGCCGTAGTGGCATAAATAAGATGGAGACGCGACGGTATCTATCAAAGGGCGCATAAAAGTAGAGGGACTGGAGTTTTGTGGTTTCTCTCCAACAAAGAGCGGAAGCACATGCGATCGAAGGCCTATCTGCACCGATTAAACAACTCCGCGCTGCCCTAGTACTATTTTCGAAATGCGCCGTGACGGTTTTGCATACCGTCAACTCTCGGTTGTACAACAGCTCTAGCCCACGTCTAATCCATTAGCCCACGTCTAATTTATTCGCCATCACGCTCCGCGACGCCCTTATTCTCAAATAGTAGATATGTAGGATCTTGGAATAGTCGATTTGGCCGCCCGTTTCGGCGTGGAGCAGCTTGGTTTCGTTTATTCCCTTTCGTTATGTTCCTTTTCTGCTTCATCTTCCACAGCATCCCATTCTCCATCTCCGTATGTGAGCTCCTATTTCCAGCCACCATGTGCCTAGCGACCTCCTTCATTTCGAACGGGGTGACTCATCCTGGGCTATTTGGTGGCTGTGACTTCGGGCCAGAGAGTTCGGCAGGTCCGCCAAGCACAAACTCTTTAGGCGGACTTGCAAATCTTGCTTGCGTGATTTTATCTCGCTGGAGTTGTTGTAACTTCCGCTTCAGATAACTTGTGCATCTCTCATATGAGAGTGTCTTTTCCACCGATAATCTCTCGCAGTGCGTTTGCGACGTCGAAGATCGCTCGGTTGGGGAGATGGATTGGTAAGTCGAAGGGTAGTATTCGCCTACTTGGAGAGTTGGGACGTCCGGATTGGAAGGGGATAGGATGGATTCGGGTGTGGGGGAGAAAAGGTGGGTTGTGTATTGCCTTAGAGTACTTTCATGGCTGGGAAAGTATCCTTTATTTAAAGTCAGTTATATTATAGGTGTGGTGCATGTACGGCGATAGCTCAAGGCCAACGGAAACAAGTATGAGCATACCCAGGGATATTCCCTCGCGCAGAAATTGGGATGTGGTGATACTCTCGCTTGGGAAACTCGATCTTGATCGGTTTGCTCCCCGTCATACCAGGCGTTGCTTGGGAAGCATTGCTTTGAAGAGTGGGGACCAAGCGTTCTACGTGGGATCTAGGTAGCTGACATGTCCCTGACTACAAGTCACCCACCTGAAGTCTTCGCGGTTTTGTGATTTTACACCAAAAGTCACGTATTACAGCATTAAAATAATTAACGAATTAGCCACAAAATAGTGAAAATTTATATATAAGACTTGTTTATATTTAAGTTAACTAAAAAAATATATTTCTTATTGTGATTTAATCTTTATTACTATCGTATTACAAAGCGAAAAAGTTAAAGAGTCGCGAAATTTAGCTAATTCACACCAAAATTCGTGTAAATTTCAACTTTAGTAAATTAAACACTCTAGAACCTTTTTACAGCACTTGAAAATAGCTTTTCCGCATACTGCTTTCGAGCAATTTACCTTTATCTCTGATCGCGAGAAAGGCATGACAAACGCTCTTGCAGAAGTCTTTCCTAATGCTTATCATCTTCATTGTTGCCAGCACCTTGCTGATAATTTACAGCAAAGATACGGCAATAAAGTGAGGCTTCTATTCTGGAAGGTTGCTAGAGCGAAATCAGAAGAAAAGCTGAAAGAAGCGCTACGTAGGTAGACCTATAAGGCAATCACTATCAGCCTATTGTACGCACTCCCATATGCCTCTATTCTAGCCCGTGATTCTTTGCGTCGTTACAAAGAGTTCCGATATAACCAGGTTTGACTGTATGTTATTCCGGAAGCATTCAAACATAAACTCTGTACTTTCGTGACTTCCATGCCCGTCAAATATAAGCAAACGAGCGTCTGTAGGACGTGCAGGAGCAGTTTGCGGAATGAACACTTTTTTAAGCCATTCGACAGCTGTATCGTTCGTAGTCCACCCGTTTTCAGTTGCTGTTGAAAATGAGAAAGGCGATTTTTAAGCGCTCGCTTCCGTTAAATTGATTGTTTGTGTTCACAAGCCGAGGCAGCCTAGCACTCGGCAGTTTTCCCCGTTTGCCTTAAATTTAAGGTGCTGGAGATCAGCCGGGTTGATACCCTGACCCACCCCAGCTAGAGCGAAGAGCTGAATGCCTAGCCGAGCCCGCTAATCAGACAGCTGGATAAGAGTTTCTCTTGATGGTTCTCAGTGTCGGATACCTATCAAGTAGCAAAAACGTAGTAGCTATTGACTACGCTCTTGCTGGTGCGATTATGGTTCCTTTGTTCTTGATTCTAAGCTATGGCCTATTGCCAGGTGATAGATGTTGAAGGCCATATGTGTCACGTGAACTGTCACGTGATACATGTACTGAATAGGTTTGGTCTCAGCCTACAATATGTATATATCACTCGTTTTCTCTCATTCTGTAGAAGAATCAAGCACTTTTCACTTCAATAATAGAAGACCCCACAATTCCAACACTCAGACAGTAATTCAAAATCCATCGTGAAATATTAAGGTTACATAGAGATATCAAATGCAAGTAATACACGGTAGGGTCGGCGTCTGATCGTTCCGTCGAGAAATTATCCCGCGAATTACAGTAGGAGTGTGAGATTTCGCAGGGGTCAGTTCCTATTAATGAATTTCGTGCGTTAAGGCTGTGCCGCACTTTTTTATTTTTTATACCTTTCTAGCTTTCCAACCTTTTGGCGTGGAGAAGACATATTCCCTTTAAACTATGGATCACGAAAAGCCGCAAGCTGTGTCGAATTACGTTTTAGAGTATGTCGAGATGAGTCGCTTTACCAACTATTCGGATCTGTAGCATGCTGGGGCACTCTCAATTATCGAGCTTGACGGGGTTGAGCAAGTTAAGGAGAGAATGGACTGTCGAGGCGAGAATGTGTAGTAAGGACTTAATTGAGCATTAGCAATTTAGATCGAACTTTACACTTGTATAGGAGAGTGCTTAATGAAAAGCAAATTAACGTAAGTACTTTGAATTATCATTTTGGGATAGTTAGCTAACGAACGGAATAGATGATAGCATTTTCCGGGTAGGTTAACTTAAACAACTTAGCTTAAAATACAACTGACAAGATTTTTCCGCATAGAACGATCGGAAATAGTGCGTTAGTCTACGATTAGTGGAGGAGCTGTAATTTATATTAACTAATTTTTTCAAGTTTTTTTCTCGGCAGTAGTAGAACTTTTTTCCGAGCTAGGCTCGGCGGCGCAGTTATGTGTTACATACTCGTGGGTATTGCTATATTATCCGTTATGTCCTGCTTTGAAGAGATGACAGTTTTAATGCCGGTGAATGCTCCGGTTATGGAGTTTCTTCGACGTTTTCTAGATCGCGGCGTGGGTTTTGCGATTAGTTGAGTGTATTGGTAGGCTTTACTAAAAGCTTGTTATCTCAATTTGACTGACACAGCAAAAGTTCGCATATGTTATTATTGCTGCCGATGAGTTTGTAGCAGTTTCGCAATCAGTCAGGTTTCGCTATAACGATAGAAAGACGTTTTTGCAATGGACGGTTGGGCAGAATGTTGATTCTGCTGTGTGGATCTCACTCTTTCTAGTCTTGGTCATTATTATTAACATGTTTCCAGTAAAGGTATAACGGCAGTCCAGAGGAAAGCCCCGAGAAGTTGATATGAGTTCAGTATTTTGGAAAGCTCGAGTACATATTTAAGTGCATCAAGTTGACATTTATAGTTATGCTTATTGTGCTGATGCTAATCCTGGCCATTATGAAGCGTAAGCATATTCAGGGACTTTTGCTATACACCGAAACTAATGATTTGTGGCATACAGCGCGAGCGAATGCATATTATGACGTGGCACCTGGAACAAAATGTAAGATGAGCGACCCAAAACAACTCCCAGTCCGTGGTTGCACATGCTGAAGAATCTCTGTTCAGATTGGAATTAGCTTTATGGCTTCGTCAGAAATGTTTTTCAGGTCAAAAATGAAGATGGTGATGTGCAGCGACTCATTACAGGGGGAGTGGGGACATTTCTTGGGATGTGGTATGCTCTAAATTGTTATCCTCCCAGCTTAGCAACACGATGTTTATTTACAACAAAATTTCCTTTAGAACCCTATGATGTCAGAAAAAGTGCTTGGAAATATATAGGTTCACACTATCTCACACACTGCTAACCAAGCAGCACAACCCAGAGAAGTATACTTTTGAAGGTGCATACGCTGGGATGGACTAACGGGAGTTTTATGAACAGCATCTTGAGTCAGTTGTACTGTACATTATACGTGATAGACGCTATATCTTCTCCGTCGTTATTTCTTCTGCTTTTTGTTGTACGTCCCAAATTTCAAAGGAGGTTCTCCTCCGTTCACAGATGCTTGCTCCTCCAATCAATATATTCTAATTATTTTTCTGTGCGGATTGTGCCTGAGGCACGAAGAGCGCATTTTCTAGCTTATACAGTAGTGTAGGAAGTAGGGGTTTACGGATCCACATACGACCCACCAGGTCACGTGGTCCACACAGCCCCCATTTTGTAGAATCTAGAGTAGACCCTAATAGAACAACAATTATTACCATATCCATCAAGAGCAAGAGCGTGGCCTACAAAGTAGAGCTGCGCCTTTTGCCCCGTGGAAGGTAAGCCCGTGATACCAACAAGTAGAACCAATCTCACAATGATGCTGTAAATATTCTCTTCCGGCACCTACAAGTGCAGAAGACTCACCCGTAGAAAGTGTATTGGTTAGTTTATCGTGATTCAGCACCGGCTCTGCTGCATCCTGTATAACAGCTTTCTTCCCCCCTCCTGAGTTCGGATGTCCCGATGAGGCTGGCTGCGACACTTCCCAGGCGAGAACCCAAGCTATCCTTGTGAACCCTATCTGACAGCGCGATGATGTTTTTGCTGATCTAATCGAACCTTCATTCATCCTTACACCACCGTTCAGTCCCACGCTGCCAACAAGCATCCTTTGGCAAATAACAAAATAGCCGCGCTCTTGTAATATCAAAGAACGGGAAGACCAGTGTAGCCAGTAGTGTGTACGCCGTAATTACTGCAGTAATTTGATGCCTTATTACCACTGCAGTACAGATTTCTCCCACAAATACGCACTGAATAGTACTGCTGTAATATACTTTCTATCTTATACCCACGGCGTAATACCGCATAATACGGCATAATTAATTACACGTGACCCAATATAAGCCTTTTACTTTTTTTTCTAATTCAAAGGCTTTTATTTTGTGCCAGGACCTTAAACATATTTAACACTTTAATTACTTTTGTTAAAAGCTTAACACAGCGATTTGCGAATGTGGTGAAGTTGATTTCTTTTTTATGCCGTTTCATTATGTGATAAGTCATGTGACTAGATGAGTCGGGTTACGGTGTTAGAAAGAGGAGGTATTAGGCAGAGGAATCAATTAGAGGATCTGTGAAGGTATCACGGCGATTGAATACGGGCTTGCAGGAGCGTTACGGGTGATGATATTATCTACAATTACAACTGTAATTTGTGTGTGCGTGAGGTGCTCTAGCCTGTTGGGACCACAGGGGTTGTCAGGATTATTTACGCACAGGCCAAAAAACCATAATTTCTGTCACGAAGCCAAATCCTTTGGCCTGGTAAGGCGGCTAGTAAGGTGGTTCTATTACGAGAATACTAAACTAAGGAGGAAAAGCAATTGTTGTGCGCGACCATGATAGAAATGAGGGGTCGCCAAGCCCATCTAGGTCACATGATCCATGATCGTGACAACTTCACACCAAAAACTGTCACGGCCCTGGCCCTAGCTCGCTTAGAGCCTCGCTTAGACTGGCCCCTGGCCAGTCTCCTGTATATAAAGCGCTGCTCTCCTTTCCTTCTTCTATCCGTAGCTTGTTCTCTTCGTTATAACAATTGATAGTTGTTCACACCTTTGAGTCCTTCTCCCTGAGATCTATGGATCGAGATCCCTGTTCGACTTGAGTTGTTACAAAAACCACCTACTTTGTACAATTGTAAAATATTGTCAGGCGCCAGGATGTCACGTGCTAATGGGCACTGAGGGGGGCTCGGTAAAGGCACTGAGACTTGGCATGTATGGGCACGTAGGGGGTCGACGGGGGTACGGAGGGTATAAGTAGGGGACTCGGGACGTAGTAGAGAAGGGTAGAGATTAGCCTTGGTATCAATTGCAGTTGACTTGTGCCACCCTACTCCAGCACCTTACAAACATCAACTATTAAATATTTTCTTTTGAAAACAATAATATTGCTAAATCAAAGTATTCGCTCAAACTTGCACCTTTTACAATTTAAAATAATAAATCTTTTAAGTTTTTATTTAAAAAGTTTAATTTTGCACTACAAATTTGTTAGTAAATTTTATATTTCAAAATAATTCTTTTAGGAGTAAATTTAGAATGTATCTTTTCTAATAAATCTATTCTTGAAATGAAAGAGAATTTAGATATATAATATGATCTGTGTCACAGACTAGGTTCACTCATGAGCTTAGTATGCGTGGGACGCGTGCGCAGAGATATCGTGATGATATTGTTGTCTAGAGAACAGGAGAACTCATGAGGAGATCTTCACTAAAAAATAGGAGGTTCCGCATGCTTGGCAAGCTTGGCAAGCTGAAGGCCTGTGCTTTTCCGTGACATGAAATGAAAGAGAATTTAGATATATAATATGATCTACCTTTATAATATAAATTTGTCGAGCTATAAAGCTATGAAAAGGGCTGTTTTTGGTGTGTTTTCGCTATAATTTGGGGGGTGCGTAAATAATCTTGACAACCCCTGGTGGGACCTTTTTACTGATGACTAAGCTATTACATAAGGTATGACTCATGCCTTACGGGTGGGCTATACCACCAATTCTCAACATCTGCAATTATCCCCCAGCTTTTTAAAGTTATAATAGCTTCAAAAGTACTTTTATTTATTTTATTCCTTAATTTAACTAACTACGTGTTACGCGCATCGCTAACAAGCTTGTGCCTTAGGGGCCTGAGGCTCGGTAAGCTTGGCTTACACAGAGAACCCCTGGGGTAGGAATCACGTGATGGATCATGGATCATGCGCTAGGCAATAATCCAACCCACGAAGAATCTATATAAGTAAATAGTTTTTCCCTAAAAATAAAAGCTTCGTGCTCAACTTAATATAGTATCTTAACACTATACTGTTATCGGGATTTTACTCTTTATATGTGATATACTTACTTCTTTTTAGACTAACAACTATCGAACTAAGATCTTTTATTTATATCAGTTGTAAACTAATAGAACCGTAACACTTTAAGCACCTGTTTTAAAATACTTGTATCGCATATACTATATCGACAACTAGTTCAACTTTACGTACTTCTAAAAGATTTATTAACGACAAAAAAAAACAATTTGAAGTTATTCCGCAACAAATCAAACTGTTTAAAGTTCAAAAACTTAAACTTTTTAATAGCAACAAATTACACTTTAAGCAGTATGTTTTACAATGCAAAATTTATATTCGTATAAACTTATTGTTTTTCGAAAGCTAAAAACAAATTGTTTTCTAAACAGTGTTTTACTTTACCGGAATTGTTTATAACTGGATTTTCACTTATTTAAAAAATTACTTTGCATACGAATATAACAAAAAAGAAAATAAAACCAATGCTATTTTCGACGACTATAATAAGTACGTAAAACAATTTACACGCATGTTCGCTAACTTGGATAAAAAACTACGAGCAGAAAAAAATATTTAATTTTGCCGACAATTTACTAGTGTTTCGAAGTATACTAGTTGTAACAATCGAAGGCATATGGACTCCTGATCACGTGGCAAGGTACGGACCCAAGATGGGGGAGAGCCCATACGGACCCCCTTCGGACATGGCACTCGTATCCCTTACGGACCTAGGTACGACACGGACTCCGGAAGGATATGGAGAGGGATATAAAAAGTGTTTCTTTTGTCTACAAGATTATTTCTTCTCTATGTTTTTTATATCCTTCGTAGTAGACCTCTTAGAATGCTACTATTAGCCTAAGATACGTACTCCCATATACCTCTACTCAGCCTGTAGTGTTCTAGCGTCGTTACACTAGTAAGTTTAAAGTATTAGCGAAACGAGTAAATTGGAATAACAAAGCACTTTTAGCGTTGTATTACAAAAAACTCAAAAACGAGATTAAAAATAATATTGTTAAAAAAAAAAAGCTTTTAACTTTTTTTGCTATAAAAAACAAAGTAATTGAAATTGATACTCGCTTGTATAAAAAACGCTTGGAAAAAAAAGAACAATACTTTATAAGCTAATACAACAAAAAAGCTTAACCTAAAAAAGTCTAATACTACTTTTTTATAGAACTGGACGCGTTTTAAAGAAAGTCAAGAAACGGCAATCTATTTAAAAAAGAAATGCAGCGACAACGTAATAAAAAACTATGCTTCGAGTGTAGTTTTCCGGGCTATATAGCTAGTGTGACGGAGCAAACCAGAGCTGTAGAATAGTCAATCAGGTGAGCGAAGTGATATAATACTATTGTAGAATACACGCTTGTAGAACAAAAGAAAGGGGAACGCTCAGGTCCTTACAGCTAGAACGCGCGCCAAGCGCACCTAGCTCTATGAAGAATGCGAAGCGAGCCTCGGCTGCTCGCATTCCCCGTGACACACCCCCCAGGTTCATACCTTTATAAGGCTGAATATCACGTGATCGGAAGTAAACAAAGTAAATAAATACACCACGCTCGCAACGCGAGCTTTTTGTTACGGTCCTATCAGCCTACAACTGATATAGATAGAAGATCGTGGTCCGAGGGTTGTTGGTCTGGGAAGAAGTAGGTATATCACATATATGGAGTAGATCCCGGTAACAGTATGGTGTTAAAATACTATATTAAGTTGAGCACGAAGCTTCTATTTAAAAGAAAAGCTATTTACTTATATAGATTTCTTTGTGAGTTGAATTATTGCATAAAGTATGATCCAGTTAGCTCATGGATTATAGTATAATCTATGATTTATTACGTGATTCTTGCTTCAGGAGTTCTTTGTGTAGACCGAGCTTACCGAGCCTTAAGCTTTTAAAGCATAATCTGTTAGCGATGCGCGTAACACTATCTTTTTTTTAGACTAGCGTGTCTTTATGCTTAAGTATGCTAAAGAAATATCGTAAGAAGCCGTATAGCCGTTTTTTTTTTTTATTATAACAACTAAGCGTACAGCCGATTGTTTTAAGTCCGAAACGTTTCGAAAAAACATTAAAAAGAAAAATCTGAAAAAACGAATAATTTTAACTGGCGAAGAAATAATTCTATGTACTACTTGCGAAAAGAAACATGCTCGAAATCGACATTTTATAAAATGCATAAAAGCAAAAAAGTCAACTCGTTGTGCTAAATGTGTGCGTTGTAGTTTTTCTGGTTGCGATACTAGTAGTTCTGCTTTTAAAAACTGGAAGTTTTTAAACAAAGCAAAAAAAAAGTTAAAAAAAAACGAAGCTAAAGCCGAAAAAAAAGCCGAAGCACTCGCCGAAGCTGCCGCAAAGATTTCTGCACGGATTAAACGGATCCGTACGCAAAAGAAGTTTTTTCGCGCTTGTGAAAAAGAAATGTTGCGACGTAGACTCGCGTTTTTGAACGAGCTCGATACTTTAAAAAAAAAAAAGCAGTTGGCTTAAAAAGCTACACAAGCTAAGCCCGAGAATCTCCTGAAGAATATGCACAACGCATTTTGCATACCTGAAGTTCTGCCGAGCACTTCTTTTGCTGATTATAACTTTTTTTTCTTTAGGAACGTTTTTTAGGCTTTATACTTAGAACTTTTAAATATTAACGGTAGAACTTTTTAAGCATTTCAAAGCAGTTAAAGTTTCTTTTTAGTTTTTATGTGTTTTCCGAATCTAAGTAATTAATCTATTTAATTAAATACTTTAGTTTTTTTTTAACATACTTGCAGTTTAGAATCTTTTCGACTTCGTATTCAGCTTTTAGGTTAACTGGTTTAATTTCCGTGTATAAAGCTAGCGGTGCTTTTTTTAGTGCTAGTTCAAAAAGTAAAGCGAGAAATACTAAATGTATGTTTATAGTTCTAAAAAAGTAAAGTTCGAATACATTTAGTTTTGCAACTCGTTTAATTTTGAATAGTCCCAGTTTTTTGTAATCTAGTTTGTCGCTTGGTTTTTTGGTTTTAATGTTTTTTCTGACAAAATAGACTTTATTTCTTTTTTTAAAGTGTAGTGTTTTACTATGTTTACAGTTGTAGTATTTCGCAGATTTTTAGTTGAAAAATCCTATATTTTCGGCTAGCTGCAAGTACAATGTTTGTAATTGTTCGACTTTGACTATTGCAAGCTGTAAATGCGCTTTATTTTTGCTTAGTTTATAGTATGCTTTTAGCTTGTAGCTATAGTTAGCATAAAATAGCAATACTTTAGTTGTTTCGTTGATTGCATTGTTATATGCGAACTGTGCAAGTAGTAAAAGCTCGACTTAATTGTTTTGTTTGTAGTTTACATAACATTTGAAGTATACTTTTATTGTTTAGTTAAGCTTTTTTGTTTGTTTATTAGTTTAAAAGTAAAAGCTCGTTAATAGCTTTTTTTTAACTTTTATAAGCGCAGTAAGTGTTGTTTAGAACTTAAATATAAAAAGCTTGTTTTTGTTTAATATAATTTCCGTAAAAGTTTTATAGTTCGCAACTACGACTTTAAGAAATGTATAAGCTAAGTTTTCTGCTATGCTGCTTTTTAAATATAGTTCCAAGTAGCAGTATTTAGTAGCTTTTTCTACAATAACAAATATTAAATCGTACTATTTTCCTAAAACTAATTGTCTGGAAAGTAGCAGTTTTACTACAAAGTTTTATACGATAAACTTCTATAGTTTGTTTGGAGTAGTCGGCGATTGCATTAGTTTATAGAAAGTATAGCGTAAAGCTTTGTTCCGGATACACGTGTCGCATTCGGTAACTATTCTAGTAACTAGTTTTTTTATTTTTAGAAAGTAGTATTTTCTGGAAATTTTGTTTATTGTTTTAGCGATTTTCTAATATTTATATACGAGTAGTTTATGTTGTTTCGTTACAAAAGTCGTTTTAAATGTAAATAGAATATAGATTTTCTTGTAATAGCGAAAAATTCTTAAAATGTTTATAATAAATCTTTGCTTTTGTTTGTTAAAAACTTTAGTAGCTATAAAATTTTTTTTATATGCTTGAATAAACCTTAAGTTTTCTATTTAATGTTTTATTTTTGTAGCTATAAAAAGTTTTTTTTTGTTAAATACTAATAAATTTCTTTTTTGTTGTAGCACTGCGTGCGAAATATACGTTTTGTTAAAAAAGTATTCCGATTTTCTGCTAAGTGCGTTTGCTTTAGCGTTTTTTGTTTTTTTAACATATAAAATCCTGAAGTTGTATAAAACGAGTTTTTTCGTTTACTTAACTTAGCGTCGGTTTAATTTTTTTGTAGTAGTAAAAGCAATGAAATTTTTATAGTTTGTTAATACTTGTATTTAGTATTTAAATCTTTTTAAATACTTTTTTTATTCGCGAAATGCATTAACGATAGCGAGCAGCTTTTTGTTGTATATTTCGTAGTTGAGTTTTGCTAATGTAAACTTCCGTAAATAATAAGCTGTTAGTTGCTATTTTTTTTTTGCATTAAATTAACTAAATACAGCTTTTAAAGCGTAATTTAATGTATTTGTTTTTATTTTAATTTCTTTTTTTGCATCGAAAGCGAAAAGTACTAAAACGGTAGTAAAAGCTTGCTTTAACTTGTCGAACGCTTTTTGTGCTTTTATTGTTTACTCGAAAACCACGTTTTTCCGAATAAGTCGAGTTAATAAAGTAGTTAATTCCGAGTATTTTTTAATAAATCTTCGATAGAAATTTGCGAATTTTATAAATGACTGTACGTTTTTAACGTATATTAAAGCATTTTATTTCAAAATAAGTTTGATTTTTTTTGGATTTATTTTCATTCTTTTTGTAAAAATCACATATTTTAAAAATATAACTTTTTTGATTTCAAATCGACACTTCGATAACTTAAGTTTTATGTCAGTATTATACAGCGTACATAGTACTGCTTTAACATCGTTTTTATAATTTTCTTTTCGGCTAAAATAAATTAAAATGTTATTTAAATAGCATATGCAAGTAATGTCCAAAAATAGTATAAAAATATTGTTAATTAGTTTTTAGAAAGTAACGAAAGCATTCGTAAGTCTTATTAGCATAGCCGTAAACTTATAATGTTTGTACTAAGTTCCGAAAGCTGTTTTTCATTTTTCGCTTTTTTTGATTCGCACACTATAATACGCATTTCGTAAATTTAGCTGTGTAAATATTTTGGCTTTTTGCAGGCGATTTTTTATTTCGTTTGTTTTTAGTAGTGCATAGCGATTTTTGATTGTTATGTTGTTTAGTTTTCGATAGTCAACGCACAACTTTTTAGTTTTGTCCGGTTTAAGCACAAATAACACCGAGCTTTTTGTTAGTAATATAAACTTTTTAATAATTCTTTTTTTCAAGCTTAAGTCGATAAACTTTCTGAACGTTTTTAAGTCATTTTAAAATAATAAGTAAATTGGTTTTTTTAAAGGCACCGTTTTTTCGATCAAAAGTATTTTATGATTCTATAGCTTGTGTTTCGGTAAAGCCGCAAGTCTCTGTTTTTCCGAAAACAGCTTTTTAAACTTGTTATACTTTTTGAGCACTTTTTTAGTATATAATTTCTCGTTTAAGTAATTTGGCTTTTTTTTAAAAGTAGCGCAAACTTCTCGTAAGCTTTAGTCGAGTTTTTTTAATTGTGCTTTTTTGTTTTTGCTTTCTGTTAGTTTAATAGTTAATAGCTTAAACTTGACCGTATATTAGCATTTGTTAAAAACAAGCTGTTTTGTTTACTAATTAATCGTTAAGTTATACTTTATAATTTATAGTATTTTTAAAATGATTTTATGCCGTTTTATTCGAGTAACGTTCAATTGTAACTATTTTATGTAGTTACTCGTATTTATTTTAAGTTTTAATGTTTCGATATTTATAAGTTTATTTCGGTATAATGCATTCGTGCTGTCAGCTACTGTAAAAGTGTACAAGTCAGTTTTAACTTGTGTAAATATTCCGAAATGTTTTATTACATTTAGTAATACGAAGTTTTTAGTAGCTCCAGAGTTTATTATAGCTGTTATATTGTACGTTTCTAGTTTGACTTTAACGGATAATTGTTTTTTTTTTCCGAAAGCGCAAAGTTCTTTTTTTGGTTTTTTTTTTTCGTTATTTTCGAAATATATTATTCGCTTTCGCTTTAAGTACTACTTTGCTTGCTTAGCGTTATAATAATATATGCAGTAGTTCGTGTAATATATAGTTCAATAAAGTGTGCTATATTATAAATGTCGATAGTGTACTGCATTGTTTCTTTTAGATTTGTCGACAAAGCTTAATGCAAGCATTGCTTTTCACCGGATGCGTTTTTTGGCTTTTTTTTCCGTTTTCATTTTTTTTAGCTTAGTTCTTTTTTTAAAGATTTCAGCGTTAATAATTTCCAGCCGTCGCTGAAGTGTAATTTTCTCGGCTAAAGTGTTATTAACTACGTATTCTTTAAAAAGTGCTTTAAAGTCGTTTTAATTTATTTTAAATAGTGACTTATATAAAATCCGTTTTTTTAATTCAAAAATTTTTAAAAGCCGATTTAGTTTTGAATTTACATTTCAATTTTCATCGAATTCTGATTTAATAACTGTTTTATTTTTCTGGAATAAGAATTCTTTTATAGTTTTGCTTGTTTTTTTCTATTCGTTATTTTCGTCGAAATAACAACTTAAGCATTTGTTTTTTTAAGCTGCACTGTATTTTATTTTACACTTGATACACGTAGCGTTATGTTAAATATAAATCTGTTGTTGTTCTAGTTTCTTTTTTAGCGTTTCTGGTTTTTTGGCTTTAAGCACGGCTAAAACTTTGCTAAGTGCTTTGTTGTATTCTTTTTTGCCCGTAATATTAAGTTGCTTTTTGCTTTTTTACGATTGCTTTTGTCGGTAGAAGCTAGCTATATGTCTCGGAAAGCTACACTCGAAACATAGCTTTTTTTTACGTCGACGCTGTATTTTTTTCTTGAATAAGTTTGTTTTTTGTTTAGTTTTTCTTTGGAACGCATCCAGTTTTATAAGTAAGTAATAACGGGGTTTTTGAAAGTGTTGCTGTTTACTGAATCCTAAAAGATACTGTCCTTTTTTTTCTATGCGTTTTTTATACAGTCTAGTGTCAATTTTAATTGCTTTGTTTTTTATAGCAGTAAAGTTAGTTAGTCGTTTTTTTCGAACAATATTATTTTTGACATCTTTTTTAAGACTTTTGTAATAAAGCGCGGTAAAAGCTTTATTGTTCCAGTTCACTTTTTCTGCTAGCAGCTCAAAACGTTTCGTGTATTCCGTTATACTAGTAAGTTGTTTGTACACTTGAATGTTTTGTTCCGCTTTTATTTCTTTATTCGTGTTTTTAAACATACGAATAAGTTAACTGACATATTCTTTATAGCTGTCAAAAATAAAGTTAGTCTCAATTTCTTTTTTGTTATGTAAATAAGCGAAGTAGTTTTTCAGATAAGTAAAAATCCAGTTGTAAGCGGTTCTTGTCAAAAAAAATACGGCTCACAGGACTATCTGCTCCTAGCTTCCGAAAAATAGCGGGTTTATGCGGATGTAAATTTCGCATTGTGAAACATATAGCCGAAAGTGCTGTCGACTGCTGTTAAAAGTCTTAGGTTCTTGGACTTTAAGTAGTTTGACTTGTTGTAGCATATAAGCAAATTGTAGAATTGGTAGTAGAGCCTCAGATAACGCTGAGCCTTTAGAAGTACGTGGTGTTGAACTAGTTGTCGACATAGTATACGTGATACAAGTACTTTAAAGCGTAGTGCTTAAAGTGTTACGGTCTTATCAGTTTACAACTGATATAAATAAAAGATCGTGATCCGAAAATTGTTGGTCTGGGAAAAAGTAGGTATATCACATATATAAAGTAAATCCCGGTAACAGTATGGTGTTAAAATACTATATTAAATTGAGCACGAAGCTCCTATTTAAAGGAAAAGCTATTTACTTATATAGATTCCTTTGTGGGTTGGATCATTGCATAAGGCATGATCCAGTTGGCTCATGGATCATAGCATGATCCATGATCCATCACGTGATTCTTGCTCCAGGGGTTCTCTGTGTAGACCGAGCCTACCGAGCCTCAGGCCCCCAAGGCATAATCTGTTAGCGATGCGCGTAACACTTTTCTTTACAGGCACAAATATCAAAATGCCACCAAAGAAAAACAAGAAGTCTGCGCTCGCGGAGCACATAGCTGCTGTGCGCAGCAACCGCCGCTCCCGCTCCCGCCGCCGCTCTCCTTCTCTTTTTCCTCCTGCTTTTTCTCCTTTTCTCGTTCTTTTTTTTGTACGTATGCTACGCTCGAGATTGAACGTTCACAGTTAGGAAGTATAAATCGAAGCTAATTTGCGAGCAGCTTCCTTTCGTTTCTTCTACTTTTTCTTTTCCCTTTTCCTCTCCGCCGCCGCCGCCGCCCGCGCGCTCTCCTTCTCCGCCGCCGCCACCGCCACTACTACTAGCAACACCTCCCCCTTTTTCTAGTGCTTCGCGCAGCTTTGCCAAGCGCGGTACTTTTTGTGGAGCCCGAAGCGTCCGGCGCTCCGTTCTTTGCTTAAGCTGCGTTCGCAGCGCTATTGCAGGACGGAGCAATAGCGCCTGCCACGATGTAAGTGCCAAGCGCGGCATCCGTTGCTGGCTGTGCTTGTCTGGGCACCGTTGCGTTTTCGCCCACCTAATAGTAGCTCGGCTTTTCTCGCGTTTTATGGAAGCAATTCTTTTTCGCGCTCCTGCCCTTGTAAGTCTTGTTTTGTAATATGCTGTAATGCAAATTAACGTTCTATAGCGCATTTGCGCTCTGCGCACTACAGTGCGTGTGCTTTTGCAGAAACTACAAAAAAAAAAAGAAAACGACAATAATAATAACAATAATAATAATAATAATAAAAAAGCACCGGCGTCCGGTAAAAACAATGCTTTTAGCTTTGCTCCGCGCCGCTGCGACTTTCCGGAAAAAGGTGCCGGTAGTGCGTCGAGTAAAGCAAAGAAAATCGACTCCGTTCTGCTAGCGTTGAGTAATTTTTTTCGTAGTTAATAAAGAGTTTTTGGGCTTTGCAACTCGTAAGTACGCAGCTTGGAATCGTATTTTTATACTTAAAAAGCTTAGAAAGCTTTGCAACTTGTAAGTAGCAGCTTGAAAACGTTATTTACATACTGGAAAAATGCTTAAAAAGCTTTGTAACTCGTAAGTAGCAGCTTAGAAACGTTACTTATATACTAAAAAAGCTTAGGAAGCTTTGCAACCCGTAAGTAGCAACTTAGGAACGTTACTTTTTTTGTATTTGTATTGTAAGCTTTACAACTTTTAAAGTGTGGCTTAAAAACGTACTTTTTACTAATTATATGTTTTTGTTTTTTGCTGCTTTTAGTATAATTTGCTAAAATATAAGTAATACACATAACAAAGTAAATAACAAAAGAAAGTAATAAGCGTAATAAGTGTTACTTTCCAGATTTACTACAGCTGTTCGATTTTTCTGCGCACATTTTGAAAGTTTAATAAACTTCTAAAGTATTCGAATTTATAGCGAAGTAAATTTTTAGTAAGCTTATCAGCTAGCATTTTTAATATAAGCAAGTATTGTACGTCGAATAAGGCTTTGCTGTATTCTTAGCGCAGCTATAAGTTTTAAATGTCGATATAGCGCAGCTTAGTCGCTATTTTTTCGTTTTCTTTTACTACGAGCCGTATTGTCTGCTGATTGTTACAAAATATTTTCCAAAGCTTTTTTAAGTTCAACTGTAGCTCGCGAAACAATTTTTAAAGCGTTATAGTTTTTTTAGCTGTGTGCTTTAAGCTTAGAAGTTCCGCTTTTGTAGTTAAAGTAGTAACGGTATTTTAGCGAGCGGCTTTTTAAGTTATTAGACCGCTAAACAAACTGATTACGTATTTATAAAAAAATCGTTTTGTTTTTTAATTGTTAGTAAATAAAGCATCTAAAGCTATTACAAGCTAAGCGCTTAGCGCTTTTTCGCTGTATATAATCGAATAAAACTTAGTTTTATAGAAATATCGAAGCGTTCAGTTTACTGCTGCTATATGCTTCGAACTAAAATTAACTAAAAATCGAGAAAACTAAGCAGCTGCAAAAGCTATATTTAGCCTAAGTATTATAGCCGTATATAGTACTAAGCTTACTTTTTTTTAATATATTCTAGTGAACTTCGGCGTAACTGTTTTTTCGTTTTTTTTTAAATCGAAATATAGCAGTAACGTACTTAAGCATTTTTTACTAGTTGCTCCGAAGCGTAAAGCTAGCTTTTTTATATAAAAATCGTGCACTAGCCACAAACGTTTTTCTGCTTTTGATCGTATTATTTTTATATTTAAAAACTATTGTAAGTCGCTTAAGTTTTTCAGCTCGTACGTTTTACTTATGCTTGTTATGATTTTTTTAGCAACCGCCAAGTTGCTCAAGTAATACAATACGCAAAAGTCGTTTACATAAAACACTACAAATACAGTTTGCTGCTTATTTATGTAAATGCACGGCTTTTTTTTACAAAAGATAAGCAATAGCTTTTGTAGCGTAAATGTAAACTTTTTAAACTAAAAAACAGAAAAGTTTTTTAACTTATACAAAGCTCGATTTAGCTTTACGCAAAACTCCGGTATTTTAAATCTATCAGAAAACTGGCAAGCTATACGAAACTTGTTTTCGTTTTTTTTTGCGTTAATAAAAGCGTTTACAATATTAAATTGCTTGATTTCTAGATCGAAGTAAACTGCAATCGTTATAGCTATTCGGAATAAGCGTGCTGCGAGCGTTGTTACGTAAATAAAGAAAATAAAGTTTTTTTGTTGCAAATCTTTTTTTACTACTATTTTAGCTTTACAGCGAACAAAATAGCTTTTAGCGTTAGTCTTGTAAGTAAATACTTACTTTAGCGAAACCGAAGAATACTAAGCTTTCGAGCTCGAAATTACTTTTTAGCACTGCCGGCTTTTTAAATTGTTAAGCTTTGTATTTGCGTTTTTTTGAAAGCAAGTACCGAACAAGTGTTTGTGTAAATTTTTCCAATATTTCGGTAATAGAAATAAATTATTTATATATATTGCATTTCCCGAGCTTTTCAACTCAAAAATTAGCTGTTTTAAGGCTAACATAGCAATTATTGCATGTATAGTCTTCAGCTTTTTTTTTGTTTCGACTTTACAGTTTTCTGTAAACTAAAACGTTCTGTAAAACGCTTTTAAGTGTTCGAAAAAGTCTTTTGCAATTACAGTACTAAAAATCGAGTCGCTCGTCGCAAAAACTCGATTACTTTCCAGACCGCGGCCCAGCTTAGGCTTTTTATTTCGAGTACGCTTGCTTTTACGTAACTAAGCTTTTTGTTTAGCTTTATTTTGTGCCGACTTTTTTAGCGAGTTCTGTTTACTTAACAAAGGAGCTGCGGGTGTATTTAGGCTATATACTGCCTGTAAAGTAGCTTTTTGCTATATTACTACTTAAAAAACGATCGTTTTTCTAGTTAGCGGCTTGTTTTTTTTTTTACTATGCCGATCGAGTTTTTTATCCGAACGGCTTAACAGTGCGCGAACTGCGTTTCTAGAAGCTTCGCTAGTTTTTTCTTGTGTGCTATTTCTTACTTCTGGCATGCTATTAAAAGTTAAAGTAGTTTTAAAAATCAAAAGTTTTATAAATTCCTTGTTGCGAGCAGAATTTCCGTTTTTTTCCGGCTTTACAGCTATTGTTACTTCCGAGTTTTGGCTTTTTTAGCTTTTATTCAAAAGCTCTAGTTCTGTAGTTAGTTGTTTTAATATGTCAAAAAGCGCGTTTTCGTAGGTTTTTAAGTGTTTTATAACAAATACAGCATTTTGAATTACGTTTTTTTTAATTATATTTATTACTTTCCGGACGATCGAAGCTAGTTAGCTTTTTAGTTTTTCGAACTTTTGTAAATAAAACAGGTTTTATTGAACTTTACGTTTTTCGAGACTATTACTTTTTGCAGCTGAAATATCCAGATTTTATAAATATTAAACGCAACATATCCAATTAAGTATCCGATATGCGCTTTAAAATTAACTTTAAATGCTTTTTTTTTTTCTGAGCTTTTTTTTCTTTATACAGTGAATATACTCGAGTTTTATATACGTAAATCCCGTTTTAATTAGGCCGTAAATCTATAATAAGTTTACGTACGAGCTAAAAATTATACTATCGGAAATAGTTCCTGAACTATATGTTAAGCGTTTTATTCGAAAAGCGCATTTTGTTAGAAAGAAAAAAGCTTATATTAAACAAATGTATTTTAGCTATTGCAAATTCCGGCTATAAGCTTTCCGGAAAGTTAGCGCTTAAGCGCATTTTAATCGAGCGAGTTATAGTTTTCTGCTTTGCTTTTTCTGCACTTCTCGTCGGCCTATAAGTATGCGGTAGTAGCAATTCTAGCTCTATTTCTTGTTTTTTCGCTTAGCGCTAGTAATAAAAGTATTTGTTAATCGCGATTACCGCAGTGTTATTGTTGTGCTTCATTTTGCAGATAGTAAAGCCGAATTGTTTAACAACTCATTTTTTAAAGTTACATACTGCTTTTATTACTTTAAAACCGCTTTTTTAATGTAGTAAAAAACCGAAAAGCTTAGCGCTGTAGTCGTTTTTAATCACTAAAAGCTATTTCGCATAGTTGTAGACTAGCGCAGCAAAAAAATCGAACAAGTCTTATATGATTTTATAGAACGAGCGCAAAGCTTTGTTTTTTGGCGTACTTTTTAATATTTTTTGTGTAGCATGTGCTTAAGCGCAAGCCGTACATTCGATGCGCGTCACGCTTTTTATTTTAACGTTCCTGGCCGACTAAACAAAAGCTTTTAATGATTTTTTCTCTAAATGCTTTGCGCGTAAGTGTTATAATTCCGCAGTGTCAGTTTTAGGTTGCTAATACTTTTTTGTTAACTAGAACTGCTTATTCAACTTCCGGTTAATCGTAAAATATATAAAAGCAGACGAAGTAAATTCAAAAAGCTTTAAAAACGAAAAGTAAAAAGTAATAAGCTTGTATTCAAAAAAAACTAAGTTTTTTCTGCGCTCTAGTTTTCGCAATTTTACGCTTTTTTTTTTTTTTCCGTATCGAAATAAGCACTTTAAACTGTAGTACCAGATTCTTGCTTTTAGTAAACGAGCTTCCGAAATAATATTTACATAAAACTTTTCTACTACAGCTACGTTATTAAAAATCAAATCTATTAACGCAACGCTGTTCGAGTTCGTTAGTACGTTTACAAGCGTGCGTTTGCCACGCTTTATAATCGAATAGCTTATAGTTCCGGATTCCACTTTTTTATTGTACTTTGCTTTTTTAAAAATGCCTGAATCAAGCAAGGCTTTGTCGTTTACCAGGTGCGTAGCACCGCAATTGTCGAACAAAGTGCTTTTAGAAAGCGGGTGTTTGTTAAAGCTAATATACTATGTCGTATATACACTAGCCAAAAGTTTTTTTAGCAGGTTTAAGTCGATCACTGCACTATTAAAAAAAGCCGGAAGCGTAATAGCTTGAAAGCTTTTAAGTTCCGTACTGTTTTCGAGCTTTTAGCTTTTCTGTTTAAAAACGGCGCGAAGCTTGCTCTAGCGATCTTTTGCGAGTCGAGCTTTGATTTTCTTTACTTTTCCCGACGACGGCTTGTTCCTGAATTTGCGTTCGGTAGATTTCTTGATCGCATATTTAAAAAAGCTGCACTTTTCTAAACTTTAACTATAGCTATGCTTCCGTTTTTTTGTATAGCACAAGCAAGCTTTAAGCTTCGTGTTATTTTAAAAGTCTGACGTGCTTTCAAAGCGCTCGCCCAGTGTAGCAAAAATCTTTAAACTTTGTTTTTTTCCGCCGAGTGCGAAAGAATCCGTATGTAAAAGCCCCGAAAAGCTTTTAGCTAGCTTGTTTATTAATTTCGGTTTTTCACCGAATTCGAACTTAACTAAAAGCTTTTGTAGCTTTTTGTTTATTTACGCAAAACTGATTTTAGCTTTAATTGCAAGCAGGAAATCCTGCGTAACTAGCTCTTTTTTAACTTTCGGTAATTTGTATAACACAGCTTCGTTGTATGTTTCGCGCTAGTCGAGCAACTACTGTGCTTTATTTACGTTTTTTTTATAAGCTTGAACTAATATTTGTCGGTAAACTGCTCGTACTGTATTGTAAGTGCTAAAGTTGTTAAGTGCAAGCTTTTTTCGTAGCGCACGAACTACATTTTAAAGCTTGTGCTTTTTTTTTGCAGAAAGCTTATAAGTAATTGTTTAAAGTTTTTTAGGATTTACTGTTTTTAATACTTAGCTCGCGATCAGTTAGTGTATTTTGGCTTGCTCGTTCTAGTAAACAACGCTATTTGTGTAATTTTTTTGTATAAAAGCCTATTTTGTTTTAATATTATCGAGCGTAGCTTTCGCAAGCGCAAATAGTTTTTTAAGCGCTGAGCTCTGCGGAGTGTCGCTTTGCGGAGTGCCGCTCTGCGACGCGTTGTATGCAGCTAGATCCTTATTGTATATATCGCTGCGAGCTTTATTAAGCTTGTCGAGTAGCTTTTAATACTTAAAAAGTTGCTTCGAAAAGTCGGAAAAATTAAACGTAGCGTCAAGGCCGTTTGGATCGACTAAATGCTATACTTCTACAAAACGAGCTTAATATATTAGCGAAGCAAACTATTCAGGCCATTTATAGCGATCGTTAAAGTTCAGTAAAGTTGCTTTTGTTAACTTTATCGTAGTGCAAAATTTTCCAACTCAGCAAAAAAAAAGTAACGTCGCGTTTTTAAGCTTTAAATTTGTTCCGGTGCGCAGCAAAAGATAGAATTGAATGCTCGCCGGGCTCATAACTGTGACGGAGCAAACCAGAGCTGTAGAATAGTCAATCAAGTAAACGAAGTGATATAATACTATTGTAGAATACACGCTTGTAGAACAAAAGAAAGGGGAACGCTCAGGTCCTTACAGCTAGAACGCGCGCCAAGCGCACCTAGCTCTATGAGGAATGCGAAGCGAGCCTCGGCTGCTCGCATTCCCCGTGACAGCTAGCTTTTACCGCCAGAAACAATTTTGAAAAAACAAGAAACAGCTTAACGTTACAAAAAAAGAAAATACAACAAAGCACTTAGCAAAGTCCTGGCTGTGTTTAAAGCTAAAAAACCAGAAACGTCAGAAAAAAAACTAGAACAACAACAGATTTATATTTAACTTAACGCTGCGTGTATTAAGTGTAAAATAAAATACAGTGCAGCTTAGAAAAACAAGTGCTTAAGTTGTTATTTCGACAAAAATAACGAATAGGAAAAAACTAGCAAAACTATAAAAAAGTTTTTATTCTAAGTAAATAAAACAGCTATCGAATCAGAATCCGATAAAAATTAAAATGTAAGCTTAAAGTTAAACCGACTTTTAAGAATTTCCGAATTAAAAAAACGAATTCTGCATAAATTACTATTTAAAGTAAATTAAAACGACTTTAAAGTACTTTCTAGAAAATATATAGTTAATAATACTTTAGCAAAAGAAATTACTTTTTAGCGGCGGCTAGAAATTATTAATAATAAAATCCTTAAAAAAAGAACTAAACTAAAAAAAATAAAAACAAAACGAAAAGCTAAAAAACGTACTCGGTAAAAAGCAATACTTACATTAAGCTTAGTCGACAAGTCTAAAAAAAATAACGCAGTATACTATCGATATTTACAATATAGCACACTTTATTAGACTGTATGCTATACAAACTACTGCATATATTATTATAACGCTAAGCAAACAAAGTAGTATTTAAAGCAAAAGCGAATAATATATTTTAAAAATAACGAAAAAAAAAAAACCAAAACAGAAACTTTGCGCTTTTAAAAAAAAAAAACAATTATTCGTTAAAATTAAGCTAAAAACATACAATATAACAGTTATAATAAACTTCGAAACTACAAGAAACTTCGTATTACTCGATATAGTAAAACATTTCGGAATATTTATACAAGTTAAAACTGACTTATACACTTTTACGGTAACAAATAGCACAAATGTATTGTATCGAAATAAGCTTGTAAATATTGAAACTACGAAATTTCGAATAAATACAAATAACTATATAAAATAGTTACAGTTAAACGTTACTCGGATAAAACAGCATGAAATTATTTTAAAAATGCTATAAATTATAAAATATAACTTAACGATTAATTAGCAAACAAAACAGCTCGTTTTTAACAAATACTAATATACAGTTAAGTTTAAGCTATTAACTATCAAGCTAACAAAAAGCAAAAACAAAAAAGCACAATTAAAAAAACTCGACTAAAGCTTAAAAAAAGTTTGCGCTACTTTCAAAAAAAAGCCAAATTATTTAAACGAAAGATTACATACTAAAAAAGTGCTTAAAAAGTATAAAAAGTTCAAAAAGCTGTTTTCAGAAAAACAGAGATTCGCGGCTTTGCCGAAACACAAACTATAAGATTATAAAATACTATTAATCGAAAAAGCAGTGCTTTTTAAAAAACTAATTTACTTATTATTCGAAAATAACTTGAAAACGCTTAAAAAGTTCATCGACTTAAATTTGAAAAAAAGAATTATTAAAAAGTCAACATTACTAGCACGAAGCTCGGTGTTATTTGTGCTTAAACCGAACAAAACCAAAAAGTTGTGCGTTAATTATCGAAAGTTAAACGACATAATAATTAAAAATCGCTATACACTACTAAAAGCAAACAAAATAAAAAATCGCTTGCAAAAAGCCAAAATATTTATACAGCTAAACTTACAAAACGCGTATTATAATATACGAATCAAAAAAAGCGAAAAATAGAAAACAGCTTTCGGAACTCGATATAAACATTATAAATTTATAGCTATGCCAATAAAACTTACGAATGCTTTAGCTACTTTTCAAAAGCTAATTAACAATATTTTTATGCTATTTTTGGACGTTATTTGTATATACTATTTAAATAACATTCTGATTTATTCCAGCCGAAAAAAAGATTATAAAAACGATATTAAAGCAGTACTATACGCGCTGTATAATGTTGACATAAAACTTAAACTATCGAAGTGTCGATTTAAAGTTAAAAAAGTTATATTTTTAAAATATGTGATTTTTACAAAAAAAATTAAAATAAACTCAGCAAAAATCAAGCTTATTTTAAAATAAAATGTTTTAATATATGTTAAAAACGTACAGTTATTTGTGAAATTCGCTAATTTCTATCGAAAATTTATTAAAAAATACTCGGAATTAGCTATTTTATTAATTCGACTTACTTGAAAAAACGTGGTTTTTAAATAAACAACGAAAGCACAAAAAACGTTTAACAAGTTAAAACAAGCTTTTACTACTGCTTTTATACTTTTTGCTTTCGATGCAAAAAAAAAAATTAAAATAAAAACAAATGCATTAAATTACGTTTTAAAAACTGTGCTTAGCTAACTTAACGCAAAAAAAAAATAGCAACTAATAGCTTATTATTTACGGAAATTTACATTAACAAAGCTTAACTATAAAATATACGACAAAAAACTACTTGTTATTGTTAATACATTCCGCGAATAAAAAAAATACTTAAAAAGATTTAAATACTAAATACAAGTATTAACAAACTATAAAAATCTTATTGCTTTTACTACTACGAAAAAGTTAAACCGACGCTAAATTAAATAGGCAGAAAAACTCGTTTTATACAATTGCAGAATTTTATATATTAAAAAAACAAAAAACGTTAAAGCAAACGCGTTTAGCAAAAAACTAGAATACTTTTTTAATAAAACGCATATTTCGCACGCAGTACTACAACAAAAAAAAGAATCGTTAGTATTCAACAAAGAAAAACTTTTTATAGCAACAAGAATAAAACATCGAGTAGAAAACTTAAAGTTTATTTAAGTTTATAAAAAAGATTTTATAGCTACTAAAGCTTTTAACAAATAAAAGCAAGAATTTACTACAAACAGCTTAAAAATCTTTCGCTACTACAAGAAAATCTATGTTTTATTTACACTAAAAACGACTTTTGTAATAAAACAACACGAGTTACTCGCTTACGGATATTAAAAAATCGTTAAAACAATAAACAGGATTTTTAAAAAATACTACTTTTTAAAAATAAAAAAAATAGTTACTAAAATAGTTACTAAATACGACACGTGTATTCGAAACAAAACGTTACGCTATGCTTTTTATAGACTAATGCAATCGCCGACTACTTTAAACAAACTATAGAAGTTTATTGTATAAAACTTCGTAGTAAAACTACTACTTTTTAAACAGCCGGTTTCGAAAAAATAGTACGATTTAATATTTGTTATTGTAAAAAAAACTACTAAATACTGCTACTTAGAATTATATTTAAAAAGCAGCATAGCAAAAAACTTAGTTTATACATTTTTTAAAGTTGTAGTTGCGAACTATAAAACTTTTACAAAAATTATATCGGACAAAAACAAGTTTTTTACATTTAAGTTCTAAACAACACTTACTGCGCTTATAAAAGTTAAAAAAAAGCTGTTAACAAGCTTTTATTTATAAACTAATAAACAAACAAAAAAACTTAACTAAACAATAAAAGTATACTTTAAATGTTATATGAACTATAAGCAAAACAATTAAATCAAGCTTTTGCTACTCGTACAGTTCGCATATAACAGTACAATTAATAAAACAACAAAAGTATTGCTATTTTATGCTAATTATAGCTACGAGCTAAAAGTATACTATAAACCAAGTAAAAACGAAGCGCATTTACAGTTTGCAATAGTTAAAGTCGAACAATTACAAGTACTACACTTGCAGCTAGCCGAAAACATAAGATTTTTTAATTAAAGATTTGCGGAATACTACAACTGTAAATATAATAAAATACTACACTTTAAAAAAAAAAATAAAGTTTATTTTGTTAAAAAAAACATTAAAACTAAAAAACTAAACAACAAACTAAATTACAAAAAGCTAAAACTATTTAAAATCAAGCGAGTTGCAAAACTAAATGCATTTAAACTTTACTTTTCCAGAACTATAAACATATACTTAGTATTTTCTGCTTTGTTTTTTGAACTAGCACTAGAAAAAGCACCGCTAGCTCTATATACGGAAATTGAACTAATTAATCTAAAAGCTAAATACGAAGTCGAAAAAATTCTAAACTGCAAGTATATTAAAAAAAAACTAAAGTATTTGGTTAAATAAATTAATTACTCAGATTCGGAAAACACATAAAAACCAAAAAAAAACTTTAATTGCTTTGAAATGCTTGCGAAGTTTTACTGCTAGTATTTAAGATTTTCAAGTAAGCAGCCTAAAAAGCACTTTTAAAAAAAAGAAAATCGAAAAAACTAAAGTCGAATAAACTTGTCGGTGCAAGCTCAGTAGAATCTTTACGAATTTCACTTTTTTAATCGGTTTTACTAGCCAACTTTTTTTTTTTTTCTAAAGTATCGAGCTTATTTAAAAATGCAAAGCTACGACGCAACTTTTTTTTTTTACAAACACGAAAAAACTTTTTCTGTGTACGGATTCGTTTAATTCGTGCGGAAATCTTCGCAGCGGTTTCGGCGAGTGCTTCGGCTTTTTTTTCGGCTTTAGTTTCGTTTTTTTTTAACTTTTCTTTTGCTTTGTTTAAAAACTTTCAGTTTTTAAAAGCAAGATTACTAGTATTACAACTAGAAAAACTACGACGTACACACTTAGCACAACGAGTTGACTTTTTTGTTTTTATGCATTTTATAGAATGTCGATTTCGAGCATGTTTTTTTTCGCAAGCAGTACACGGAATTATTTTTTCGCTAGTCAGAATTATTCGTTTTTTTAAATTTTTTTTTTTAATGTTTTTTCGTAATACTTCGGACTTAAAGCAATCGGCTGTACGCTTAGTTGTTATAATAATAAAAAAAAGCGGCTATGCGGTTTTTCACGATATTTCTTTAGCATACTTAAGCATATGGACACGCTAGTTTAAAAAAGGGATAGTGTTACGCGTATCGCTAACAAGCTTGTGCTTTAAAAGCTTGAAGCTCAGTAAGCTTGGCTTACACAAAAAACTTCTAAAGTAAAAATCACGTAATAGATTATAAATCATGCTATAATCCACGATTTATGGATTATGCGCTAAGCAATGATCCAACCCACGAAGAATTTATATAAGTAGATAGTTTTTCTTTAAAAATAAAAGCTTCGTGCTCAACTTAATATAGTATCTTAACACTATACTGTTATCGGGATTTTACTCCTTATATGTGATATACCTACTTTTTCCCAGACCAACAACCATCGGACCAAGATCTTCTATCTATATCAGTTGTAGGCTGATAGGACCGTAACACTACAGTAAATTACTGGTAACGCGCGCTTCGCACGCCGGGCCCTGAAACCTCTGGTGCCAGCGCGTCTTTTTAGCAGTTGCACGTCATATCGCAGGAAAGCATTCAACGGGAACCTGTTGGGCAATGCTTAAACACAGTTTCAAAACAACAGAAAGCAGTTGCATTAGTTATATCGACGATAAGCAAACGTGCGGCGCTGGCCGATTCTTTACGAGTACAAAGGTCGCGTGTTAAAAAGTCTGGTCGAGTGCAGAAACACACTTGCACTTTTTCGTTATAATTTTATCGAGTTTACTTTATTAGTTTCAAAAAGAACAAAAAAGTGTATGCCGATAATTTTAACGAAAATTTTTCGAACTTGAAAAACCAAACGAAAAACGATATCGGGCAGTTTAAAAAAAACTGCAAATACAGCGGCGAAAACTTCGAATGCGACTGTTATTTTAAAAACGATAATATAAACGATAACAGCGAGTCCGAAAAATCGTACAACAAGTTTAATGCCGATTATTACTACGAGCTAAAAAAAGACCGCGAAAAAAAAAGCAAAAAAAAACTGTAAAAACAAAAGCAGCGAAAACGAAAACGAAACATTAAAATAGCTAAAAAAAAAAGAAAGTTCGCACAATATACAAATCTTTTAAAAAAACTAAAAAAAAGCGTAAATTTATAGCCGTTGAATTATTTGCGAGTCAAATGTTCAGGTTATTTTGCAGCAATTACGTCGACTACTTTTATTCCGATTTTTATGCGACAAAAAAAGTTGACTTTTATCGCTTTAACAATATAGATAGCAGTATAAACAACGACACTAATAATTTCTGCTTAAACAAACAGAACTTTAACAGCGAAACTAAAATGTTGTATAACGACGTGTATTTTAATACAAATGCGACTTGCGAGTTTAAGCCGTTTCGCTTTTCGAAACACGCAAACTAAAAAACTCTTAAATTAAAAAATTGCGATAACAAGTATAAGCTGTCGTTCAAGTTTATCGGTAACGGTTGTTTAAAGCTAAAAGTTTTTCGAGAAATAATGTTTATGCAGCTGTACAGTGCAAGCGCTTTAGCGTTTCCGCTCGCTGTTCCAGAAATGTTCGAGTTCGTCGGTATTTAGCACAATCGAAAAAAAAAAAAAGCAAAACGTTAAAAACGAATAAAAGCACGCCGCTCGCTGTCTTTACGTAAAAGCTAGTTTAAAATGAACTATTTTATAAAATAGTAGTATTAGTTATAGTTTTTCTGATATTAATTCGTTGGCAAAAGTTCGAAATTTTATTTATAATAGTGTTTTGCTTACTATTAAGCTTTTTTGCGCAATTTTATTGTATTATTATAAACTTGTAATAAGCAAAAATTGAAAAGTCTTAAGTCGGACTAACGCTTACTTTATATTCGCTACTCGGCAGAGTTTCCGAAATTTACAGCAAAGCTAAAATTAATAAAAACGATAGTGTATAGCTTATTATTTTGTAATACTTATATATATACTTAACGATTCGTATACATAATTACGTATAATTACGTGTTTATTTTTGCTGCGTTTAAAACTTGTTTAATATACTAATTTTTAAAAGCTTTTTGTAACGTTATATTATAATTTTTTTAAGCAACTATTACAGTAAGTTACTATTCTTGTTTGTAAACTATTTTATTAATAAGCTGTGTAGTCGATTATTAAATCATTAAATTCAAGTTTTAGTTGAGTTAGTAAAGCCAAGCAGCTCGTCCAGGCTTTAAAAGTGCTTCCAGAAAGTGAAACACGCAGAATCCTTTAAATAAGCTTATTTTCTACGTTTTTAAAGCTAACTATTCTTCGCGGGTCCTTACTTTGCAGACTTGTTTCTTTTTTGCTTTACATTATTACAGTTAACGAACAATTTCAATTTTGATAGTTATACGATTTTTTAGCTAGTTTTTACTTTTCGAGCTATTGCACTTTTTACTTTAAAAACTGTAAAGCTTTTAATTTCTAGAAAAAAAGACTAGTTATTTTTGCGCGTTAAAAAAACTTAAACAAGTTTACATAATAACTAAAAACGCGTTTACAGCGTATTATTTTACGACAGATTGTTTTGTTACTGAATTAATTGAATACGTTTTACAGTAGCATTGCTTTTAAAAATAAGCAAGCGGTTTAAACGACGTAAATACAAACAACAGCAGAAATTATTTTAATTTTTTCGCAGTGTAATTTGAAATAAATATAGCTTTCCGTTAAATAACTTGCAGCAATAAGTAAATTTAAACTTAGTAACTATTTTTAATTAGTAGTTCGTAGTATTTAGCGAATTTAAACAAGATTACTAACAGCAGTAGCTGAGTTTTATTTTTTTGCTAAACAATTTTTACTTTACTAGTATGCTAACGATTTAAAACCGAGAATTAAAATCTTAAGCAATTTAGCAGAGCTAAGTTAAGCCGAGCAAAAATCATTATAGTCGTTGATGACTAAATAACTTTTAAAAGCTATAAAAAGCTGAAATGCTTTTTAAATTACTAGTACTTACCAGATCCGAACGATGACCGTAAAATCTAGTAAATTTTTTATTTATTTAAAAACGCCGCTGTGATCTAACCGAATTTGGTGTATGGTAAAATGGCTTTCCACAAAATAACAGTATTAGGGGATACTGCTGTTGGGAAAACCGCTTCGATCATTCACGTGAGTGCTGGCCTACGGCCAGCATGAAGCCTTCGTACACAGGATTTAGGGCATTAACTTCTCTAGACCTTCCAAAAGACCTAAAAAAATCTAGGCGTTCAGAAAGCTGACAGGGGGTTACAATGAGAGAACCAAATCTTACGTGAGCAGAAGATGGTAGGTTATGTGTTTACAAGTTAAATAAATATATGTAAAAGAAACTACTCTTCGGACAGGAGAATTTTATTCACTAGCTAGTTCGTAATATTGTTATAGAGAGATATACTTAGACAATCTCTGTTGAATCAACCCCTTCTTTTCCGTAGAGTAACAGGGTCCTTTTTTGGAAACTAGCCTTTCTACGTTTTGAAGATCAAGCTTTCTAACACATTCGTCGCTATTGTGTTTGTCACGGGGAATGCGAGCAGCCGAGGCTCGCTTAGCATTAATTCAACGAATTAACCTAACAAGCAAAGTTCCTCGAAATTGTATAATGTAGGAGAAACCCTATCACGTGAGCACCAAATAAACTTTTGTCAAAAGCTTGGCGTAATATTTATAAATTACAAGAGGTTTACTTACTGTGGGTTCACTCTAATACGGGGCACCACCACGTCCTGACGTGAGTGCCTACTGTATTCTTGAGTGATTCGATTGATTGAGTGTTAAGTTCTAACTACGGTGAAACTACGAGTATATATAACCCGTTCCGGGTCATGTGAACGACACCCTTCGTTCAAGTGCTTGATCACATGACCTCTCTAGTTAATTGTACTTGTCAGGAATCGGCTTACGTAAGTAGGCCGAGGAGCTAGAGCATGTCTTCCCCTCATTTACTGCTCAGCGTTGTAGAGAATATCATCATCACTAAACGCTCCAACAAGCCTGTAATACCATCACCGTGATACCTTCGCAGATCCTCTAATTGATTCCCTGTGCAATAGACCCTATTTCTGACAGTACTAACACTTACTGTGCAGTAGTCAGAACTCAGCCAGCAATCAAGTCAGCCGGCAATCAAATTAGTGAGAATCGGTAGTTGTGTGGAGGATGGAGAACATGGAGGCTGTGACGCGTCAGTCGAGCCGGGAACGCGTCCAGACGTCAAAGGCATTAGAATGGAGCAAGAGAAGATCTAGAGCGGTAGCAAGCGATACAGAGGACACGATTGAAGTAATTGAGGAAGCTCCCATGCCATTGCAAACAAGACGAACGGGGATCGGCGCGCATCCCAAGGAGCAAAGTGTGGCGACGAAGGTTAAGGCGCTCGCCGCGAAGGCAGGAGAACGTCCTGCAACAGCGGCAGCGACCCCGAACCAGCCGGTACACGAAAAAGCGAACGCAAGCGCAAATATGCAGATCAAAGTGCTTACTGACTTGGTCAAGTCGCTGTTGAAAGCAATGGAGGAACAGAAGAAGGAGCACGTGACCCAGATCGAAACTATAACGCGGACTTTTACGAAGCAGATAGAAACACTTAAGGCAGAGCTTAAGGCAGAGGTTACAGATATGATGGAAAAGATTCAGACCCAGCTGTCCAATGCCCAAGCACCGTCAAGCCCATCCCCATCGTATGCAGAGGTCGCCCGAACGCCACCAGACAGTTCACCCAGCAATGTACGAACCCTCTCCCTGCGCACCACGCCGTCAACAATGACCGATACGCTGTACTGCACAGTTGGCATGTCCAGAGTTGGGGAGGGAGAGAGAAGCAAGGCCCAACCTGGAGCAGTTCGGAAGGCGATTGAGGAGGAGATCCGCACCGGGGAAGGACAAGCAAATTGGCGCTGCGCTGCGGTGATCAAAGACGCTAGGAACACGGAACGCATCAAGATTGTATGCAGAGACGAAGCTGGCTCCAACGGGTCAAGGAAGCGGCCCAGAAAACCGCGGCCGAGGGAGTTCGAGTACTGCGAGACCAATTGTACCCGGTCAAAGTGGACAATGTCAATCGAACAACTATTCTCGATCAGGAGGGAAAGGTTTTACCAGGCGCCGCCGAAGTCCTTGGGGAGGAAAACGGGGTCCACATAGCCAAGATCGGGTAGCTCAGTAAGAAAGACGGGGGGAAAGCCTATGGTTCAATGGTTGTTTACGTCACAAAAGGCAGCGAAGCCGCACGACTGTTACAAGACCAATATTTCCATGTTGCAGGAGAGTCGGCCTACACTAGGGTCTTCGAGCCGCGATATGGTCCACAGAAATGCTATCGATGCCAGGAAATCGGGCACAAGGCGTACTTATGTACGCAACCGCAAGTCTGTGCCAAGTGTGCTTAAGTAGGACACTATCACAGTGAATGTCAAGCAGTAATACCAAAGTGTGTCACATGCGGAGGGCCACACGAATCACTCAGCGGGAACTGTGGGACACGCTACCGCTCCCGGGATGAGTAAAACCTTTCAAATACTCCAATTGAATGTCCGGAAGCAGCGAGAAGTGCAACACAGTTTAATGAGTGATAAGCAATTGAAATATTGTGGAGTGTTGGCGATATCTGAGCTATATGCGAGGGTCATCGACGGCACTTTAGTGACAGCCCTAATGGGACACCCAAACTGGATCAAAATAGTACCTACAGTCCAACGTGTAAAAAGGTAAGCGGTTCGGAGCATGCTTTGGATTCGGAAAAATATCGAAGTAGAACAAGTGCCAATACAATTATCGGACCTCACGGCAGCGGTATTGCGACTCCCAGACCGGTCGATACTGGCAGTGTCGGTCTACGTTGAACCGCAGATGCAAAAGCATTAAAAGTTGCGATATGCGAATTACGCTAAGTAATAAAAAAAACACGTAGCAAAATTAGCACCCGAGTAAATATAGTACTTGCCGAGAATTTCAACCGGCACGATCAATTATAGAAAAAAAAAAACGTTTTACGAAAAAAGCAAAAAAAAGCCGATTCGATTATCGACTTTATAAGTAAGTATGCTTTTTACAGCTTGCTTTTAAAAAGCATAAAAACGTAGCAACAAAAGAATCACGAGTCAACAATTAATCTAGTATTAGCTTCCGAAGAATTAGCAACGTTAATAATAAAGTGTACAGTTTACACAACAAAGCATAAGTCCGATTACAAAACAATTTAAACAACGTTCAACGTTGCGACTTCGAAACAAGTTGTTAAAGCAAAACTGCTTTTCAAGAATGCTTCGTAAACTAATATAAAAGCTAAGATTACTACCAACTTTTATTTCGTTTTATTTAGTAGTAGTATACAGCAACAAACAAATAAATTAATAACAACAGTGCTAAAAGCAATTTATGCATTTACTTTAAAAATTAAATTTTTACTATACGCGAAAAAATAGTAAATAACAAATTTTACACAGCTGCGGCGAGTTTATACGTACTAAAAAAACTAAACTAAAACGCAACAACGAATAAATCGTATATTTTTTGAACTAAAACAGCAAGCAAATAAAACTGCAAAAAAATACTATAATACTGTCCGGAGACAAAAAAAAGCGCACTAAAAAAACTTTTTTGCAAATAATACAAATATTTAGCAAGCAGCAAAGTATTTAAATTTTAGTAGCAGTTTAGTATTTAACAAAATACTGCCGCTAACGAAAAAAAACGAATTTACTACAAAAAATAAAACTAACCAAGCAAAAAAACTACTGTCGGTGTTTTTTTTTTTACTGCCGGAAAAAATAAAAAATAAAAAACCACGACTACAGCGAACTGCAATATCGATGCTTTTTTTAACTATAAAAAAAGTCGAACGAAAAATGTTTGCGGCGAAAGCATAAAAAACGCTAAAAAAAGATAGGTTACTAGCTATAGTATAAAAGCAAGTATAGCTAGTAGTTAAAAACAAAATGTTTTTTTTTTTTTAAACGTCGGTAAACGAAAAAAACTTTTTACACAATAAAGAAATGTTAAAATTATACCGTTAAAAAAGCTAAATAAAAGTAATTATACAGTTGCAGAATTATAAAAGCCGATTTCGCTGCTTTTTACACTAAGCAAAGTTTTAAAATCGGTAATTGCGAAAAGAATATCGCACGCAATAAAAACTTTTAGTTTGCTTTTTACGAATTATTTCGAGGCTAAAAAAAAGCGGTTTATTAAATAAGCACTTTTGCTGCTGCAAAAACACATTTATAATGCATAAAAATCAAAAAAAGTTTTTAGCTTAATTAGTTTCGACGTGAAAAGCGCATACAATAAAGTGTACAAAAACAAACTGTTGCAGAAATTTGCAGCGAAAAGCATTTTACCGGCTTTAGTACAGTAAATTAATGCTTTTTGCTTAAAACGCACTGCAACTATACTAGTTAATAGCTACATTTTTTAATAGCAGTTACTGCTACAAGCAAGCTTATCGCAAAAGTTATTATTGTCGCTAATTTTGTTTTTTTTCTTTAATGCCGACTTAGTTTAATACAAACCGAATGCAAATAAAAAATTAAAACATTTGTAAATAATTATAACGCGTAAGTTACAAAGTTATTAACGGATGTAAACCGAAAAAGAATTCAAGCTATTATCGACAAAACAATAAACTAAGAAAAGCGGAGCGAAGCTACGTTTAAAAACAAAAAAACAGCAATTGTTCGTTTTACTAAACAGTATAACCGAATTAGTACTAGACCGTTTATTATTAAAAGTAAAACAATCGCACTAAAAAAAGCGACCAAGATTTTAAAAGTCGTTATAAACTTAAAGCTCCGGTATATACAGCACATCGAAAAAGCAACAACTAAAAGCTTTTTTGCCGCAATAGCATTAAAACAACTGCGGCTAGTTTTTTTTTTAACTGCAAAACAGTTGTTTGAAACGACGGTAGCATTAGTCGTAAACTACGCTTTAAATGTATAAATATATGCTTACAAACACAAAAATATAACTTTAATAAATCGAATACAAAAAATCGAAACACAAGCTATTATAAAAGCTTTTCGAACCGTTGTTACTGCAGTTGCAAAAGCCGAAGCTAGTATATGTACAATAAACGAACAGTTTGCAACGAAAGTTACAAAATTGTAAATTAATATTCGCATGTTTTTCGAAACGAATTCGATATTAAAACTAAATACTAAAGCATTTTAAAAATTTGCGTTACTATTGCAAAAAATAGTTTGTGCGCATTAAAACATGCTAACAAATAAAATAGAAGTTATTCAGCTTTATATAATCGCTTTGTGGAAAAAACGGCTTTTCGCTACAATCGACTTCGGAGCGAAAAAAACTATTAATATTGCGAATACTATTTGTAACATTCGAATTGCGACAAGCTCGTTCGCAAAAAAAAGAATAGTAAAAATAAAAAAAGCTATTTACAATACTTTCGGCATTGTAACAAATAAAAAACCGACTATATACTTAGTTACGCTAAAAGCAAAAACAAAACAAAACTTGTATACGGCTAAACTCGCTGCGATCGTAATAGCAATTAATCGCTTACTGCTACATTTAGTAAAAAAACAAATTACGATTATTTTAAACAATTAAAAAGTTTTGCTAGCAACAAACTAACTAAAACATTAATTAAAACAAACTAGTATTAAAAAAATTTACGAAATAGCGTTTGCGCTAAAAAAAAAAGCAATTCTATTTCGATAATATAAATTTCGTTTTAAAAAAGCTTCGAGCTCAGCAAAAAAGCAAAAAAAGCCGCACAACAAACTACTGAGCTAAACCGAATACTGCAAAAGCAATGTTACTAAACTAAATTTACAACTATTAACAAAAAAAAGCAAAAAAAGCAATAAAAACACTATTAAACGAAATAAAAAAATATTTTAAAAAAATAAATACTGCACTGCTAAAAAAACATACTTGTATTTTATACAACGGTTTTAAGCGGAAAAAAGCAAGCGTTTTAGCACAGTTCTGTATAGAAATAGCACGACTAAACAAATATTTTTACTAGATTAAAGCAGCAAAATCTAACTAATATATTTGCGAATAAGCAACAAAAGCTGTTAAACATTTTTTTTTTCGATGTACGAAATAAAACGCACATCGAACGTAAATACTAGCACTAACAAACACAAAAAAAAACAACTTTTCTTTTTATTTTGAAAAAAAAAGCTTTATTTAATTTAAAAACATAAACACTAAATATAAACGCAGTTCGAACAACGATCAAATTCGCTATTGCTACAAAACGTTTAAACATAGAAATAAAACAAACAGTCAACACGTTACAACAGTAAATTTTATTTTATTTTTTTACTTCGACTAACTTTTAGCACTTTCGTGTTTTTAGCAAGTCTCGCTTTAATCGCTAACAATAAAATATTAAACACTTAGAAAAATTATTTTCAAACTTACTTGCTACTAACTACACGCGAAACTTGTTTAATTAAGGCAGTTATTGAAAGTGGAAATTATTGAAAAAGGCATTTCTGTATAGGCTTCAGGAGGTTATGGAAACACTAAACGAAGTGGATTATGTAATATAAACCAGGCCCTTTAGGTTTACAACCGGGCGAATAAACTTCATCATCATCAACGGCGTGCAGATCCTCGGGTTAGTGTCAGACGTAGGCGACCTTATTTTTGAACTGTTGCTTTAATTTCCCATCCATCCCGTTCCTATTGAATATCGAATTTACTGCGCGTTTTACTCACATTTTTACATTAAGAGCACTCTAAATTCTTTTTATTTCTTACAAGACAAATTAAAAAGTTAAAACTATTAAAACTTTAAAGCTATTTAATTTTCAATGAAGTTTTTTTCGCTTTTTTTGTCACAGCAGTGCTATAGGAGCCACGTGATAAGCCAGCTACTTGGCTATAGGAAGCTTTATACAAGCTTGCGAAGCACAACTAGCGCGTGCCACGGGCGCTAGGAGCCTGCTATATACATATTTCTCGCTCCCTCGAGCTTTTTTTTTTTTTTTTAGTTTTAGATTCTTGTAATATACTATTGTTGCTTACTGTATCTGTAGATGTACAGCAAGTGCCGTCACACCCTTTATTATTGTAAAAGTTCGACCGGCAGAGTGGTAGAATCGACGTCAATAGAGCAATAAAGCAATAGATCAAATATTTATATCATAAAATGTATGTCCCTACAACATACTGTCACGAAGCAGCTCGCACGTCCCGCGAGGGCTCGTTTCTAGCTCATGAGCGCTAGGGCAACGTATGCGGCATGCGTGCATTCTTACTTGTAGAACTAGAGATCAAGCTAAGTAGGCTCTTATAGCCTAGGAGAGTGGGTCGCACGCTCATGAGCACGTGCAGACCCACCTCTCCATGACACAACTTTATTGCATAAGGTCGGCAGGTCAGGTGGAGGTCCAACTGAACTCAGTTGGACCTCCACCCCACCTAACGTCTCTATTGCATACCCCTAACTTACACCCCACAATACACCCCTGAAACACCTCGATCCCTTAACGAGTTGTCACGTGCCTTCCATGTCAGACCGTTGACCTGCCCACTTCTTATACGCGCTCCTCAGCATTCCTCATGAGACCAACTATCTCTAAAAAGATACATTATTGGATATGCTATATATAAAATATATGATATGTCTCTTAAAAAATGCAATATAGCGTCTTTGGTTACGTGGCTGCACTAATGGTCTTAAATTAGATTGTTAGTATTACAACTAAGTCTTTATAATTCTATATTAACTGCTATAACTATATATTGTAGTATTAAGTACTATAAACGGCTAAAAGTAACTAAAGTTAATTATAGGATTTCTAGTAGCATTACATAGTATAGTTTTGCTTCGGCACACCGTTTACTAGCAGATATAAGAAATGCCAGTTTTTTATCGGATACTCGGGATTTAGTAACCGAAACTTTGCTTTTCTAGTTCAGCATACGTTATTAATCCTAGACAACTAACCATATAAGCTATATTAAGCGAAAACATATTAATATATTTTTTAGTCAAATAAAAGTGCAGCTATTCTAACTAAAAAAACTTCAAACAAATACTCTGCTAAAAATCAATTATTACTTTGCGCAATATAAGTTTTTTTTATGTTTTTGTTCATTATTATTCAAGTGTCGCAATCTCGGCATTTATAGCTACTACCCACTACTTTTATTATATTGTTTTTTATTATTCGGCATGTTTTTATGCCACCTAAAAAGCGCAAAACCAAAACTGGCAGACTTTTTATACTACTACTTAGTTCTCCAAGCTTTTTTATTCTCGGAAATCTGCTAAACTTAGCAAAAAACGAAGTAAATTATAATTATAAATAAGTATGCTTTGAAATATTTAAACGTAAACTTCAGCTAATTATTAGCTCCGTTAAATAACAAAGTATAAAGAAATAGCAACAGTACATTGCGAGTTAAAAACGATTATTTTCTTAAACAGCAATTGTGTAACAACCGAAATAATTAACAAGCATAGCACTTTTACTAGTAAGCGATCCCGGTTTTTTATAGCGAACGATATTGTAAGTAAAAGTAGCCGATTTCTGGTTTTACTAACTGCAGAATAAACGGAGCGGCGACGTTTAATGCACTATTTTTTTAATAGCAGTGCTTTGCAACAGTATAAAAAATAGCAAAAACTCGAAAGTACTTAAATAATAGCGAAAGTCGTTTTTCACCTCGATAAATAGTACCGTTATTATTACTGCTATACTAATTCTGTTTTGCATCGCATCGCTTTTAAAGAACGGCTATTAAAGTCGACAAAAAAACTTGCTAACTTACAAAACGTAGTAGTTAAGTTTAAGCAAAGTATTAGTACAAGTGTCGTAAATTAGTTCTCAGATTTTGCTCGTTTGCTACAGCTATTACAAATATAGCGCTCGTACTGAAAAAAGCTTAGTAACTAAACAAACGAAGTCCAGAAAAAATAGTAGCTTCTAGTAAAAAAAGCAATTCAAAAAAGTACTGTACTACTTTCGTTTGCAAAAAACGTAGTGTTAAATCCAAATTTCAAATTTCAAAGCTCGAATAATAATACTATAAATCTTGTTATGCAACTTATTGAAACAGACAGCGACACGTCGAAAATAGCTTTAAATATTTTCGTTATAGCTGCAATTCATTTTCCAAATGTTATACGAAAAGCCCGTAAACAGATTGAGAATATTTGCAGCGACGCCAACAGCGAACTTAAATACTTTTTAATAACGGACATAAATAACATGCTTTATATTTGTGCAATAGTAAAAAAACTACTCAGATAGCGCTTTATTTTTAGTACAATTCCTGACTATACTTTAAAAACGAACTCAAAATTCGAAAGTTATCGTTTCCCGGCTAGCGTAAGTTTTATAGTCAACGAAATTGCGGTTTGTAAAAAATGCGAAAACCTCGAGAAATTCAAGCCTAAGCAGTAACTAAACGGTTATAAAACCGACATTACTTATAAACTTTAACAGTTTAAAAAAAGTAAAAAAATTTGTGTCAGTTATCGGCTGGCTTAACAAAGTTTATTTGTTAGTATTGCACGTTTTGTACTATATTTCGATTATAAAGCTGTAAGTTATCGTTGAATTAAAGCATTTAGCTACTAACTTTAAGTTAAAACTAAACTTATTAACTTAAAAAAGCTACATTACGAAGTCAGCAACGAAAAGCTATTTCCGGTCGAAGTCAAAATTCGTAGTAATCGACATCGAAACTTCATTTTACAAAAAGCGGCAGAAACTGGAGTTTTAGAACTTGCAAAACAGAATTTTTAAGTTTATTACTTTTCGAAAAACAGCCTCGCAGATTTATGCTATTGTACAACACTTCACTTTAATACTGATACTTTGCTATTTTCGCGGTATTAGATTACTTTTTTTGTTAGAAAAAAAACTTTAGTTAAAAAACTAATATTCTCGTTATAAAAGTTAATTATTTGTTTAGCAGTAATCAAAATTACACCGGCATTTTTTCATATAGCTAGTAGTTACTGTATTATGAATTTAAACAGGGCATGCTTTTGCGTAATTAAAAAAAAGCTATCGTGCAAAATTTTTTTTTTTTTTTTTTACTCGCAAAAAATTGAAGCTAAACTCTCTAAAAAGAAACTTAGCGATTTAACTATTTTAACGCACTATCGAAAATAATTTGTATTGAGAGCGTTAACTTTAAGTACATAAAGCATTACTAGCTATTAGGCATGTATAGAATAAACTAAGCACTAAATCTTCACTAAAAAGCGAAAAAGTTACAAGCTAAATAAATAACTGATATTCAAATAACTATAATAGGTTAAGCACACGGCTTCTATTTAAAAGATATAACTACTTATATACTGTGTAGTTAGTGTTAGAGTCTTTGTCTATGTTTGGAGTCTGGGACTCCCGAAAAGTCTTCAGACTTCTTCAGACTCCTTCAGACTCCATCACGTAGTAAGCCTAAACCTGGGTCCTTCCAACCGTTTTACGTAATACTATTAATAATTTAAAGACTTTCTGAAATATTATTATTTGCAGTATATTAAAAAAAACTTCAAATTCAATGTAGTATTTTATATATTTATCGACTTTTTGATAGTATTTAACGTATTTGTTGTTAAATTAAGTTCTAAATCTATTTTAATAAAGCTATTAATAAACTTAGCTGTAACCGAGTAAAGTCGAAACCTCTGGCATGTGTCAGTAAACTACGGCTTTTGAATAATCAGAAATGTCTTTTGCGAAACAACTTTAAAACTTAGATTTTTAAGCTAAATTACAATTTAATCCAGCCGGTTGCAATAAGTGATTTTTTCAAAGCTAATTTGCTTATAAAATAAAGAAAGAATAAGTAATACAGTTAAGAAAAAGCCTGAACAAGCTTAAATAATGTAACATTAAAAAAAAAGAATTTCACAAAGCGCAAATTTGTGAGCACTAATAAGCTTTGATTGCTAGTAATGCTTTGCCCAAAAAGCCGAAAAAATCGAGACTTTTCGGACGCTAAAATGTTACTTTCCGAGCTTCGAAACTTGTAGTAGCGAATTAAACTTTAAGACTTTTGTTATATCCGCACACTTTAAAAAGCTTATATTCGCACACTACAAATTACTTACTGTTTTTCGAGTTAAATAAGCTTACTTTGTAATATTAGTAAGTGTGCACTGTAGTACTAGCAACTACAAGCTATAATATTAGCGATTACGTACTTAAACCAAAAACGGTAAATAATATACAATAGTACGAATGTAGCGAAAGCTTTCGGAAACTCCGACTTTTATTTCTTTTATATCTCGGACGGATTTGCATCACTTTCTTTTCCGTCGTCCAGATTTCTTTGATTAGTCGCGAATTAACTATTTGTACTAAAATATACATAGCCGAAACACAACGGCGGGTTAAAGATTTTGCGGTTAAAGCTTATTAATTTAAAAAGCTGTAACACAGAACAAAACTGACTGTTTAGCTTACAGTATAATCGTTGCTTTTCGAAAAAAGTTTGTAGGCTACAATTAGTTCCTCGGATTTAACGCTTACTTTTCCGTACAAGTTAAATGCAACCGACAACAGTTATACTGCGTCTGTATACTATCGAAAACAGACTGTTGTTACACTCGCTGCGTTCGCTCCGCTATATTAAAGCTTCGTACGTAAGCTAAGTTAAACGTTGAAAACGATTGTTTGTTTGCTTTTTGACTTTTGTTAACGAAAACAGTATTTAAGACTTCGTTGGCCGTATTTTATCGTTAAAAAGCGTTTTTAATACGACTTTATACGCATTACAGAACTCGCTAGTGCAAGCTAGTCGCAACTTCGATAAGCCTGCTACTAAAACTACTATTGCTGCAAGTGCAACAACAAAGCATATTATAACATCGATTAAAAGTCAAAATAGCCAAAAAAAAAAAACGCTACGATAGTAGTTCTACCAGTGATACGTATGCTTTTATTCTATTTTATAATTTTTTAACTTATCGTAAAATCGAAGCTCGAGCATTTTTTAACGAAAAACTGTCGCAATACTAAAATATTTCGAATAACTAACGCAGTGTTTTTTAATCTGTTTTATTTCTGGTCGGTAAATTGTTACAAGCACCGAAAACAGCTACGAAAAACTATTTTTTACTATATTTGAATACTACTACTTTTGCCGAACTTAATTATGCGGATATTTTACACTTTTTAATAAGAAGTATGTATATTTCTGCGGCTTTTAATGCTTACTAATATATTTAGTTAAAAAAGAACGTTATAAACAGTTAACGGGTTTACAATTTTTAAATTTTTTTATAGCTACAACTATTAAACGAATAGAATTAGCAGTGCTCGACGAAACTTTTAACGAAAAAACTACTTTACAGTATAAAGTTATATTACATTTTCGGGCTGCTGCACTTTATTATGTTTCAATGTTACTATATAAAAATAATGTATTACTTGCGAAGTACATCGAAGCGAAAAAAATGCAACATTTCTACTGTGTAATAGCTGCTTTCGACAAAATAGAATTCTTGACTTTTTCGTTTTTAAGCTTATTGCAAGTATTACTTACTAGTGTAAGTAAGCTTTATTAAAATCGCTGATAATAGTAAACTATTGAATATTGATATAATCTGTGCACAGGTTTTCATAATAGTAATTCTCGGCGAAATACAAAATGCCTAGCACTAGCTATATCCGCAGCGCGCACTATAGTCGCTTTAGATTACTATTACTTTACAAATACCGTTCCAAAAAACGAAACAAACAAAGAAATTTATTAGTATATTACTTAATACTATTACTTTAATACAGCTATAAGTATGCTATTGTTCAAACCGAAAGTACTGCTAAAATTACAATTTCTAGTTACATTACTGATTTATGCTAAAGCATTAAACCCGGCAATAAATTGTTTCAAAATTTTTATAAAGCTAAGTTAAATCTAGAAAGCTGCTATAAACTTAGCGTTACAACAGAATCAGACCGATAAAAGCGTTTTAATTAACTAAGTAAAGTCTTTCTGCAACTATATAGCTACAATTTACGAGTTAATCCAAAACGTACGTTATGTTTGCTTTTAATTTTCGGCTTATGTTTTTAACGTTGCAAGTATAAAAGTTCAAACAATAGTAAACGTAGCTTAAATTTGCAGCTGAATATATAGAACTTACGATTTACTTTTTACTTAGTTTTAACGACAATTTTTCAGTTCAGTTTTAGCATTGCATAAAACACAAATTTGCGTAAACAGTGTTTTTTCTACGCTCGAAAAGCGCTCTGGTTCTTGAAAAAAATACAGAATAGTATATCGGATAAAAAAAAGTTTTTTAGTTTTTACTAATCGTACTTAGTTTAGTACGTTTAACAGTAAAATAAATAGCAAGCAAAACGCTAAAAACATACAGGCTAATATCTATATATTCTTTATGTTTTTTTTTTGTTGTTTTTTGTAATGTTATTTACTTACTCGATAGCTAAAACTTTAGTTTTATTCGGAATATTACTAATAGCTTATTTAATTTACTTATTCTAAACAAGTACATTAACAAACTATACAAACTCTGTAATGCTATTACTCGCTTTTGTCAACTTTTTTTTACTGGGTCAAATAGTGTTTATATAATTTTGAAAACAGAAGCACTAATAAGTCTCCGACCGAATCCAAGTAACATAGTATTACTTTTTTCAGAATCTGTTTATATAGTTAACACTAGAAATAACTCGAGTATTATGCCCTTTAACAACTACAATAATTTAAGAATGCTGCTACTGTTAAAAAAAGCTAATGCTTTTTATACTACTTTTTTTTCTACTAACCAAATGCCGGAAATAGCAAGATTATTGTCGTAGAATAATAATATAATATAGCAGCTTTTTTTTTTACAGTCTTCGCTAGAATAGTCTAATATTGACTTAAATAATTTTTTTTTAGATCTAGAGCTTAATAGTATATAAAAAAAAAGTTATTTGTTTTATTTACGAATTGTGTTATAGCGTAATGTTACTTTTTATCAGAGCTTAGACGGAAATTTTTTTTTTTTTCAGAACTATAGATATTAAGCGATGCTTTTCAAAAATTGAGTTGTTGTCGAGTTGTGCAAAAACTTCAATAATATTTCACGTATTAGTTTTTTATGCAAGATCCACGTTTTAAGTAAACGAAAATTTCTTTCAAAGGAACAAATGCAAAGTACTCACAAAAAATCTTGTTAATAACGCATATAGTTAAGC